>QTSX02006439.1:0-452383 GCA_014839935.2 Entomophthora muscae | reverse complement strand
TGACACTATTTACCAGCTTCTGCCAGCCAGACTAGTCTATAGGCCTTATATTCCAGCCATAGGAGACCATAAGGCATACCTGTTGGTCATACAAGGCTATATGTCATGCCTGTTGTCCATAGAAGACTACAAGCCTTATCTGTCAGCCATAGGAGTCTATAGGCCTAATCTGTTGGCCATACAATGCTATAGGCCCTATCCAATGTCCATACAAAGCTATAGGCTTTATCTGTCAGTCAGATAAGTCTATAGGTCATAGATGTTGAACAGACCATTCAATATTTTTATATCTGTTGCTCAGATGAAGTATAAGTGATCTTTTAAACTGTCTGTTCCATAATCTGTCCAGATTATGCCCAATTTGCCACAATTGCCTTTGGAACAACCAGTTGCCAACTGACGCTGCTGATCTAACTTATGACCACTATTATCAGTTATAATCTCCACGTGAAACTGTAGCAAATAACTTGATTGATCATCAATATTCCATATTGTTGATCAACATTTAAGTTGGCTATCATCTCACAAATGCCTATATAATCTTCAATTGACTTATGTAATAAATTAAAGGCCTCTTATTGTAAACTGAATACTGTTGTTTCTCCTTTAACTTGGATAAGTTACTTGTCAACTGCCTTTTCAGAGGTGCAGACCTTGGGTCTGTACAACCTATGATAGCTTCTGTAAGCTATAGACAGATGTTGAGCTTGGGTTTTCAGCACTGTTAATATAGAGACACCTGGGAACCATAAGTCTGCTAAATGCCACTTATTGATTATGAATCCTCTTTTTCTCCTTCCCCAGTATCCATTTTCTGTCCAGATTCTGACTGATTAACATACACCTATTCTTCCGCCAACCCTGTTCCCACCCTGTTGTCTTGCTGCCGACTGACAACTGAATCCTTCCCAAAGTATATATTGTCTATCTGGTATCCAACTGGATACTTTACACTGACTCTGTATCCTGTCCTGTTGCCATGTTGCCAACCGACACCTGAACCTCTTCTGCTGTTGTAATACTATGATCTTCATATATTATCCATAGTCAGCAATTCCTCAGTTTTATGCTGGCAAGGCATATTCTGTTGTACCCCACCTTGTCTGGTGCTCACCTATCTAAGTACTGCTTAAGCCTGGAAACCCTTTAGAGCAGTCATCACAACAGTCCATGCCCAGTTTTGAGAAGCCCTACCCAACTCCTTGAAGCAGAGCTATGATAATCCACAGCTCTCTACCCTCAATCTTACGGCCAGACAGAGAGGGGAAAACAAAGTCTGGAAACTATACTCTGTTGTTATACAAATGTAGAACAATATAGCTGGATAAAAAACCTACCAGTAGCCTAGCTTGCATACAGCAATCCCCCACACCTGTCTTAGGGGTGTCAAGTTATGCTCTGTTACTTGATATAACAGAGAACTTGGGTGTAAGCCTTAAATATGTAAGACTTGAGGATTGGACTTTAAGCCTGTTTGGTCTGTGTATGAATAGAGATGGGACATTCCTAGTGAATGGAAGATGACCGCTGAAGATCTGGTGTTGAAATTAATCAGCAAAAATGACTTTAACTTTATTGGGGAAGGGGTGTTCAGTTTTATACCAAAGGTTCAATTCTATAATCTTAGTGGAGATACTCCAAGTGGTGGGAGGCTGGTAAGGATCTGGAAGTCTCAGGTATTGACATCAGCCTATATTTGGGTAAGGGGAACACATCAGGACTAAAGGGAAAGGAATGGCTTCTGCAGAGGTCACTTTGTGAAAAATTTTGGGGTGGAGCTTAGGACTCCCTTAATTGAGCTGGGATAGTTATCTCGCCGGCGAGGAACTGCAGGAATATTTTCGAGATGGTGAGAAGGATATCGGACTTTATAAAAAGATGGCGGGGCTGGATATGCGACGGATGCCAGGAAAATGAACGGTTTGGGTAGATTGTAGAGGAGTTATTCCTTGCAAGTTGGATTTGAGTGGTTGGTTGTGCTCGGTTGGCTTACTGATGCGATCACTTCTGCCCCTCGATCGAGTATAGGTTGATCCGGCATGTGGTTAAAAAAGGTTTCGGATCTGAGATGTTGCAAACGGATATCCGCTAAGTAGACGGGGTCGTCCGGTTTGATGTGGTTCTTGGTGGATTGGGATCCAGGGCAGCGAGGAATGGGGATTGAATATAGTTGGATTTTGAGACATCATGCTTTATGTGAGTTGGGAAATCTTGATGAGGAATCCTGGCGTTTAGTGTATATTTTAAAGGGATTGTAATATTAGCTGGGTTGCTGCAGTGTCTATGATTCTTGGAAATATAATGCATTGGCTTAAATCATGAATAGAATTATGTATGTTGTCAGGCTACATGTTGGTGGAAGATGGACATGGCAATGTGCAGTAGCTTGATTGATGACACCGCCAGGTGGGTACATGCTAATGCTAGTTTCTCGTAGCGTGGATCGAAACAAGTCATTGATGCAAGTATCTAATAATCTTGTGGTTGAAGGGATTTCTTTGCCAGAGCTGTGGGAGGGAATGGCTGCGACAAAATAAATGCTAAACCAAATTATAGGATGTGAAAGCCACAGTGCCCAGTGCTCTCACCATCTTTGACCTAATTGGTTCTTTTCCAGCGGCCACAAAACATTATTAATTCTAAGAATAAGATAAATTCGTAGTTAAAAGGCATGATATATCTTAAATTAGGTGAAACTATTCCAAGTTAAGATTTTTATAAGTTTTTATAAACCACCAGACCTAATCGATAAAGTAAATTTAGTTTAGAATTTAAAGATGTGATTTCTCACAAAAAACCAGGTATCACTTGATTGTTTTCACCCAATGAATGTAAGCGCTAAACCAAAATAAATCCATGTTGAAATCACGTAGCCCTGATATCGCTCTAGCAGCGCATCCCCAAATCAATTCTTATCGATATGTATTAGAAACCACATGCATGAAAACATGGCAATCTAAGCAGCATCTGCGTTGCCAATGGGGTGGTGTTTGAACACCGTGCTTTTAACAGCATAAATTATTTTTTTAACATTTATATTTGATGGGTGAAAACACGACGCCCCTTTAAAGCCCATCGTCAAGAGGTGGGGCATAAAGGATTGACTCATACAACGGATATGCTTAGTCATGGGTTGAATCTCTTCTTAGCGATGCATAAAGAAGGGGGTTAATTCTATAACCTAAAGTAAAATAATTTAGTTTGAAATTAGATACTGAGGCTAATAAATTTGTATCTGAGTTAGTTATTCTCGGAGCGGGATACAAAGTAGCTATGGTTTTTGATGAAAACATCTGTATCAAAAAAGGCTAGAGAGTCTGAAATTAAATTAACTTTTTATATAGGTGTGTTGTAAAAAAGCAAGTATGATAACCCAAATGATACTTTTAAATCGGCTTTCTAAAATAAATTTTGTTTTGATTAAATATACATTTAGTCAGAACTTAGCCAAGCATCGATATTCTACGAGATAAAAATTTAGACATGAATAGATATGCTGCAAAATCCTACCCATATTCATTAGATATATAGCTGCCGGGAGATCGCTCTGAATATCAATTCCCCTGAAGGATGATAAACTATCCCCGAGAAAACTCCATTCAATGCGAACAACCCTTCTCATTCGAGACTCAACACCGAACCCCCTCTGCATCCCGATTGAATTTGGGAAATTCTACAGAAAACATCAAATTTTTGAATATCTGCATAACTCCCTTCAAGCCAAAGCCTCGAAATCTTATTTTGGTACCTCCATACATATATCTGTCATAGATGACCCACTCTTGCTAAAGACAGCAAGACCAAAAAATCCAAGTGTCATGCTCGGCTCTTAGGGGCAACATCCAAGAGGCCATGGCAGGAAACCTTTATTACAAAAGGTTTGAGGTTCAAAGCTAGCCTTGGGTTAGCCTTCAGGGAAAAATTAAGGGGAAATACATTAATTTTCTGGAAATAGAGAAGAAAGTTTCCTTTTAGTGAAAAAGAAAGGATAAGCTTAAAGATTATAAATGTCAACACAAATGTGGGTAAACTTATATTTTATTTAGAAAGAGTGTGAAGAATTGTTGACCAGGGATTGTGGAAAGCTTAATTCATTAGGCAACTATGGAAAATTAACCAGGGCCAATCAATTACCCTTCCAGAAATTAGTGTCAACTTATCATATAATTAAATATATGATTAGTGGACCATGACATTGTTGTCAAGAAATATTGCGCCACACCGCCGCTACCTTAAATAACAAGCGCCATGGCGCCAGGATTAATTATTCTTGGTGCCAGAGCGCCGCCTTAGTTTACATCAAGCACCGGGACGCCAGTACAATATTTTCAAGCAACAGAGCACCACAATAATTTACATCAAGCACTGAAGCGCCAGCTTGGAGAGAAAATGACACCAAGACGCTAGGGTTGATTTGAATGGCCTATTTGACTCCTTGTTAGAACTAGATATAGAAGTGATTGCATATCTTAAAAAGGATTACTGATTAATGTGCTAGAAGAGGGTGTCCTCATGCTAGGCATTGCAGGATTGCGCCCTAAAATAGAAGGTTGTCCCTTTTTCTGCCAACCCAACTCAGACTCTACAGTGTGCTGGAATGTCCTAGAAGACATTGCCAGTGACTGGTGATTAGTAATATGAGAATACCCCTATATAAGGTGTTGGCAGTAAACGCCAAGGGGCAGAATTTTTACCTACTCATATAGGACCCAATAAAAATAATTACTATAATCCAAATTGGTCAATTTCTTCTGAATTTTCACATTTGAAGGCACATAGTGAGTGTGTGCCCCTACCTTTTAATTCTTCTGTTGAATCTGCCGGCATACGCCAATTTTCAACAAGTGGTGCTCACTACAGGGGCACCACACACTCTGACCAACCTTTGTCCTCTGAGTCTGACACGCCTCCTTCTATCCCCAAAGACCTAACTGGATTTGGGGAACACTACTTGGTAATGGAAACCAGCAATGTCAAGAGAGACCAGCTTTTCCATCATCAGGAGGATGTGATCAACATAGAAGACCTACCTGTAATTCCTTCCCGCCAGTACACTGGAGCCCCCGTGGTACCGCTGGCACGCCTTACCCTGGTCAATTTCCAAGACCTGGCATCGGTGGCCTCTGGACTTTTCCTTGGATATCAGCTTAGCCAGGAGCCCGCCAATGCCCAGTTGTCCCTCTTCCACCAACATCCTGAGGCTTAACGCCTCATGGCTATATTTTGTAGTTATCTGGCAACTGATGAAGGGAACCTCAAACGTTTCCCCACCCTCAAGAGGGCAACTGACTATCTGCAAGGATTTTTCCACCCTGCATTACATCAACTACTGTGAGTCCAAGCCTGACATCACTTGGAGCTTTGAGACCTGGTTATGTATGCAGAGCGCCAACACCATTATCAGGACTGGTTAGTACAACAGTTGGACTCTGGGTTTGAGGAAATCTGAGCTTACACTCAAGCCAACAAGGAAAACCAAGCCACCCTGGCCCGCCAGCTAAATAGCTGCTTGGTCCATATCATAGAATTGACTCTGAAGAATTTTGGGTTGGTGCCCGCCTGGGCCCGAGACGTTACCTGCCATGCCATAGCCATTGAACAATACATAGCGGGGGCCCATGTAACCAAGAGCAACATGGATGACCTTCTTGCCAAGCATGACACATCCCTGGAGCAACAAGGTAGTTGCCTATGTGACTTGAACGAGAAGGTTGCCAACAATACTGACAATATCAACAAGGTGCAATGCCTTGTCTGACAGGAGAATGAGGAGTCCAGTAATATTGCTAATGCTGCCAAGGCCAAGGTTCTGGCACTTTGAGACAACTTCATACAATATGACAACCATATCAAGGAAATCATCTGAGAAAAGGTCTCCCAGCTACGCCAGGAGTTCCCATCCCAATTTGCAAAGGACTCAACCACTGAGGGCCATGGCCGCTCTGAACTTAACCAAGTACAGCAACAAGTAGAGGATATCACGGTCACAAAAATTGAGATGTTTTGTGAAATGAAGCAAGTATGTGACAAAGGAGAGCAGAGTATTGCCTCCCTCAAGGCTGAGCTTGAGGAATTACAAGCTGAACTGAGGGGACATGATGAGCGCTCTGCCTCCCAGCGTGCTGCCATAGAAGACTTCCGCAAAGGAATGGTCCAGTGTGCCAGGCTGATTGAGCTTCTTCTTTCTTCCCTCCAAAATGCAGAGATAGAGATAGCAGATACTTGGGCCAAGTTGGTGGACAACAGATGCCACTGCGCTGGCCAAGATTTAGGAGGACCTGGCCTTTCTTCAATGCCTTCTAGAGAAAGTGCCACACTACAGCCCACCTCCAGTTCAGTATACAACGACGGGGCTACCTCATCCTCCTCAGGCTGCCAAAGCCTCCCATAAGTCTTTGCTGTCCCTCCCACTCCTGTCAATACCCCATGTGCCCCCAGAGAGACTGGCCCAGCTGGGAGCTCTCAAACCAACTTCTTCAACTGAAGCCGCCGCAAAGGGTCTCCCCCTTGCTGTTGTCCCCAAGCCAAAACCCCTACATGATTCAAGCCAATGAACTTGCCCAATTTTGATCCTAAGGACAATGTACACACCTTCATCTGTCTTTTTGAGATATCTATGTACGGGGCCAACAACCAAGACAAGGCCACCACACTGCTCAATCAATTAGATGCAGCTAGTACTGATCTAATCATCCTGCACATGCCCAAACACAATTGGTTGTATGCAGCAGCAAAGAACACACTCTTATACAAATTTGGTAGCATCACTCAGGTTACTGAGAGGAAGAATGAGTTCTTGATGATTAGCTTCAGAAAAGACGAGACAATCACTGACTTTGTCAACTGTTTCTATCTTAAGGCGCAGATCCTCACTGGCTCAGGATCTCTGACCGTGCATGACGCCCATATAGCTTTACGTGCCACAGTAAAGCCCTATGAAGCCTTGTACCAAACCCTCATGCCAGCTTTCCAGGACAACTGCACCTTAGACGGCATGGTATGTTACTTACGCCAGTGTGGTGACACCTTCAGACCCCCAAAACTGGATCAAAGCCCCACCCAGTCTCCAACTATCCAGGACGCTCAGAGGCTCCCACCAACAACAAGTCACCATCAAAACCTGATATAACTAAGGTAATCTGTCACTGTTGCAACCAGAAGGGCCATTATGCCTCCAGTTGCAACTCAAAGACAGGTATACACACACTGCCCCCCTTGGAACCTGAAGTGCAGGGAAAAGTCAGCATGGAGTAGAGGAGGAGCTCTCTACATCCATGCAATCCATGAACGTTCCACCTGACCCACTCTTCACGCCTGACACCGGGTTCTTGGGGAATGCGCTCCATCAGGTTCTTGTCAACAATGTGCACATGGTACAGACCCGCTCCAAGGTTTGGGCCTCTCAAGAGGCCACTAAGGAAGTGTCCAAGCCTTATACTTGCCAGTTATTAGACAACACACCTGATACAGAACCCCAACGCTCAGGTGACGCCACCCCTCTTAGGGGCGTCAATGTGGCCATCCCCATGGAGACAATGAAGGATCACCACCCCAAACTATGTGACAGTATTGTTGAATTCCTCTCCACTGCCAACAATTTAGACATTCACTTAGTAAACAATAAGAGTTCTTCTTATTCTGAGTGCACTTACACTGATATTTTTGTGAATAAACTTAAAGTGTGAGCTATCATCAACACTGGGGCCCCTCTAAATATATTGTATTCCAAGTTAGTACAGCAAATGGGACTTTCTCCAGATATTGGTCACAAGAAATCATATGGTACAGCTGGACTAGACTGTACCACCGCCCAAGGAGTGTACAGTGTGCTCCCCTTACGCTTTGGCTCTCTGGCGGTCTCTGCCCCAGCTCTAGTGCTACCCAATGAGAACTATGATATCCTGATTGGAACCTCGTTTATGCGGCAGTATGGAGTAAAGAATGACCTTGAGAATGATGTCCTCAAAATATTGGGGCAGGCAATTCTGCTGTATTATAACCAGACAAACCCAGAGACGGGTAGCCAACCCACTCCCTATGTTAACCTTGCATATTGCAATGGTGTTGTCCCAGCCAAGTATTGTAAATTGGGGCGTCAGGTTAAACATCTTCCCACTCAAGTGGAAGAATATAAGGGTCTGCCATTGCGCACCAACTCTTCTTACACTATCCCGGCTGGCTATCAAGTGCTAATGGTAATTGGATTAGATTTACAAATCCCTCAAGGGCTTTACAGGAAGAAAAACCCCCAGAATTGCTCTAGGCTATAACCCTTGGTTGTACCTGGCATTGTGCTACCTAATCATGGGCCCATAAAGGTGTTACTTGCCAACCTCAATCACTCTCCTGTTGAGGTAAAACGCCATCAAGTGGTGGTGTACTTGCATCTATTACCGGTAGAAGAGGTGAAGGAGATACACAATTTTGGCACTCTGGATGAGTTTGGCCTCTCTTTGGACAAAGTAATACCAACTGCCGTATGCACCATCATCCCACAAGAGCAGCTGCAAGGACTCACTGTTGCCCAACAGGATGTAGCCCTTGCCCTGTTTGAGAAATACAAGGAGATATTTTCCAAGGATGGCTTCAATCTTGGGTGTGCACGTAACACACTCCACCACATTGACACAGGCAAGGAACGCCCTATACATCTTTGTCCCATACAACTTTCTTGTGCTTCTGACGCCGCGGTAGACAAGGAAATTGGGAAGCTGGTCCCTCTAGGCTGACTTGTTCCATCCAAGAGCCTGTGGTTGTCCCCAGTACTCATAGGCAAGAAGAAAGATGGGAGCAACCGTGTTGTCATTTACTATTACAAGCTCAATAACATTAAAAAAAAAGGACTCCTATCCTCTCCCACGTATTGATGATGTGCTTGAACGCCTGGGAGGCGCTAAGTTCCTCTCCACAATGGATCTTATATCTGGATATTGGCAGATTGAATTGCCTCCCAAGGAGCAAGAAAAATGCGCCATCATCACTATTCAAGGTCTCTTTCAACCTACCCAAATGCCGCAAGGACTGTGCAATGCACCTGCCACATTCCAACACGCCATGGATGATATGCTCCATGATCTCAAGCTGAGCTGCGTTTTAGTCTATCTGAACAACATCAATGTCTTTTCACAGACATTCTCTGATCACCTTCAATACCTCAAGGAGGTTTTTTGGCGCCTAGCAGCCGCTAACCTTAAGGTCAAACCCAGGAAGTGCAACTTTTTTAAGGATCAGCTCAAATACCTTGGCTTTGTGGTTGACGCCAAAGAATTACGGCCCCAGCCAGCCAAAGTTGAGGCCATAGAGAAAATGAAGGTGCCGTCCAATAAACAAGATGTCCAGGTGTTTCTGGGCATGATTGGTTACTATTGACGCTTTGTCAAAGACTTCTCAAGGAAGGGGGAGGCCCTCTTTCATTTTTTGAAGAGTGATGTGCAATTTGACTGGACCCCAGCCTGTCAACAAGCCTTTGAAACCCTACGCTTGAGTCTCATGAACAAACCAATCCTGCAATACCCAGACTTCAGCTGCAAATTCATTGTTCAAACGGATGTCTCACTGACTGCTGTGGGTGATGTGCTTTCCCAGGTGGATTCCAATGGTGAAGAACACCCTTTAGCCTATTGCAGCAGAACTCTGAACGTCCATGAGCCTAACTATACCATGACTGAACGAGAGTGCCTGGCAGTGATATATGCATACAAACAATTCCGTGTATACCTATATGGCGTTCACTTCAAAGTAATCACAGATCATGCATCATTACGCTGGCTCCAGAACTTGAAAGAGCCTGAAGGGCGCCTAGCACAATGGGCCCTAAAGCTCCAGGCCTACAACTTTGAAATATCACACAGAGCAGGCGTCAAAAATCAGAATGTGGATGGACTATCTTGGCTACCAACAGTATCCCACCTGGCTGATGTCTCTGACCTACTTTATGATAAGATGCTGGCAGACAACTACCAGGACAAGCCTGAAGAAGTTCAGTGCACACTAGACAGGCTTCTGGAAGACACCAAAATCAAGAATGAGTGTATATTAAAACACACTTTAGAAGGAATAAGAATAATGCCCAAGCTATCAGAACAGGCTGATCTAATAGTTTGTGCTCATAAGGCAATAGGGCATGGCGCCTTCTGGAAGACACTTGCACAACTAAAAACCACATACTTTTGGGAAGTCATGGCCTTTGATGTACAAGAAACGCTGAGCTTCTGTAAAGAATGCCAAGGGGAAAACCCGTTCAAAAAGTTAACACCCTACCACTTAGCTTGACCTAACTTTGCTTGGCACACTGTCTCAATCAATGTTGTAGGACCCTTGCCAGTCAGCAACTATCACACCAAATACATCATTGTTGCAATAGACCACTTGACTAAATGGGTGGAAACAAAAGGGGTGTGCAACTTAGGTGCTAACACTACTGCAAAATTCCTACTTGCACAGATCATATTACGTCACGGTTGCCCCAAGTTATCCTCACTGACAACGGCACCAACTTTACTTCCCACGTGATGACCAAGTTTAATAAACTTATGGGAATCCGAGGAGTATTTTCAACACCCTACCACCCCAAGTCAAATGGAATGAAAGGAGAGTTAATGAGACCTTAGTAGGCATCTTGAGGAAATTAGCTGCTACCCGCCCTGCTGAGTGGAACACGTTTCTGCCGCCAGCTATCTTTGCCTACAATATTGCCACTCACTTCTCTACAGGGAAATTGCCATTTCAACTCTTACATGGCAGGCATCCTGCGCTACCCCCATTCTTTACTCCTGCATTGGTGTAGAAGACAACCAGTCACCCCATGCGTACCAGCAAAGGCTTGCCTGCACATTAATTCAATTACAGTCAGAAGCCTATTCCAATGAATTGGCCAAGAAGATAAGGAATCAGGAAAAATATAACGCCCAACAGGCCCCTCTCCAAGAGTTCCAAGTAGGCAACTGGATGCTCTTCTATAACACACATGGATTTGGCAGAGTGCACAAACTGGCCACCCTATGGATAGGCCCATTTGAAATCATCTCCCAGACGCCCACCAACGCCTATACTATTAAAGAGGTTAGGGACAGACAGATGATCAACCAAGTACACACAAAGTTTCTGAGGAATTTTGTAAAGAATCCCCCTTCCAAAGAATAAAATGATACAACTACAAGAACTAAGTATGTGGGAGAAAAAAAAAGAGGAACTGAGACAAACAAAACAAGAAATAAAAAGAATAAACTATAATTATAAAGACAAAAGATAAGGAAGCAATGATTTATTGATAGACTATTCAGGAAAACAATACTCAGAGCCAGAAGAAGGAGACCCATTGCCTGGAGGCCCGTTTGAGGTGCCTGCAGAAGGGACGCTGCCTGCGGGAAGACAAGGGATGGAACAATGACTGAAAGCAGAACGAGGGCACTTTGATGCTGAAAGGGGAACCAGAGGAGCTACCAACTTGTATTCATCATTGTCTATTTGGTTACAGACAAAGGCAAGAGCCACCAACATTTGGCACCACATCAATTCGGAATTGCGGGACATACCGGTCCAGCCACACAGAGGCAAACAAAGATTACTCTTGTTAACTAGACGTCCCCATCCACCACAAGCAGAGAAGGCAGAGCCTATAGTTAGACAGTCAAGCAGCACATCCTCCATGTAGGAGTAACATGCTGGAAAGGATACCTTTGACTGATAGGCTAGCCCTCAGAAGTGTTCAAGGCAACACCCTGCAAAACCCATAGCACCAGAAGAACACGCCTCGGGAAGATATCACATGAAGTGGGCAACAGACGCGGCCAAGGGAAGATACAACTGGGGGTTGTTGTCCTTCACTGCCTGCACAAACAAAAGCAAGGCCAAGGAGAAGCAACGGGGTGCGTTAGCCTGAAGGTCCAGCCTGAGAGTACAGGTAAGCTCAGGATTGGCAGACTGCTCCAATGCCCAGATGCGAGCAACCTCACAAACGTATTGGTTATGCTGGGTGATGGTATAGACATGCTGCAAAGAAAATCCACTGGTATCTTTGGCTGTGACATGCAGACAGAGGTTGACCTCCCCAATTAGCTGCTCCACGCCATAGCTACTGTGGTAACAAGCACCCAAGCGGATTGGCATCACAGCATCATCTTTGGCAAACAATGCTTGGACATATATGTATAACATCTATTTGTGGTGGCTTACCCCAAATCAATTGATGATGGCAGAGTAGGTGGAAGGAAACTCTTTGGAGTTGCAACAAGCACAAAGTAACGCGGAAGGCGTTGCAAGCAGGGAGAAAGCAGTTTCAAGGATGATATTGTTGGACCAATCTTGTAAATCCTTGAAGCCAAGGCAAGGAAGTTGGATCAAGGGCGCCTCAGTCTCCGCAAAAATAGAGTCTATCTCCTCTTCCCCTTTGACATGTGTGTCTGGGCCACGCTCTGACCCCGCCACCGTGGTATCACAGTCCTGGGCCCTCAACTGACAACTGCTAACAGGAAGTAGCTGGTTCAGGAAACGGACCCAAGAAAAGCGCATTTGCATAAATGCCTTACAACATTCATCTGTCATACCAGCCATGAGGTCTTGGTAGACTTGGCACAAGGAAGATTGGTTATTATTGGGGGCGCTCATGAAGAAAAGAATGAAGGGTAGCCCTGGTCAAGTGGGGGGATATGTGAAGAATTATTGACCAGGGATTTTGGAAAGCTTAATTCATTAGGCGGCTATGGAAAATTAACCAGGGCCAATCAATTACCCTTCCAGAAATTAGTGTCAACTTATCATATAATTAAATATATGATTAGTGGACCATGACATTGTTGTCAAGAAATATTGCGCCACACCGCCGCTACCTTAAATAACAAGCGCCATAGCGCCAGGATTAATTATTTTTGGTACCAGAGAGCCGCCTTAGTTTACATCAAGCGCTAGGACGCCAGTACAATATTTTCAAGCAACAGAGCACCACAATAATTTACATCAAGCACTGAAGCGCCAGCTTGGAGAGAAAATGACACCAAGACACTAGGGTTGATTTGAATGGCCTATTTGACTCCTTGTTAGAACTAGATATAGAAGTGATTACATATCTTAAAAAGGATTACTGATTAATGTGCTAGAAGAGGGTGTCCTCATGCTAGGCATTGCAGGATTGTACCCTAAAATAGAAGGTTGTCCCTTTTTCTAACAACCCAACTCAGACTCTACAGTGCGCTGGAATGTCCTAGAAGACATTGCCAGTGACTGGTGATTAGTAATATGAGAATACCCCTATATAAGGCGTTGGCAGTAAATGCCAAGGGGCAGAATTTTTACCTACTTGTATAGGACCCAATAAAAATAGTTACTACAATCCAAATTGGTCAATGTCTTCTGAATCTTCACATTTAAAGGCACATAGTGAGTTTGTGCCCCTGCCTTTTAATTCTTCTGTTGAATTTGCCGGTGTACGCCAATTTTCAACAGAGAAAATTATATTTATATATTAGATTGGGAGCAGGGATCATTCACTAGATAGACAAGGGGGCTGGTTGGGTTTAAACTTATACCAGGATCAGAATAACTAAGTTAATATAATCCAAAATGTGTTGAGATTGCAGTTGACCCATTTATGGAAAAGGGGCAACTGTTAAAGTTGAAAGCAAACCCAACCAGGTCTTTGCAAGTATCACAATTTGAGGCCATATTGAAATAGCATTGATAATGCAATTTACAGCACCAAGCTTAGTATAAAATGAGTTAGCCTTCTAAAGCCTTTAGAAGATCTCAATAATGATATTATAACCAGTGGATATTGAAATCCTGCTAAAGATGAGTTCAGATGCTCTCTAGAGCCCAGAATATAATCCCAGCCAGAATCAAGCCATCTTTATGCAACAAACCTGATTTACGATATGGTCCAGGAATTAAAATTTACCAGTGAGTTCAGAGATAAAGGATGAGCTTATTGTCTAAACCCTCCCCAGGTCTCACCCAGAGCTTCTGGTTGCTTTAGTAGTAGGATAAACCAATCTATATAAAGGCTATCATATCTGCTGTTGCTTAACAGTTTCCCAGTGTTAAGCTGGGCTTGGAGCTCTTATAGCTCTCTCCCTATTTGAATCTTAGCCACTTGAGGTGCTGCAGACTTAATGACCACATCCTGTAAACACCCAAAATGTGGGGGAGTATTCTAGAAAGGTAGGGGCCAAGTTTCAAACTTGGAACCTGTGGTGATCCACATGTGTGCTGTTTTGAAGGTGAGGGTTGATTTGGCTTCAAATAAAGACAATATGCTGAAGAGTGATAATGTGGGGTTAGCTGGTGACACCGTAAACTAGTAGGTAACATAGGGCTGCTAGGGGTAAGTAGGGGGAGCCTAGCAGGTAACATGGGCTACCAGGGTAAGTAAGATGAGCCTAGTAGGTAACATGGGCTACTAGGGTAAGTAAGGCCTGCCTGGTAGGTGACAGAGGACTACCAGGGGCAGATGTTGCCTCCACCCAGCAGAAGATGTTGGCTGCTTTGGGCTATAGTGCTTCACCTAGCAGGGAACTGTGGCTGCAGGAGGGTGAAGACTGAAATATCAAGCAGGGAACTTTGTCTGTCTGGGGGGAGTAGGTTTTGGACCCCTGGCAGGTAACATGGGCTGCCAGGGAGGGGAAGAGCTCTGAGGGCTCAATATACCCTAATACGCTTACAGGAGGTCTGTGAGCAAGCACCCTACCTAACAGAATGATAGGGTGTCCTTGTTTATGCCCCTATGGGAGCTTTGGGGAAACCCAAGGTGAGCATTGGAGGATGTAGATTTGCTCAGAGGTGTCACCAAGGCGGCTTTCTTGGGGAAGCAAGCTGTAGAAATTGGTGTGACAGGCCTCTGGGAAGTAGAGCTAATTACTCTGCAACTGAAAGCCCAGACTTAATCACCTGGGTGAGTAAAGACAGCGCATAGAAATTGATCTATGGTTGAATGGCCTAAGTGGACTGCCACTTGCGAGGGCCCAGTCAAATGCCAGTTCAATGTAGACTCATGCCTGGGTCTACGAGTTCTGGTAATGGGGGCTGAGATAAAGAACCAAGGTGCTTCACAGAATTAACAGAGAAAACTAGCAAGAAGGACTGTTTGGTCACAGTGAAGGCTAGTTGATGGACTGTTAATTCATATTGAATGGAATGAACCAATATGGTTCAGTGTGCAGAAGGAATAAAGAAGGTTCCTAGTGAGGATTTGAAGATTATGATGCAGGACTAGCTGATCATAATGCAAGATGGCCAAAGGACCAGAAGTTGGTGATAAAGAACTGAAGAGCTGAGAGGATGAACTAGCTGGACTAGATGCAGAGGCTGGAAGAGCTGGTTTAGTGACTTTTGGGGAGAAAATTTAGATAAAAAGGAGCAGTTAAAGAATATTTAAATACTGCCTGATTATGATTAAAAAAGGATTGAAAATCACAAAAAAAGAAAGAGAAGGAAAAATAACCTATAGTTTGTTAGAACTATATGTTTTTTTAACAGAGGGATTGAAGAGGAAATAGGCCAGAAAGAAGCTGGAAAGAGAATGGAGAAACTGTAGGAACAAAAGAGCAAATTTTGCCAAGAACAACTAGGAGAGGCAAAAGGACAAGCAGCAGGCAGGTTCAAAGGTGAAAAACGTTGAAGGAAACACAGAGAAACACGGAGAAACGTTGAAAAATCAAAGGGTTGAAATTTGCCTAAGTAAAACATATGTGGAAACACTCAAGATTTGCCAGGAAAACATGACAGGAATTACGGCAAAACTGTTTGAAACGCAGAGCAGTTGTTTACCTGGAGCAAGACAGCCTCAGGTTCAAACCAGGGTCAAGGATGCGTCATCCAGGAAAACCTTTTTGGCAAAACTGTTGAATTGAGGCATATGATTGGCTGTGAGACAAAGTTTATTTAATCAGTGTTTTAAGGGCTTTAACTTAAGAGTTAAAGCCTAAAAAATGAGGAGCAGAAGCAGAAAATTCAGAGCTTTCATTGGCTGAAGTAAGTTTAAAGGTTTAATATATTATAGAAGAAGAAAAACAGGATAGTTTAAGCTTTGAAGAACCAGAGTTCTAAGAGAGGTTTTTGGTCTGAAGCAAGGGGTTATAAAAGGGAGAGCTATCTGAGACACTTCAGGGACTGAAACAAGTGGATTACAAAGGACACAAAAGCTACAGAAGGAGCAGAAGACCAAGGATAGAAAGCCAGAGCTGGGACAGACCGCAGGAGTCTAAGATTAGAACACAGGAGCCCACAACTAAGGTGCAGGAGCCCAAGACTGAAGTGCAGAAGCCCAAGACCAAGGAGCAGGAGCCAAAGACCAAGTACAAGGAGTCCATGAGATTGTTGAAGGACTCCAAGTATTGGCATAAATCCTTTATTATTCCCTATCCCAAGGCCATATATCAGAAGGTTTCTAAGGGGATCTTCCTTCTGACTGTGAATAAAGTGCCTATTACGACCCCTATCCAAATTTCCAGTGTAAAGAGAGAATATAAGTCCCATGAGTCAATTACCCCATATTTTCTATCCTAGCCCAGGGGATGAGGAATCTTATTGCCTAGGGTGCAGGAAATTTGCCTCTAGTAAATCTGCACAGGAGGAGTGGGAGAAGGAGACAAGGCATTTGGAAATGATGAATAGAGGAAGAGAGTTCATTGGGGGAGAGTTTGCAAGACTATTACAGGATTGGTATTGGCCTACAGAAGGGCTGGCGCCTGCTTAAGTACAAGTGTACAGTGGAGACGCTCTCTTAGTAATTGGGAAGGTACTGGAGGAGTTTGCCCTTATGCAAACCAAGTATAAGCTCCTCACTAAACATTCACCACTGTTGGAGAATAATGACTCCTCCAAGATGGTCCCTGGCTACAACCCATGACACAATTTGGGGACTGGTGACCAGGAACCCCACAAAGCCCTTTCAGGGAGGTGACAATTGGGTATACAGTCATTACCCAACAGAACACCTTGTCATGTAAGTTAAATTGTCTGAAACTACTGAAAAAGTGTGTGAGTACATAGTACTTAAAGGCATATATTGCTATGGAAAATGTTAAGTGGGGCAAAACCAATGTGGGCCAGGAGTATAGTTGGGAGGAGTTTAGTTGTGCTGGCTCTGTGTAGTAATACTTGTTGGTGGATTTGTGGAAAGGCTCATATGGTTTAAAGGTAGTCTGATGTCCCCCAATCCCTAAGCAGGCTGTGATAACAGCAGAGAAGATAAGATGGCCCATCTTCTGGCTCCTAGGAAAGGGTTAAAAAAGCTTAGTATCTGACTTTCTGTAGGTTTAAAGCCTGTGGATGTTTTATGTGATAAGTATTGAGGTTAATTTCACTCAAAAATAGCACAACTATCATTAAGTGAATAATATTTATTATATACTAGTGCCTTGGTATGGAATGGATATTAAAAACCATTGGATTGGGAACCTAAAACACTTGGTTTTGTCTGAGATTCTCTTTCTGGGGTGGCATTAGGATGGATCAGATGGCATGTATTATCAATGCCTGACTGGCAGTGGCATAAGGAAGATTGGGATTATTTCATGCACCCAAATTTATCAGTTGCATTTAGTGTATGAATATTTGTGCAGTGGAGCTTGTCAGCCCCTCCTGCATTTGAAAGATTCCCAATTTGGGGAAATTTCCTTTTTGGTTTCTCAATTTGGAAGCTTCCCCATTAGGGGTAGTGGGCAGTGTTGGGAATTTTGACCAAGCAATGATGCCAATTATGACAGAGCCCACAGATTGGGGCTTTTACAACCAAATCCATAAATTAGTAGTACAAAATACAATGATACTAATTATGACAGAGCTTGCAGATATGAATTGCATCTACCAAATTACATAAACTGGTAGTATAAACTATATGCATATTGGATCAGCAGTAGTCTGCTGACCTGAGCCTTAAACTATTCAATGATAAGCGCCGCCATGCAATTAAATGATACATGATTTGCCGCTGCAGCACTTAAAAAATACACAAGCGCCGCGGCGCCGCCTAGCAATTGGATTAGGCGCCAAGGCGCTGAACTACTTTTATGTCAAGCGCCGCCGCGCTAACTGAAAATTATTGAAAGCGCTGCAGCGCTGCTTTACTTTTACATCAAGTGCCAAGGCGCTGGGTTCAATTCCCCATAATCTTGAATTCCCATATTTATCACATTAATAAGCATTAAGCTTTCAGTATGCCAGAGAAGTAGGAGGTAATCCTGAAGTACTAAATTATTCCATACCAGCAAGGATCACCTGTGCTGGGTGAAGATGAAAATATTCTATTGGTTGACATGCAATAAGCGCCAAACCTAGATTAATAACTACCCAGATTTGGGGCATGTTAGAATGCCCTAGAAGACATTGCTAGCAGCCCAGAGATTAACCTTGCAGAAGGTATAATAATAATTAATCATTTAAAATAAAATCATCTTTGAACCATCTTTATTTTATCCTTAATCTGGTTGACCTTTATCCTAATCCTTAAGTGCTTCTGCGCAATCAGAAGTCATTGCTGGGCAATAATCATGGTTCTGTTCAATCCTGGCTCTTCTGATACAGTACTACTCATATCCTCACATATGACTATATTCTGGAAAATGTCCTGTGTCTTATAATCTCAAATAATTGTGGTTCTGTAATGCAAAAAAGCGCAATAGGCAGGTGGCTGGATGTGCAGCCACGCAGTCTGCGGCTAGCCTATCAAAGGCTGAATTTTCAAATTTCAAATTTTTAAAATTTTGCTTTTGCTGTGCGCATTTTTTGGCAGTTTCCCCAATCAGGGGAAACTGCTGCAAATATGTTCCTTGGCTGCTTGGCGTCATTTTGTTGTAAAAACTAATTCCTTGTGCTATTTTGTCAGGAATATTCCTGACACACCAAGATATACTATATTTCTTGTCTGATTAATCAGGTTGCGCCCCATTGTGAACCCTTTGATAAATTTTGTACTTGCAATCACCTGAGAATATTTCAACCCTTGACCCATTCAGTTAAGTTTATGCTTTATAGAATATCTATTTCTCTATTCCTTACCTGGATTGTACCATTTAAGTGTGTTGAGATTGTTGACTGAGAATGTGACAACAATGACAGGGTTCACAGCATAAATTGCTGATACCTGTTTCCTGAAAATAGTACTCTAAAGGTCACAAATATGAAGCCAGAAGTTTTGAAGAGTGCCACAGTAGCACCACTAGTTCTTAAGCCCCGCTGCGCAACTTAATAAGATTCCTGACTAGCAAATGTTTTTGGGGCCAGGGCGCCACCCTAAATCAACATCAGGCATCACATTGGCACCTGGTCCAAATTCTTGAATGGTTGAACCCCAAAATTAAACTGTATTGCTGAGCAGCAGGATTGAGCACACATGGAGAATAGAAAGGTGTGGTCCTTATTATGACATTCTCTCACACCAGCAAGGGCCACCTGTGCTGGGGAAATATTATCAAACCATAGCCTCTGACATGTGATTAAGTGCCAAACTCAGAATGCAGATAACCTGAAATGAAGGTGTGCTAGAATTTCCTAGAAGATATTGGTAGAAGCCTAATAAAAAAACTAGAAGGGTATAGAATAATACCATTAAAAAATAAATAGATGTTTCATTCACAGAAAGAAGTACTCCTGTATGATCAGAATCCATAGATAAAAGTAATTTTATTGCTCATACTTTTAGTTTCTCTTATTTTGCACTGATTGTATCTTAATATCTGATAGTGCAGGATATGGCTGCCCTGTACCCCAGCAATAGCAAAGAAATGAGTCTCCCTGTAACCCAAATTGCAACATAGAGTTTTCATATTGAGGTTGTTTATGGATTGGCATAATCAGTCCATCTCAATTTGCCTCTGGTGGGTTTAAATCTCAATGGCAAACTTGGAGTGATTTCTTCTGCTCCTCAAATATTCTATAGTTATTTAAAGGGAGTGCATCCAATTTCCCTCATCTTAATAAACACTGTTGCAACATATTTGATTACTCCCTCTTGGGAATTTAATTCCCCAAGTGATTCCCTAACTAATCATTAAGTTGGTGGCACTTTTATCAATGGCCCATATATTACAGGGATCAAACATTTTCAAGTCCTAAGCAGAACACTACTCAGAAAAGCCTCATGACTGCCATGATGTACATGGACAGTGTGTGGCTTCTCATGATACTATATAATACTCTAAACTCATATCTAATAAATTATTATTATTGTCTTAATTTTCCCTTTTATCTCCTTTATTATACTTCCAGAAGTATATAATTGACACCACAAGGATTGGTCACCCACTTTATCCGTGGCTAATTATTTAACTTAAATCTAATGTTTTTTGCTGCATTAAACTTTAGCAATTCCCTTACAACTTCCTAATAATATTCAAGCCCACCTTTGTTGCAACATCCTTTATTACTCCCTCTTGGGAATTAAAGCCTCAAGTAGTTCACCAAACAGCTTGCTAACTGATCATTAAGCCAGTGGCACTACTATCATTTGACCATCTATTACAATGATCAAAAAATCTTGATCCTAAGTGGAACACAACTTGAATAAGCCTTGTGACTTAAGAGGAACATTACTCAGATAAGCCCCATGACCATCATGATGTATATGAACAGTATGTAGCTTCTCATGATACTATATAATACTCTAAACTCATATCTAATAAATTATCATTCTCTTCTTAATTTTCCCCTTCATCTTGTTTATTATACTTCCCAGAAGTATATACTTGGCACCTCACTATCTTTCCCTGTAGGGTTTATATGCTTTGATGCATCCTTCCTAGCCCTGCCTAGATAAAACTATTACATAATCTTAACTACTCAGGACTCATATATATCACCTATCTATTCCTGAACACTAGCCCCAGATTAATAGGAGCCCTATTCTAAAGTCAATATCTCTCCACTATAAAATTTAGCCCAGCCTAAACAAGCACACATTGCAGGTTTGATTAACAAGAAAAGTAGACAGGGATGAGTGCTCCTTGATATCTAAACTCATTAGGAGCTGTTGTGAATGCCAATATTCACACTCTTTTGATTTTTCCTTTATTGGGTTCTTTTGAGGACAAATTCCTTGCTTTTGCCTTTGCTCCTCAAAATGGGTTCATTTATGAAGATGGAAATTAATATGTTCTTCTTCCTTGCCATTTGCAATTCACTTGCCCCACTCATGCTTGTGGCAAGTGATCCTACCGTCCTTGTATTGTTTTTTGGTAACCACAAACAACATATAATCCTTTTCTATATCACCAAAAAAATTAAGTTATATTCACATTTCTGTCTTTGTGTTTTCAAGTACTTTGGCGCCTCTCTCTAGCCACAACTAGCATAGATTTACTATTCAGGGCCATAAAGTAATTGCTTCACCTTCCCTGTTGACTAACCCAATCCTAAGGTTAGTATTTCCTGTTGTTTGTCTGTGCTGTACCTCAGAACACAACAGGAGCTTCTGAGGGCTCTCATAAATCATCCAAAAAAACACCTCATCCAGATTACAGGTCTGGAATGAGGCGTCCAGATATCTGATTGCCTTAACTGTGGGATCAAGCATGCCCAGTTAGATAGTATCTCCCTTGCTGATAAGCCCTGGGAATCCTTTCACACCCCTGCTGAATTTCCTTGATGGAGATCAATACATGCCCAGGTAAGAATAAATCTCATTGGTGGATTGCTTTGGCTAAGCTTTATATTATCTGCACTCACCTCCAGAGATCCCAATTGTTCTCACTTCCTTCTGGGCAATGAGTGGTAGCTCTCAAAATCCAGAAGCTATCCCCTTATCTGTTATACCCTTTGTTGCCCCTCATTCAATCATTATTCACTCACCCCTAAGACTTGTTCTTTATGGAGCAGGGTTGAAGAGTTCCATGGGTATACCATCCCAGACAGGAGCTTCACTCCTTCCTTTAATAATATAAAGATGTCTAAATTAAATGCATTTATGGATATGATGGGATTATCAGAGCAATTGATCTTCCTCCCAGTTCTCATGGGCCCTTGGGTACTGCCCCTGGCTACCTGGGGAGAATTTCCTGGTGTAATTTAAGGCCTTCCCTCCCACTCCTTGATTGCTTTTAACATCAGGCCATAGAAAGGTATCCTGGGAAGTGCACCTCTATATCAATTGGTACTAGCTCAGAATATATCTTTTGCGATAGTGGGCTAAAATGAATTCTCTCAGTTCTCACCTGGGAAGATGAACCATACAGATGAAATCTGGTGTCTTACTGGAACAGATGCCCTTAAGGTGGTTCAAATCAAATAAGCTGTAAACGGGGGGAGGAAGGCATACGGCCCTTAATACCCAGTAAAAAATCCATCCAGGGTGAAGGGTTTCAGGGAGAACACCTCTTTGATAAGGTGAACTACAGGGGAAAGATCAAGCTCCAGGGGCAAAGGGTCAGGAGTATCACTGATATGAGCTGGGGAGGGTATCTTCAGGGTAAGTAAAACGTCACCTCCAGAACCCAGCTCCTTCCAGATGCCACCCAAATGCTACACTGCATGGGCTTGGGGAAGAGCGTCAAAGTTCTGGAGCAGCATGGGGGTTAGATCCAAGATAAAGCGCATAGTGAGCAAGCCTGGCTGACAGGCAGGGGTAGGATGGTTGGCTGGACTGGACTGGACTGGAAGAAGCAGTATTCAGATGACAGATTACAAGAATAAAATATGGTAAAATCTGGGGAAACCAATGATAGATAACATTTTTAATTCAGAATGACAATAAATCCTGGTGTGAGGAACACAGTTTTATATACTTTCCCATCACCAAGCTTAATCTTTATAAATTAGGGATTACGAGGTCAGCTACTGTAAATTCAGAACCTAAACGTAAAAATGCAGGATTGTCAAATACATGAACCAAATTTCAAATCACTTTTGAATGCCACTAGTAAACTCAAATATTAATTGCAGGGACTGGAATCCAAATTGAATGTACAGTAAAAAATTAGGGCAAATTGACCCAAATCAAGAAGCTCCACTCTGGATAAAATCAAATGAAAAATCCAATCTTGATAAACATGTTTAGACATGAAATTAAGTGAAATTTAAAATTATCAAACCCCAGTTATTATACAATATTATACACTTCAAAAAATGGATATAGAAATTCTGTTACTATTCAAGGCTAAATCAAGAGAAAACAACTACCCACAACTAAACAATAAATCT
This sequence comes from Entomophthora muscae, assembly GCA_014839935.2. NCBI lineage: Eukaryota > Fungi > Entomophthoromycota > Entomophthoromycetes > Entomophthorales > Entomophthoraceae > Entomophthora > Entomophthora muscae. The sequence goes on along the minus strand of QTSX02006439.1, from coordinate 429,259 downwards.
AAATAAATACATATTTAGTATAAAATATATTTTTATTTTATTTTTATGGACAGAAAATCCCATTCCCAACCAGCTCCTGCACCAGCCCGCAGGACAGCTTGTCCATGGGGGCATCCCAGAGGGTCCAAGAATAGACTCAGAACACAACTTGAGGGGAGTAATGCTGACACACAGGCCTCCCAAGGTGTCAGCGCCAATCAACCACCTCCTGCATCCCAAGCCAGACCAAACATCCTGAATCCTAGGCAGAAGCCACTTTCAAGGCCTTCTACAAAAGTATCCCATACTAAGGTCACTAGGAACAATGAGCTTACTTACAACTCCACTGTATAACCAGTTGTCACCTGGCCCTGCACTCTGGATCCAAGAGTTGCCATTGCATGCCTCTGCTTTTTTGACACAACCTATCAGCTGTTGGCCACAAATGAGGAGCCATCTGCTCCTGTGATGTATTCCACCATTGACAGCGTCACTGCAAGCAAGAGTGATCCCACCTTCTACACAAAAGTCCACATCCCCTGTGTTGAGTCTGATAGCCAAGATGCTGTGGTACCTGCCAAGGGCCAGCGTTGGTTGGCAGATGATAAGCGTTAAGCTCTCCTCAACTGCTTGAACAAAGGAATGGCAGTTTAGGATATTATGTCCCAATTTGGTTTCACAGCCAGATTTCTCAGCGGCCTCAAAAAAATACAGTAACACCGGGAAAATTACCAAATCTTTCAAGGCTAAGCGGCAGCCCAGCCTACTTCAGCCCACCCATCTCAAGGCAATCAGGCAGTGGGTGGCCAAGGTTTGCCACCTGGACACTCTTTCTGTCTAATAAATGCTGGCCAAAGAGTTTGGGCTTTCTTTTTCTAAAACTCTTGTCTACAAAGTGATGGTCAATTTGGGCTTCTCATGGAAAGTACTGAGGGTTTCTCTGTACAATAGGAACAGCGAGAAGCCCATCAAGGATGGACACATTTATGCCAAGACATATCTGGCCCTAAAGGAGACTGGGAATGTCCAATTCTTCTACATTGATGAATTGTTGTTTTCCTCCTCACTTAGGTCTAGGCATGGGTGGGTTGAGAAGGGGTCCAAGGATGGTGTAGCACATTGTGCAGCTGTCTGTTCCCAGACATATTCCATGGTTGTGCTTCTATGTCCTTGCAGGTTGGACTAGTATCAGATGATCAAGGTTTCCCATAATAGCAGGACATTCCTTAATTTTCTCTGAACCTTCAAGTAGTACCTTTGGATTAATTACTGCAGCACAACCAACATTGTTGTGCTTGATAATTTTGGGCTCCACAAAGTGGATTTGGTTGTTTCTGAGTTCTTGCCCATCAATAAAAATAGCCATTCTGCCAGCCACTTCCTGGCTGACTGCCCAATGAGAATCCTCTTCCTCCTGCCATATTTTCCATTTCTGAATCTAATCAAAGAGGTGTTTGGTTTGATCAAGAATAAGGTGAAGAAAGGCCTCCCACAGGACACCAAAGATCTCTTCAACATTATTGAGGTCAGTCAATTTGCAATGCCACCCAATGTGGTGGCAGCTTTTTAAAAGCACTCTAAATCATTCCTTGGTAAAGCCCTAGCCTCTGAGCCAATCAGATAAATGGGTGCTCCAGTTTTATTTGTTTTTATTTTCATTTATTTTGTTTTTATTAGGACTTGAAAATTATTGTTTATATAATGACCTGGCGTTGAATTGTATTATAGACATATAAGAATTTGTACATTAGTTAAATAAAATTAATTATACTAGATATAGAGACACATATTTTTATTATAATCCACCAAATAGTGTATTGATTGTAGAGTTAAAAAATAAAAAATAAAAAAAGATAGAAATAAATTAATTTTATTTAAATAATTGTGAACCCTTTTTAGTACAATGGCTTTTTTAAGCCACAAATTGGACCTTGCAAGTCATCACCTGATCCTATTGATTTAGTGCCATTATAGCCATATGACATAAAAACCAATGATTTTTATGTATCTCTTACTAATTAGTACAGTAGTTTTAAAAGCTATGGCAATAACCAAAAATACCTCAGATTTAAACAAAATCTAGGTTGCAAAAGATTTAGGATTCAAATAGTTTAAATATTTTTGGCTAATAAATGAACTTTCAAACCAAAAACAAAATTTCACTAGCCCATTATACAAAATTATAGCAAATATCAAGTGGCATTGTTTAAACCACAAACAAAAAAGACTGACACAACAAGTGAGATTAATGGATGCTGTTCTGGAGTATATTATAATCCAATCAGGATTCATATAGGGCACCAACAGAAGTATTAAAATGAAACAGAATTTGAGAAATCTAGAAGCGAGATTACACAAGCACAAAACAAAATGAACTCACACAAGATGTCTAGTATGAGCAGCCTAAAATATAATTATAACAGTTTAACAGCCAATCAACAGCTATCAAATTTAGGAAAAGAGGCATTTTACTCATTTTCATGGCTCCAAATTTGTATGGAATGGTTTTGAGAACCTTCCAAATATGGACTTGAGATTACAATAAAAATAAATCATAAAATTTTAAGCCTCTACTTTTAGTGATTTTATCCTAGGTTTTTTACAATGGTTTTTACTAGCAACATTTTTGACAGCACCAGCAACCAAGCCAGCAGCAGCCAAGCCAGCTTCAATAGAGCTGAGGCTCAGAACGTGGAGGAACCTGTTTACACCCAAGCCTTTGAGGCGGGTAACAAGGAAGCTGACCTGTACCTGACCTCTATGGCTTTGACTTGTTCAGTAGTCACTTAGTGCATAGCTCTGCCCCTGCTCCTGTACCCACCCCAGCATACGCTGCCTGCCAACCAATCAATCAAGATGGCAACCTTGATTTGGAACAACTTCCTGCCACCAGCTAATCTGCCCCCTACAGCCAATCAGGCTTCAGCTCCTGCGGCCCAGCACCCCAAGCAATAAATCATTACTGCTCAGATTCTTCAGGAAATTGTGGCACTGAACCTACAGGGTCTTTCCTGGGATCAGATAGCCAGCCAATTGAAATTAACCTGGGCTACAATAATGCAAGAATTTAATAACTTAATGAATAAGGGGAATCTGATTGGGACAGCCAAGAAGCCCAAGAAGGCCCCCAAATTCCAAATCAGTGAGGCCTACCCAATCATGCTTGATCTCTTGCAATGGGACCCCAAGCTTCCCTTGACCCAGGTCCAGAAGCAACTTGCGCACCATGGCATTTGGGTGTCTGAGTGCATGGTGCAGCTCTGGATGTATTAAAGGTGGCTTCAATATGTTCTTACCTACCTTGCTGGCAACCAATGGGATGGTGCTGAGGATTCCTTGTATGATTATGCCATTGAATCTACCCTGGCATGATGCTTGTCCAGTCTAACAGATAAAATCATGTTCATCTCTTACTATAGGCTATCCATAGCTTGTGACAATTTTGGTGAGCAAGGAAAAGCTGCTACCCAAAAAGGGAGGAAGAAGGTCAAGAAGGGGACGTTCATTGGTGCATTTCTGGCTGTTTCAGCCAAGGGTTTTGTCTAATATTAGACAAACTCATATTTAACCAATGGATACAAGTACAGACACATTCTTGGTGGATTAATTGACTCCTGGGATGGCTCAAATTTCAAGTATTGGGTTTTCTTAAGCCACCAGATGGAGGGTAGCTCCACTGCTCTCAAGGCCATCCAGCAACGCGGGCACCAGGCCTCCGTGTAACCAGCTGTTCATGCAGACATTCATCTGGCTGATGTTGTGTTATTTCATATTGGAGATACAATCTGGGAGCGCCACCCTCAGGATTTCAACAACCTCTATATTGGGGTCCTTGACCACAATTCTCTCTTTGGTCACCAAATGATGGCTGGCTTGTTTGTGAAAATAGTTTTCCATGTAAACATGGGCAATCAATCACACAAGGATAATTGCCTCCCACCCTGTGCTACAGCCACCTACCAGCCAATCAAGGCAATGACAGACAAGGAATATGACAAGCAGTATATGGCGGTCATCACAAAAAATCCTCCTACCCCTACCCCCACCACCACTACCCCCCACCTTTCAGCCCCACCCACCCAGTCCCAGACCCCCCAGGCCATCACTGCCTCTATGTCTTCCTTGCTGCGCTATTCTGCCTACTAGGCATCACTCTTCCCCGCCCCAATAAACCCCCTGTTGCCAAACATTTTCTATTTTTATTACCTTTATTTTGAATTTCAATTGTTTATGTTCTCTTTGCTTATAGTTGGCTTTATTTTTTATGTTCAGATTATTTCTATAAAAGCATATATTTACTATTCCATGTATCTAGATCCAGAACACAGTTATTTTTGGCACTTTGCACAGCCCCTTGTGAAAATATTAACAACAATTTGGTGGTTGTCAAAATTTGAATTAGCAAATTATAGATTAATTGTGTTTAGATAAAGTTATTACTGATAAAAATTCAAAACCTTAATGATAAACTTTAAGCCAATCAGGAGCTGAGTGATAAAGTAATTGTTGTAACATAAAATGTTATTAAATAATTTTTTGGTGCATGTGCACTAATTAATATGATTGGCTGGATCTTTTGATATTGTGCGCCATTGTTGCTGTGGCAAGTTGTTGGTGGACTAGTGCTAACCCAGCAGCTGATTGGGTACTAGTCCACTAACAACTTGCCACAGCAACAATGGTGCACAATATCAAAAGATCCAGCCAATCATATTAATTAGTGCACATGCACCAAAAAATTATTTAATAACCCTTTATGTTACAACAATTACTTTATCACTCAGCTCCTGATTGGCTTAAAGTTTATCATTAAGGTTTTGAATTTGGATCAGTAACAACTTTATCTAAACACAATTAATCTATAATTTGCTAATTTAAATTTTGACAACCACCAAATTGTTGTTAATATTTTCACAAGGGGCTGTGCAAAGTGCCAAAAATAATATGGCAATAAAGGAAACAATGCCAACACAAAGCAAACAACACATTTCGAGATAAGTGTAAAACATGTACACAGTGAGTAAAAAGATGAGATATTGTGGTAAATGGGAAAACAAACACAGATAAACAACAATACAATAATATCATAATAATACAGAGTTTATTGGAATGAAAGCTATAAAAAATAAGGAAAGGTTATTAAAAAAAACAATGAGAGAATTGGAGAAGCTTTTAAAGGATCTTGAATTGGCAATTGCCAAAATCAAAGACATTGACCACAAGGTCAAGGCAAAAGTAAAGACCGCCGTTCTTACAAGGGACAAGATTGACAAGGTGTCTGTCAAGGCACTTATGGTCAAGATTACAGACACCTCCAAAACAACAATCAAACGCCTTTTAAATATCCATAAGACTGTTGTGGAAGGCCTTCAATTCAAGTCCTTTGCTCTCTCTGTGCCGTACGTCTGGGTCAACAACCCTGAGATGTATGCCCACCTCAAACCAGCCAAGCAAGCCAGAGCCAAGGACACAGAATTGCCAGCGCAATTGCTTGCACCAAGAATGGCTAAGCCTGCCAAAGCTGCTGGCAAAGAGGAAAAACGTGAAGGTAACATAAAAATAAAATTAATAAAAAATTGTAAATACTTATCTTTTTTTTAGAAAACATAGACAGTGAAATCTTCCATGTCCTGGTCCTGTTTGTCCCTGCCACGTTTTATGCCAACTACAATAATCATATGGCTAGGTAGCTGTTTTTGTCCCCCCTGTCTTTCAGGAGCTTGAAGACAGAATTCACGGGTCCTTCCCAATGACAAAGGACATGCTATCCAGGCTGACGCATGCCAAGGGGGCATCCAAGTGGGCAGTTACTGCCTACAAGGATGCCCAACTGGTCCGCCTGGACCCGGTATCCCTCAGTGGAGTTTATTATATAAACTCCACTGAGCTTGTTTGGGACGTCCTGGCAACGCTCCCATTCAAGAATATACCAGAGATGGGCCAGGGCCACGTGGCTGCTTGCTTCTGCTTCCTGGTGGAGCACACACTCTCTTACCTGCTGGAGAACTTTGGGTGTGCAGTGGGAAAATTGGCTGTTGCAGACGCAACAGTCATAAAGAAGACAAAAATCCTCCTTGCCAACTTTGTGTTGGCCTGGAGCACCAATAAGATAGGGCTCCCTGCAGCCATGGAGCTGTACTTTGTAAAGACAAAGCACAAGAAAAAGATTAGTACTGTGTATAATAAACTCTGTGAGTTTACAGAAGCCTTTGCTGTACAAAGGCTTCATCTCGTTGTTTACCTTGGGTATCTCTTCTACTTTGGAATGGGTGTCAGCGTGGAGGACCTAGACAGGGTCCTTCTTGGGATTGACAAGGCCCAGCTCTCATTGAATGGGAAGAAGGTCCCGCCAGGTACGGCTTGGTTGACCATGTAATCCAAGACGCCCTGGTCCTGGTGAGAATATATGGGTTTGCAGCCCCACCAGAGAAGCTGCTTCTGAACTCCCACTTCACCATACTCACTTTTACTAGCCGCCAAAATATTTCAATCAGGGTGTATCCACCATCTACAGTGTGGCAGTGGAGGTTGTGCACCACCTCCATTGCTGGGTGGGTACATACCAAAGAACTCACTACAGGCGCTCTTAATAAATTCTCTCTTCCAATAAGTTTCATTACAATTCATATTATTTTTATTATAACAAAATTTTCTAACTCTTATTTTAGCAAACAAGTTTTGCAAAAAATATCCCAGAGAATGTCATCATACACACATAAACATATTTACTTTGATAAAAAATACTTTTACCATGTACAATTTACATTTAACTTTTTTTAATTTCATTTTTATATTTATTTGAGAAGAGTGATATAAAGCTATACAAGTAATCCAGTATCAAGTGTTTGGGATAGAACCAGATACCATAATAAAATAATTTAACATAAATAAACAAACTACCAACCTTCATTGATGGTCCAGCCAAATGTTATTGTGGACTTAGAAGCTTCTAAATATAAAATGATAATTAATGAATTTTAAATAGTAAATTAAGAATATAAAAAAGTTGGACAAGCTAAGCCTTTAATTGATTGGCTTTTTGGCTAGGCATGCAGGGATGAACAAACCAGTGTGGCCATAATATCTGGCCATGGTCTCAGCTGGGAGGGTGTGGATCCTGGCCTTCAGCAAATCAAATAGGTCCTTGTTCCAGTTGGGGTCCCTTGCTTTACTACTTGCTTGAGCCACCCAAAAACTTCATTGGGATTTAGGAAGGGTGAATAAGTGGGGAGGAAGAGAAGGCACAAATTTGCTGAGGCCAATTGCTGGGGGCCCACTGTAATGCTACTGTAAATTCAGAACCTGGACGTAAAAATGCAGAATTGTCAAATCCTTGGTCCAAATTTCAAATCACTTTTGCAGGCAACTCAGCTGAGTGAAAATTAAAATATTTAATAAAATCAACCATTTAATTTGACTTTTGGTTTATTTAAATTAGCAAATTTCAAATCCCTTGAGCAGATAAATCAACTAACAAAAGATAAAACCCAGCAAACAAATGCAGGATACATGAATCAGAAATGCGGGATTCTAATGTATGATTTGGTATTTCCTGTATGTCAAACAAATCATAGACATTATATAAAACTTAAAAAATCTGAAATTGCGGGATTGTCAAATCCAAGAACCAAGTTTCAAATCATAATTGCAGTGAATTCAAAATAAATATAATTTATGGGTGTTTCAAAAAGGATGCTAAAGAATTTAAAGTGAATTTTTGCTAATTCTTTTAGGAATCATAGGCATTCTCAAAAATCACCCTATTCCATTTTAGGGCAGCTAAAATTTAGATCCTACTATTTACAAAATTAACATATTTAACAATAAAATTAACAAAAATAAAAACTCCTCTTTTTGAGTTTAATTTTTTAAATAAAAATTTATTATGTCTTCTTCCAATAACAACCAAGTCAACAAGCTGTTCTCTGGCCTTGACAAAATCATGCAGGGCTATGCTGGGTCTCTTAACAGTGAAGCCTCTGTCTATGGTCACTCCCAACCCGCAGGCCCCTCCACAAGCACCACCCAGGAGTGTGTTCTTTCTCCCGTGTCCTCAAACATGGCCCTGTTTGCCCATCACACACAGGCAGTTGCCAACCCAAATCACATATCAACAATGGCATCCATAATTGACCAAGTAAGCCATAGGGCCACCAATAGAAGTCAGAATCCAGAAACAGCCAATCAGATGGCAACTTCTGGTTCTCAAGACGGACACATCTCACCTCTAGCCAATCAACCTGAAAGACACAGAAGAAAGCTAATTACCCCAGAAATTTTTCTCAAAATGGGAAAAAAGCAAGGGATGCTTATGTCCCTTGGGGAAATAGCAGCTGCAATGGGTTTTGCAAAGTCCACTGTGGCTGCAATCCTGAAAGCCCACACCAACTGTGCCCCCTAGCAAGAAGACTCCAACTGGTGCCTGTACTTTGACTGAAGGTGATATAGCCCATCCCCTTATGATAGCCATTATGGAACGTGACCCGCAAATGCCCCTGGTCCAGGTACATGTCCAACTGGGACTCCATAGCATTTTCACCAATAAGAGAACAGTGAATTTGTGGATGCATGGAGTTGTTGTTGTTGCCAGAATCCTATCCAATCAGGTTCTTGGTGGCCCCAGTTTGGTGGATACTGACCCCTACAATTCAACTATCATTAATTTTGTTAAAGGGAGGGCAATGAGGGCCCATAATGACGTAATCTTCCTGTCATATGCCAAGATTTTGGCAAGTGGTCAAGACTTTGGAAAAAGCAAATCCAGTCTGACATATACAAGCACGGCCCAATCTTGTATCATTTTTTGGGGTTTTATTGGCAGTTTCCCTATTGGGCGTCAATTATTACTTGGCAATATTGAACACCAAAGATGGATATGCCTACCAGATGGAGCTCAAGGCCATGCTGGAGGAGTGGGCCTTACAACAAGCCATGTAAACAGTTGTAATGAGTGCTGAGATGGAGCAGCAGGAATGGGCAACCAAGGAAATTAGGGCTGTGGGGCATATCTGTTAGTCCTACCCATCAACCGCATCAACATACATCTTGAAGATGTATGTCTTTACAATTTTGGTTCTGTGCTCAGGTGCTTAAAGCCTGCCACCTACAATGAACTGTGCACCCAAATAGATAAGGGTTATGAGCTTTTCCCTTCCGTGCTTGTCCAGGACCTATCAGATCTTGTCATTTTCTATGCAAGTGACAGTGATAAGTCCAGAAAGGACTCACACCTTCCCCCTCGCCCATCCATCTATTTTTTCAAGCCCACATACGTGACGGAAGTATAATTCAAGCAATTGAAGCAATCAGCTCTTGCCACCCCTTCCCAGTCAACCAACCCTGTCTCCTAAATCACCGCCCATCCCCCCACTATATCTGATGCCGTCCCTTTTACAGGCGCAGATGATGGCAATGTGCATTCTTCCCATTCCCTCCCCTACTTGTCCTTTGATGAGTAAAATAAATCTTTTCTTTTTAAAAACTTATTAAATTTGATATTATTTTTTCAAATTCATAACCAATAATATATTTTTTATATTATTGACATTCCCTATAATTAATAAAATGATATACATCTGATTCAGTAAGATATAATCATTTGCATGAATATTTTTTTATCATTATTAATAATTTAAAGACCATAAATGTAAAGTTATATTAGTATATTGAAATTAGACGTCAAATCTTGATATTTAGACATTGTGTGCATAGCTCAATGCATTTTGTTTAATAAGATTTTTTTAAACTTGGCCTTTTTCACTATAATTTATTGAAATGAACTGTGTTTATATTAGAGAGCCATTAAGGCTTAGTACAAATATTGATACATATTGCATTTTACAGCATGTATATTTACCTATTGGTAATAATTCTGTAAATTTTTCAGTCAGATTTTGAGAGGTAATAATAATGTAATGGATTAATAAATTAATGTTTATTACCATTAATTGGCTGATTTTCTTTGCTGTGGCAATAGTGCATTTTCTGGTACTTACGTACTGGTATCCCATTGGTTGGTTTCACATCCAATTGCACAGGCAATAGGAAACATGGTTGCCACCCCAACCACATCTGGTCTTGGGGTGACAACCACATTCCCTATTACCTGTGTGATTGGATGTGAAACCAACCAATGAGATATCAGTGTGTAAGTACCAGAAAATTTACAATTGTCACAGCAAAGAAAATCATCTAATTAATTGTCATAAACAGTGATTGATTGACCCATTAAATTATTACTATTACACAAAATCTGACTTAAATTTTACAGAATCATCATCAATAGGTAAATATACAGGCTGTAAAATGCAGTATGTATCAATATTTTTAATAAGTGTTAATGGCTCTGTCAGGGAAACCTGATATATCAGGGTTGACTGATCCATATTCCCATCACTAAAGCTATTTGTCAGGGCCCAGAGTGCCCTGGACAGTCAGCTGGCCTCTTTAGAGGTGATTAAACATGCAGCTTGGAAGCCCCCACAAAGCACTTTCTAGGGCGAAATTCCCCCCTTTCAACTAACAAATGGCCCAGGATTGAGAGGCACACAATCCTCAAATTCCTGGCATCAAGCATGTTAACAAATCTGGACCACCTACCTATCAGAAAATGGCACATTGGGAGCGCAACCGTTTGATTGCGCAATTGGGCAATCAATTCATTGCTGGAGCTAAAAATAACTGTAGCAACTTGTCATGCTGCAAAATTCAAAGGGTTTATGTTATAGCAGCCAATGAGAGCTCACCCTCTTGGCCAAACACACAAATTCCAGGTAAAATCACAAATCCACCTCCAAATGATGCCATCAGTTCTCTGGTGGCACAAAAGGCCATAGAATCATCAGTAAGTATAATTAGTGAGGAGGAGAAGCCCTCCTCACTGTTGACATCTTAATAAAGCAAGTTTATGCCTAGAAATTATTATCTTATTGCAGGAATTGTCTAATTTTGCTCAAACTTAATTATTCTCTTTGTATCTATTCATGAATCCACTACTCAATACAAGCTTGCATACCCATATCTTCCTGGCCATACTCCTGTTGTCCTTGCCAAACCTCCCCGCACCCTTGACCTGGAGTACTTCCATCCCCATTACCTGGATCTACCACCAGTAATGAAGGATATACCAACTGCTCCTCCTCTCCCTGACGCGCCTCCTGCCCAAGACTTCAGCAAACTGGGGTTTGTCTACATAACAGTATTGGGGCTGGCCAACCAAGTTGGCACCCCCTAGCCACTTCTCTGAACTACCTGGTCTGCATAGCGCCTATTGTGTACATGGCCTTTCAGGCCCGGCCTGCCTCCCCTGTGGGAGTCCAGCCGGACTCTAATATGGGCTGTGACAGTATGTCAACCATATCTAAACTAGTAACCCTTGGCCCCTATTCTTCTTTGATTATAGGGGCATCTTGTATGCTTTTATTTATGATCTCAGCTTACTACCTAAGACAGTATTTGACCAAGAAACAAGAAATAAACAAATGCCAGGAAAAAATTGTCGCCAAGCCATCCCAAGTCCAGACTGTGACCATCTCCACCTCATACCAGAATACTACTGCCCCCACAACTTTTCCTGACCTGCCAAAATTGGACTTGGCTGGTTTCAGAAAAGGAATGATCATGATAAACGCCTTGTTCCACGCCCTCCCCAAGAGCTTCAGAGACAACACCCAAAAGGTTATGATGGTGGCTGACCAACTGAAGGACAATGCCAGAGAAACCTTCTTGACCTGCCTTGAGGAAGACCCAGACCTCATACTTTCCTACGACTAATTCCTGGAGAGAATGAACTCTGCAACTACCCCTGCTGGGGCCAAGACCCAAGCCTACATGGGACTCATCTGCCTGACCCAGGGAAGAGACAACCTGGAGACCTATATACAACAATTCCTACGCCTGGCGGATGCAGCCAAGATTCCTGACAATATATCAGGCTTGCATTTCATAAAAATTCTGAACCCACACCATTCCAGCCTAATGAGACACCACCAATGTGACCTTCCAAAAGACAAGCTCCTGGCTATTGCCAGAGACATGGACTTCAGCCAACCACAAGGGTACCACACCGGCCAACCCCATAACAACCAATCCCCTGGTACAACTAGGCCCCGTTTGAACATGACCCCTGAGGAGTACCAATGCCATGTAAGAAGTGGACTATGATTTATTGCCACCAGAGTGGCCATTTATCCAAGGACTGCACTAGCCGCTCCAATGGAACCCAAGGAGCAACTATCTCAGCAATAAATAATGCCTCACAATCTTGTCCTATCATTGTTACTACCTTATGTTATAATGACCATGAGGTGAACACTGTAGCTCTCCTAGATAGTGGGGCAACCCTCAACTACATAGAACGTAGTCTAGCTGAGAAACTTGGTGTACCAATCCAGGGAAATTCCTGACTGGTAACCTTGGGTAAAAAGACAACCAACCTGTCCCATGAATGTGAAGAGTTTGTCTCCCTGAAGTTAAACAAGAGATTACTGCCCACCAGATTCTACATCATGTAGAAGCTTCCCAAACCTGTAGTGATAGGTTTTTAATGGGGGGTGACCACCAGCTGAACTTGGACTATAAGAACCATCAAGTGACTGTCACTCATGAGAGCCAAACCTTAGAGGTCCTCTTCCTGAACCCTCAGCAAACACCTGAGCTAAACAACATCACCATGGAATCCTGCAAGGCTGAGATCCCAAAATGTTTGAAGCCTTGGGAGTCTGTCTTCTCCAAAGAAGAAGCCACCGCCTTGCCAAAACATAGCCAGTTTAACCACGCCATTGACCTCCTTCCCGGAACCCAACCTAAGTATGGACCAGTCTATAGTTGTAACATGAAGGAACAAGCCGCCTTAGAGAGTATTTGGACAAGATGTTGAAGAAGGGATATATACGCGTCTCCAAATCTCCCTGTTCATCCCCTCTATTGTTTGATAAAAAAGAAGGGTGGCAACTTACGCCCTTGTGTCAATTACTAGGACCTAAACAGCATCACAGTGAAGAACAGATACCCTGTACCCAATGCCAAAGACCTCTCAGACCAGCTTTCAGGAGCCAACGTTTTCTCAAAGGTTGATTTGATGAACGCCTTCAACCAGATCCGGATCAGGCCTGGCAACAAATGGAAAACTGCCTTCAAGACTAGGCAAGGTCTTTTTGAATACTTGGTTATGCCATTTGGGCTTTGCAACGCGCCAAGTACCTTCCAAACTATGGTGGATGTGGTCTTGGGGGACTCAAGGACCAGTGTTGTGTAGCCTACTTAGATGACATCCTCATTTACAGTTGCACGCCTGAGGAACATGTTGAACACCTTCAAGCTGTCCTATAACGCTTCAAGGAACACAGAATCTTTGTTAAGCTCCATAAATGTGAGTTTTTCCAAGAAGAAGTAGAGTTCCTGGGGTACAATGTACTGAAAGGAGGTTTTTCAATGACACCTGATAAAATAGAGGCTGTGACATCATGGCCTGAACCTAAGAACTGCAAGGAGGTCAGAAGTTTCCTGGGCCTGGCAAACTTCTGCTGGGAATTTGTTCAAAAATTTCCTTCAATCTGCTTGCCCTTGACCCACCTCACCTCTGAGAAACACCCTTTTGTGTGGGATGATACCACCAAGTCAGACTTTGAGTCGCTGAAAAATACCTTTGTTTCTGCCCCTGTCTTGGCAATGCCAGTTTACAATAAGCCCTTTATAGTGGAAACAGACGCCTCTGATTTTGCATTGGGGGTGTTGCTTCAGGAGGGGCATGATAGTAAGCTGCACCCTATAGCTTACTACTCAAGGAAGTTCACTCTGCCTGAGTTGAACTACCCCATCTACAATAAAGATATGCTTGCTATCATCCAGTCCTTGAAACATTGGAGAAGATACTTTTGTGACGCCAACCACCCTGTGAGAATCATGACTGATCACAAGAATCTGAAATACTTCTTCAAACCACAGCAACTAAATCAGCAACAAGCTAGATGGGCCTTATTCCTAGCAGATTACGGCTTATCAATCAGTTACAAGCCTGGAAAGATCAACATTGTACCAGATGCCTTAAGCCAAAGAGTAGACCTTTTTCCTAGTTCCAAGGAGATTGAAGAGCTCACCACTAAATCCTTGCTGTCCCTAAACATGATTGAGCCAGTGCTCCTATTCCTGGGGCTAGCCAGTAGAAGAGAAGAAATCCAACTAGCTCAGACCATAGACCAGCACTGCATCTCCATCATGAAAGACTTAAAGAAAGATATCAACAGTTGATACTACCAAAATGGTTACTCCCTACATGGAAACACCCTGCAGCTACATGGACGCACCTATGTACCAGAAGGCCTAATGTGCTTATAGATACTGAAGGAATACCATGACTCCCCCATGTCAGGACACCCTGGATGTACAAAGACACTCAAAGGGATTAAGAGAACCTACATGTGGTCCAAGATGAAGCCAGAGATTGAAGGATACCTCAGTGGTTGCAAGACATGCAGACGTACCAAACCTAAGCAAGGAAAGCCTTAAGGATTATACAACCCCTTCAGATTACAGAAGGCCCTTGGAAGTCAGTTTTCATGGACTACATTGTGGAGCTACCAAATTCAAAAGGATTCAACGCCATCCTTGTAATTGTTGATTGCTTCACCAAGATGGCTCACTTCATTCCAACAACAACCAAAGTAACCACCAAGGAAACTACCACTCTATTCCGTAACTGAGTATTCATGAACCATGGACTTCCACAAGAAGTGGTCTTGGACAGAGGCCCACAATTCACCTCTAAGTTTTGGGCCCAAATTCTAAAGGACTTGGGAATAAAAAGATTGTTGTCTACTGCATACCACTCCCAGAGCAACAGACAGTCCAAGAGAGTGAACCAGGTCCTTAAACAGTACTTATGATGCTATGTTAACTCAGAAAAGAACAATTGGGTAACCCACTTACCAATGGTTCAGTTTGCATACAACAACCAAGACCACAGCTCTACTGGTATGTCCCCCTTCAAAGCCAACTACGGATTCAACCCCACATGGGATGCCCCCCACAGAGGAATCTGACAATCCTGAAGGACAAGACTGGGTTAGCAACATCCACACATACCAAGAAGAATGCGCCAAGAACCTGAGAAGAGCAGTACAAGTATACAAAGAATTTGCCGACAAGAAACAAAGCCCTGGTCCCCCAACTGAAGTAGGAGACCTTATGTATCTCAGCGCTAAGAGCATCAAGACCACTGCCCCTTGCGCTAGCTTAAGCCCCTGTCAAACAGGTCCTTACAAAGTCTTACAATGCATTGACAATGTAGCATACCAACTAGAACTCCCCTCTGGATGGAAGATTCACAATGTATTCCACCGCTCCCTGTTATCAAAAAATAAAGGACCCTCTCTCCTGCACCAGATAGTGAGAACAGCTCCCCCACCCATCAAAATAGGAAGCTTCACAGAACACAAGGTCAAAGCCATCCTGGGACACAAACTCCAATACCAAAAACCTCACTTCCTGGTCAAATGGAAAGGATATCCCCATGAAGAGAATACTTGGGAACCTGAGTCCAACCTGTAGAATGCCGCCATCTTACTAAAGGAATATAATTCTTGGAGTAAATATTTGTGCTCTACAAGCTTGACTATGATAGGGGATGATGTCAGGGTCCAGATTGCCCTGGACAGCCAGCTGGTCTCCTTAGAGTTGATTAACCATGCAGCTGGGAAGCCCCCTCAAAGCACTTTCCAGGGCAAAATTCCCCCTTTCAACTAACAAATGGCCCGGTATTGAGAGGCACATAATCTTCAAATCCCTGGCATTGAGCCTGTTAACAAATCTGGGCCACCTACTTATCAGAAAATGGTACATTGGGAGCACAACTGTTTGATTGCGCAATTGGGCAATTGATTTATTGCGGGAGCTAAAAATAACTGTAGCAACTTGCCATGCTGCAAAATTCAAAGAGTTCATGTTATAGCAGCTAATTAGAGCTCACCCTCTTGGCCAAGCACACAAATTCCAGGTAAAATCACAAATCTACCTCCAAATGATGCCATCAGTTCTCTGGTGGCACAAAAGGCCATAGAATCATCAGTAAGTATAATTAGTGAGGGGGGAGAAGCCCTCCTCACTGTTGACATCTTAATAAAGCAAGTTTATGCCTAGAAATTATTATCTTATTGCAGGAATTGTCTAATTTTGCTCAAATTTAATTATTCTCTTTACATCTATTTGTGAATGCACTACTCAATACAAGCTTGCATACCCATATCTTCCTGGCCATACTCATGTTGTCCTTGCCAAACCTCCCCGCACCCTTGACCTGGAGTACTTCCATCCCCATCACCTGGATCTACCACCAGTAATGAAGGATATACCAACTGCTCCTCCTCTCCCTGACGCGCCTCCTGCCCAAGACTTCAGCAAACTGGGGTTTGTCTACATAACAGTATTGGGGATGGCCAACCAAGTTGTGCCCCATACTGGGAGTTGGCGCCCCCTAGCCACTGCTCTGAACTACCTGGTCTGCATAGCGCCTATTGTGTACATGGCCTTTCAGGCCTGGCCTGCCTCCCCTATGGGAGTCCAGCCAGACTCTAGTATGGGCCGTGACACTATGGGCTAACAATATACAGGACACAGCCAGATATGAGGCCTCTACTCCAAAATACAGAAAAAATTATATCAAAACTTTTATAGTTTACAATCCAGAAGACACCTGAGACATTCCGGGTCTCAGGTCATGAGTTGGTCCATGTCAGGATACCAAGAGTACTGTGGGGCTCCAGTAGGTGAGGGAGGAGTCCAAGCAGGTACTGGCATGGACCACCAGATGATGGGGCCTAACTTTACCAGGTAGGAAAGGGCCTTCCCGGCCATAGCCCAAGGCCCAGCCGCTGGCAAGGCAGAGTCAATCAATCCTGTGAGCGCCAAGTAAAGCACCCCCTGTAATTGACTGTTCTGGCCAGTGGCGTCAGAGGTGGGTGGGGTAGAGATGGTTGGTTTGGGTGTCAGGGGTGGCTCCATGGGGACCAGGTAGGCAGCAGGATTGTTGTACTTCCTGTTGAAGATCAAAGGATAGATGGTGATTGCTTTTCCGTCACAGACAATCTGATAGGGTTCCTTGGGTGCGTTTGGGTAGGTGTATCACTACAAGTCTTCCAAGGTCCAGGGTTTGTTATCAAGATTTGGGGGG
Source organism: Entomophthora muscae (assembly GCA_014839935.2). Classification (NCBI taxonomy): domain Eukaryota; kingdom Fungi; phylum Entomophthoromycota; class Entomophthoromycetes; order Entomophthorales; family Entomophthoraceae; genus Entomophthora; species Entomophthora muscae. The sequence continues at coordinate 412,116 of QTSX02006439.1, read as the reverse complement.
GGTACTCAGTGAAATGCACAGGGCCAAATGGAATGTTGGGCAGACAGCAGTAGTCAAAGGCTTTGGGTTTGTCAACTGAAATCTGGCTATCTATCCCAGTAGATGTGTACTGACGCTTGGGTGTATGAAGATAGAATAGTATCAAAAATAGGTATGGAAGCAGTTTGGTGAACCAAAGGTTCATAACAACTTTTTATTTGGTAAGAATGACAATACAGAACTTTTTCAGGTGCTTCTGGTTTATATACTTACTCACATGCAAGTGCCTCTGGGCATTTTTCTGGTGATATCTGTATGGCAAGGCTTGACATCTCAGGTTCTGCTGTTTGATTGGCTGCTCCATGGTCATTTTTGGGGTTTTCAGGAACATTTGTTTGGCTTTTTGGTGGTCCATCTTGGCTTGGCTGGATATTGGTTCTAGCAGGTTTGGCTTCTGGGGTTATGGGGGCTTTCCCAATTTGATCACCTTTTTTGGGCTGGCTTGACAGGCTTTCCTGAGGCCAAGGAACTTGATTAAAAAATGGGTCCCCAATTGGGGACCCCAAATTACTTAATGGAGGGTGGGCTTGAACTGGGTTTACTGGGCAGCTAAAAATAGTCTGCCCAGGCCCAGCCAAACCCACCAAGGCTTGAGCGTAGCTTTTGGGGCCCGAAATGGGTCCTGCAGCTACTGCTAGGGCAGGAATGGTTCCCACACCTGGATTTGCTTCAAAAAGCAAAAATCCAGGTGCGGGCAAATCTCCCCCGCCCACTAGCCCCGCCTGGTGGCTAGGAGCGGGTTTGATTCCTGCCCGGGGCATTGAACTTGTTACTTTTGTAACAGTCCAGAAGCTTCTATAATTAGATGCTAGTCATTCTGGATCCCAAAGCAGACGTAAACCTGCCCTATGAAATAAAGACAGGAAATTAAAAACATCCTGTTTTACCAAGAAATGAGACAGAAAACCGCACGTGCAAGTTTTGTGCAGAAAACCAAGCACAAAATGGACCTGGCGCTATAGATGTCAATTTAGTTGGCCTCAACTAAGTCAAGGGATATCCAGGCTAAAGAGGAGAAATTAGCAGCCTAGTATTAAACTCATTCCAAAACCTTATTCAAGTTTGGAATCCAACTCTGGGGGTGAAACTAGTAGCTTGGGGATAAAAGGCTAGCTAGTAAGAGTTATCTGCAGCTAGGCGCCAGTCTGGATGCCACTTTTACACTATAAAAAGCCATTCCAAGATCACTTGGAAGTCAGACAATTAATAACCATCAATATTAATACTAAGCCAAATAGTAGTAGTTTCAAGTACAATAAGATGTTATTATTGATACTTCCAGAATCCTTCCAAACCACCACAGCCAGTGTCACGTCCTAAAGACCACAGGACTATCCCTTTACTTGGCTCCAGCAGAAACATAACTCTGCCAGTTGCTGAAATCACACACCAATTAGAATCACATCTGTCCCCATACAGATATCCCAATCTCAACATATATAACAACCCTAATAAAAATAACATCTCTTCTTCTTCAAGAACCAAAAATCTTGACAGGCTCCCTAATGTAAACACAGTCCACTTATAAAAAAACAATAAAAAATACCAAGTTTTCAATAAATTTTATTATACAGAATGCATTGATTTATGCACATAATATCTAAATATCAGGATTTAACATATACCTGCAATATTCTAATATAACATTTACATTTGTTGGTTCTTAATTTATTATTGATAACAAAAATATTCATGCAAATAATTATATGTTACCACATCAAATGTACAGCATTTTATTAATTATGGGTAATGTCAATAATGTAAAAAGAATATATTAATAATTGTTAATTGGAAGAAATAATATCAATTTTATAGTTTGTCACAAAGAAAGGCTTTATTTTACCCATCAAAGGACAAGTAGGGGAAAGAATGGGAAGAATGTACGTTGCCATCATCTGCGCCTGTAATAGGGACAGCATCAGAGGTAGTGGAGAGGGAAAGGGTAGTGGTTTGAGAGTCATGGTTGGAAGGCAGGTGTCTTAATGGGGGAGTTGGGAAGGCTTGGTTTATTAACTGGGAAGAGGCAGAAAGAGCTGATTGCTTCAATTGTTCAAATTTTTCTTCTGTCATATATGTGGGCTTGAAAAACCAAATGGATGAGCGTGGTGGGAGACAGGAGTCCTTTCTGGACTTATCACTATCACTTGCATAGAATATGATAAGATCTGATAAGTCCTTTACAAATATGGAAGGGAAAATCTCATACCCCTTCTCAATTTAGGTGCACAGTTCATTGTAGGTGGCAGGCTTTAAGTGCCTGAGAGCTGGACCAAAAGTGTAAAGACATACATCTGCAAGATGCACGTCAGTGTGGTTGGTGGGGTAGGACCAACAGGTATGCCCTGCAGCCCTAATTTCCTTGGTTGCCTATTCCTGCTGCTCCATCTCAGCACTCATTACAACTGTTTATATGGCTTGTTGTAAGGCCCACTCCTCCAGCATGGCCTTGAGCTCTTTCTGGTATTCATACTCATCTGCAGTGTTTGATATTGCTGATTAATAATTGACACCCAATGGGGAAACTGCCAGTAAGACCCTAAAAGTTGATAAAAATTGGGCTGCGCTTATAGACGTCAGATTGGATATGCTTTTCTTCATAATCTTGGATACTTGCAGAAATCTTGGCATACAACAAGAAGATAACATCATTGCGCATTTCCATTGCCCTCCCTTTGGTAAGATTGATGATAGCAGACTCATAGGGGTTGGTATCCACCAAAATGGGATCAGTGAGAACCTGATTGGACAAGATTCTAGCAGCAACCACAACTTTGTGCATCCACAAATTGACTGTTCTTTTATTTGTAAAAATACCATGGAGTCCCATTTAGAGACAGACCTTGACCAGGGGCATCTGCAGGTCACATTTCATAATGGCCATCATAAGGGTATGAGCTTTTTTATCATCAGTTGAAGTACAGGCACCAGTTGGGATCTTCATGGGATGAGAGCCACACTTGGCGTGGGCTTGCAGGGTTGCAGCCATAGTGGACTTTGCAAAACCTATTGTGGCCATAATTTCCCTTAGGGGATAAGCATCCCTTGCTTTTTTCCCATTTTGAGAAAAATTTCTGGGGTAATTAGCTTTCTTCTGTGTCTTTCAGGCTGATTGGCTAGAGGTGAGATGTGTCCGTCTTGGGAACCAGAAGTTGCCATCTGATTGGCTGTTTCTGGATTTTGACCTCCATTGGTGGCCCTATGGCTCACTTGGTCAATTATGGATGCCATTGTTGATATGTGATTTGGGTTGGCGGCTGCCTGTGCGTGATGGGCAAACAAGGCAATGCTTGAGGACACAGGAGAAAGAACACACTCCCCTGGGTAGTGCTTGGAAAGTGGTATGGGGGTTGGGAGTGGCCATATACAGAGGCTTCACTATTCGAAGACCCAGTGTAGCCCTGCATAATTTTGTCAAGGCCAGGGAACAGCTTGTTTATTTGGTTGTTATTAAAAGAAGGCATAAATTTTTTATTAAAAAATTAAACTCAAAAAGAGAACTGTATATTTTAATCAATTTTATTGTTAAGTATGTTAAGTTGGTGGATAGTAGGATCTAAATTTTAGCCATTCTAAAATGGAATAAGATTATTTTTGAGAATTCCTATTATTCCTAAAAGAATTATCACAAATCCACTCTATATCCTTTAGCATCCTTTTTGAGGCACCCATAAATTATATTTAAGTTGAATTTACCTCATTCTTTATTTGAAATTTTGTTCATGAATTTGACAATCCCACAATTTCATATTTTTTAATTTTTAAATGCTGTCTATGATTTGTTTAAAATACAGGAAATCTCAAATTGTACATTAGAATCCTGCATTTCTAATTCATGTATTCCGCATTTTTTTGCTGGGTTTTATCTTTTGTTAGTTGAGTTATCTGCTCAAGGGATTTGAAATTTGCTAATTTAAATAAACCAAAAAAGTCAAATTAAATGGTTGATTTTATTAAATATTTTAATTTTCACTCAGCTGAGTTGCCTGCAAAAGTGATTTGAAATTTGGACCAAGGATTTGACAATTCTGCATTTTTATGTTTAGGTTCTAAATTTACAGTATCTGAGGGCTGAGCAGGCAGTGTTGTCCTGATTTTGAAGCAGTAAAATTTCACCAGGGCAGTTCAGCCAAACTTTGGGGGGATTGAGGGAATGGGCAATACAATCCTTCTTTTCTCAAGCACTATTATTGAGGTGGGTTGTTTTTGGTTATTCCTTTCAGTGGCAGTTGAGTAGTGATAATCCACATTGCTTCCTTTTGATGCCCCTCCTGAGGGCATTACAGAGGGGCCAATCATCAACTATGCTGCTTTACCATATGAGTAATGGCTACTTGCTACTCTAGTGGTGTCCTCTGACAGGCTGACAGGAAAACTCTAATCTGGAAGAGAACTTTTGGGGGAATTGCAGGAAATTTGAGCTGCAAAAATGACAGGTGACTGACTTTCTGATCCTCTGGGAAGGTTTACTGTAGGCTGAGCCAACCAGGGCTTAGTGTCTGTCTAGAATCTTAGTTTATGAGAGGGGAAATTGTCATTCATGACATATAGTGGGGTAGATGCCATGGTTGAGAGCTCCAAACAAGTGCAACTCTGGTCTGGTAGGCCTGTGCAATGTGTCTGAAAAGCCTTATATTATCTTATATTATTATAGGGGCAGAATTTTAAGTGATAACTGGGCTAAAGGCAGTGATGTCACAGCCTGTGTCAGAGTCTTGCTGTCCTTGTGACAAGAGGGCAGGTTGATCCTGGAAAGCCATGTACACTATTGATTCAACTTTCACTAGGTAGTTAAATGTAGTGGCCCAAGGTCAAAAGGTACCTTTGTGGGAAAACTTGTTCAGCTAACTCCAAAAAAGTGATATAGACAGAGCCAATCTTGTTATATTCTTGTGTGGAAGTATCTATGGATAAGGGGGACTTCTGGTATCTCCTTCATGAAGAATGGATTCCTAATACCACAAGTAGCTTGTAAGAAGCTTGTCTTTGGGAGATCCAATTGATGGGGATGGAAGAAGACTGGTTCTGGGATGTGGAAGAAGGCAACCAGTAGAGGGTACAGGTGTTTGGGCGGCAGTTGTTGTTATAGAAATATGAGCTGGTTATATTATCTTAAAATGCAAACAATAGGTAAATGTTGGTGGAAAAGTATTAAGTTCTTGCCACAACTAGATGTTCAAAGTGCATATGTTAAGTTTTTTTAATGATATCAAAAATGGGGAAGGTTGTTATTCCTCATTCTTATGCTTTCTCTGGGAAATAGCAGGAGCTTGGAGATATGATAAGATAACATCTTGGTTGAGTACCACTGCCTGTTTGATATCACTGTCTTCAGTGGCAACACAGGCTTCTGGGTGGCTCATTGGAGGTATTTTGGTTCTTTCTCCATGTTTTGAAGCTTCCAACCTCTCTCTTGGTTTGGCAGTAGCTTTGGTTTCAGAATCTTGGTGGCTTAGGCTGATTAAAAAAGTTGGGAGCCCGGCGCTTTAGTTTGGCATGTTTGGCATTTGGGTTTGATGGAGCTGAACCTGTTATTATTGATACAATCAATTGATTGTGCAACTGAGAAAATTGTTTGATCAGATATGAGTTTCTTGAAGTGCTTTTGTCTTAAATTTGATCATGGAGATAGGCCTTGTATACAAAAATTTAGCTATACAAGTTAGTGACTATTTGGGGGTCTTTGGCTTATGTACTTGTGTCCTGTCAGGAATTTTTGGTAGGAATTGTCCAGGATTTTTAGGGCACTATTTCCATGTGTGTCCTTAGGTTATTCAGAACTTTTCTGGGCCATGAAAAGAAGGAGCAAGTTTGAGCTTGATATTTATCTATTTATTACTTCAAACCTGCTTGTTATAAAATTATCAAGAAAACTGAGAGATAAGCTGACAGCAAAAGCCATCAATTTGATGCTAAATCTAGGGGGCACTAGAGCAAAGGGAGAAGGACTGGGGGCTTCATGAAATTTGACTTTTAAAGAAAATAGGAAGTATCAACCAGATTGAATTAAAGGCTTTAATTTGAAAAAATATGAAGCAAGGAGAAAAGTGGTAATATACTTGCTTTTTTGGAGCATGTTCTTTATAATTGAGACTTATTTCAAAAGGAAGATCATGTTAGTGGAAGAATTGGCTACTGAAAACACCATATATGATGGGGAACTTTGATAACAATAGTTGGGGCACTTGGCTAGATAAAAAGCCTTTACCCTGTGATTTCACATGCCACAAAATTATTATGATCCTGATGGACTTAGTAATGGGCTTAAACCTTCCAAAAAAGAGCCACCCATTTATTTCAAAAGGTAATTGATGACAGTGAATGATAACAGGCTGTTTTGGAATAAGGGTTCAAATGTGGGTCTTGATAATAAAGTAGTTTTAATAGCTTTGGTGACAACCAAAAGTACTTCAGATTTAAACAAAATGATTTTGTATTTAAGCAAATTTCAACTATCAGTGCAAAATACATATTCTGTTAACAGGGATTTTTGGCATTAATGGACAAAATGGGTCAACACAGCAACAAAGTGCTCATGGGCCAAACAAACTTCAAAATACAAACCAAAATAGATAGATTCACAAATAAAATGGTGTAAGTTGACCTTTGGTGTACATATTTTTACTTTGTAAATTGGTGAAAAAATACACTCAGGTGCAGTGAGTCAAAACTCAAATCAAAAACAAAACACAATAGCAACTCAACATGTAAGAAAAATCACTCAATTGTTGTTAAAGTAGAAAACCAAATGGAAGTAATAGTGTCCCTGCAAGACCAGAAACCAGCAAAAAACTGCCGCCAAACCCCTGAGAGAAATAGATAATTTAAATGCTGTCATTGACAAAAAATGGGGAAAAGCTGGGGTTGCTCAAATAGCCCTGGAAAATCTGGACTTGCCATATTTTTTGTCCAAATAATTATGACAAGAAAATCACATGTTATATGTTATTTGGAGATGGCAGTGCTTGGCCTGCTGGCTGCCTGGTATTTTTTGAATTATGACGTCATCAACTCAAATTCCAATGCAGGTCCTCCAACTGCTGAAATATTCTTGTCAACCAATCAGATGCCTTGGAATCTCCTCCTCCCCCATCCTGAACTCCCTTAAGACTTTCCTCATTCCACATTCCCCTCTAGAAACTTGTTTCTAGATAGCTTGAATTCACTCAAATAAAAAGAAAGTTTTCCAGAAATGTGGGATTATCTGGGGCTGTTTGCCCCTGTTTTTAAAAGATTAGTGTTCATTTTTATCAAGGTTGTCATTGATTCCATGGCCACGCCTTGGCCCACCCTTTACATGTTGACACCTTTGGATTCTTTCTCTAATTTACCCCTGCAAATCATTTGTGTTATGACAATTTTTACCTCCATCTTCAGCTACACTACCAGTGCCAAGATGATTAAGCTTTCCTCCTGATTTGATCTCCTGTTCCTCAAGCAACTTAAGGTTTGTCTACTGTACCCCCATTGTTTGTTCTTTAATTGTGCAGCTTACTGTTTCACTCTAACAGTCAAGGTCATTGTTATCTGGCACTTTCTTAGGTAGAGGTAATTATGATCCTGATTTAGTTCTAACAATGTCATGTTTATGTCCATAGACAAGTTCATAGGGGCTTTTGTCCATATTGCAACTAATTTATGTTCTACACACTATAAGCACTGTTTGTCGTGATCTGAGGCACTGCACAGAGTCACAACAAGGAAATCCTAGCCTTAGGATTGAATTTGTACTAAGTCTTGCTTAGAATGGCAGGGAAGGCTATGCAATTACCTTGTGGCCCTGAATGAATAATATCTGCTAGACGTGGCTAGAGAGGCGCCAAAGTAGGTGGAAACACAAAGACAAAAATGTGAATATAACTTGAATTTTATTGGGTATAAAGATTGGGAATATATACTGTGTAGCTTTACCACATAATAGTACATGGATAGTAGGATCACTTGCCACAAGCATGAGTGGGGCAAGTGAGTTGCACAGAATCAGGAAAGCAAAAAATTGAATTTACCAATTTGGAGCCAGCCTCATTTCAAAGGGCAAAAGCAAAAGAGAGGGATTCATCCTCAAAATAACCCAACAAAGGAAAAATCAAAACATGGTGAATGGCAGCATTCACAACATTGCCTTCCTCTAGATTGGCCTTAGGGGGTGGTACTTGGGGAGGAACTTGGCATGCACACGGGCAAACAGTCAACCACTAGAGAGAAGTTTTACAGTATACTCTGATCCTTGTTTGAAGGTCACTTCCAAGGGCCCAATCACTCAACAAGTCTAGTTTATGAGCACGTCCTCCTACTCTTTATGCTGATAGTAAAGAATGTTGTCCCCAATGTTGAACTCAGGCAGGGGAGATTGTCCAGCATTGTCAGGAGAGAGCTCAAGCATCTTGGTCTTATATACAGACGTGTAGGCAGAGGCCTGAATATTAATGATTTGGTTGACTAGATCTTTGATATGATCATCAGGGTTCATGGCCTTATCAGGAGAGTAGGGGCCCCCAAGAGCAACAGAGTGGTGGCTTCATGACCATACAACATAGCAAAAGGGGAGTACCCGGTAACACAATGTTTGCTAAGGCAATAGGCAAAGAGAGCAGCGGTTAAGTATAGATCCCAGTTGGCAGCGTCAGAATAAGTGAGTTTCCTCATGATAGAAACCAGAGTTGAGTTTGCGCGCTCAACCACCCCATTGGTGGAAGGATTATAGGGGGCAGAGAAAAACTGGTGAGACCCCAAGGCTTCAACAACAGAGGTTACTAACTTGGCGTAGAAGTTAGTCCCATTCTCAGACAATAACACTTGAGGACAACTGTGGCAAAAGAATACATCTTGCAGCAGAAAGGCAGAAGTAGTTTTGGCAGTGATGTCTTTAGTAAATGAGCTTCTACTCACTTGCTAAAATGATCAACAGCAATTAGGTTAAAGCGGCAACTAGAGCAGGAGTAAGAGAGAGGTCCTACAGCGTCAATACTGACAGTGTGAAATGCATGTTGAGGGGGGTCTATCTTGAACTTGTGAGCAGCAGCTTGAGGTTTTTGGAGCTGACAATCATGGCAACTAGCAATAACATCTGGGATCAGCAGGCAAAGATTTTCCAAGAATTAGTTCTTCTGGAGCCAGGCATAAGTTTTGGCAATGCCTCTGTGTCCTGTCTCCTTATGAGTTTGAAGCACCACCAAAAAGCAAATACTAGGCCTTACATAAGGCAAGTAGTGGTCTTGTACTTTCTTGAAAAGCTAATTGTCACAAATGAGCATTCTTCAGATAATTTAGAAAGGGTAACTCAAACTTCTTCTGTCTTGCTCTCTCACAAAGAAGGATATCCAATTAGTTTGTACAACCTGTCAGCCTCAGCAGGGTGTAGAGCAAGGATGGGCATTCTGGACAGTTCATCAGCATTCTGATGCTGAATCCCAGGGTGATGCAGCACAGTGAAGTTATATCCTTGCAGGCAAGAGCACATCTAGCTAGTTGTCCTTCTGGTTCCTTGAGTTGTTGTAGCCATTTGAGCAAAGCATGGTTAGTAACCACAGTAAAATGGGTACTATACACATAATGGCAGAACTGTTTGACAGCATGCAGCACAGCAAGGCACTCTTTCTCAATCACACTGTAATTTTTCTCATGCTTATTCAGGACATGAGAGGTATAAGCCACAGGGTGATCCACATCTTTATCATCCAATTGAGCCAAGATAGCTCCAATGGCCAGGTCACTAGCATCAGTATATAGGATGAATTCTTATTGTAGTCAGGATATACTAGGATGGGAGCCTCTTTGAGTTTTTGTTTGAGAGTTTCAAAGGCTTGTTGCTGGCTGGCGGTCCATTCAAAAGGGACATTACACAGAAGCTGGACCAAGGGTTTGCTAGTGTCAGCGAAATCAGGGATGAATTGTCTGTAGTATCCCATCATGCCCAGAAAGACCTTAACTTCTTGCAGGTTGGTGGGTGTAAGCATTTTTTCAATGGCCTCAACTTTCTTAGTCATGGGGCAAATTCCTGTCTGAGTCACCTCATGTCTCAGGAATTCAAGGTGTTCCTTGAAGAAGGCACACTTAGATGGCTTTAACTTAAGACCAGCTTCTTGAATCTTTATGAACACCTCCTTGAAATGGACCAGGTGGTTGGTAAATGTAGCACTAAAGACAGTTATATCATCTAAGTATACTAGGACACACAAAAGCTTCAAATCATGGAGGATGAAGTCCATGGCTCACTGGAAAGTAGCTGGAGAATTTCAGAGTCATTGTGGCATTCAGTAAGCTCAAAAAATTCCTCAGAGGTGATAATCACAGCCTTCTGTCTATGCTTGGAAGAGAGATCAACTTTCCAGTACCCAGAGGCTAGGTCCATATAAGAGAAGAACTTGGAACCTCCAAGGCGGCGGAGAGCATCATCAATGCGTGGTAAGGGGTAGGAATCCTTTTTGGTTAAAGAGTTCAATTGTTGTTAGTCCATCACAATATGATGACCTCTATCATTCTTTTTTTAGTATGAGCAAGGGGGAGCCCCAAGGACTTTGGGAAGGAGCAAGCAGTCCAGTGTCTAGAAGTTGTTTGAGCTCTTTAGACACCTGGCCATTCTCTACACAACTGCAGCAATAAGGTTTTGCGCAAAAGGGGGGAGCATCACCAGTATCAATCTGGTGAATGACGCCTTTGGCTAAATCATAATCAGTGCTATCCTTAGCAAAGATATTCAATAACTGATCCAGTAGGTCAAGCACCTCTTTCTGTTGAACCAGAGATAGCTGCAGGAAGTCTTGAGCAGTGAAAAAGTATAGGACTTGGGGTTCATCCTCAGGTAGGTTAAAGCCCTGGAACATACCAAAGGGATGTAGTGATAGGACGTCAGGAGCATTTAACAACCTGCCATAGCCAACAACCTGCCCTCTAGACACATGTATGGGGAGAGCAGTTAATTTGGCAACCATCAATTGAACAGGGTTCTTGTGAGAGATTTCCAAGATTCCCAGGAATAAGTAGGGCATGTTGCGTCCTAGTGAGGAAGGAGAGTATAACTCTAGAAACGTACGCTCTGGTAACTCATATGATATCTGTGAGTCTAGGATAGCCTGAGATCCAGGGGAAATAGTTACAGTGGAAGTGGCCAAGAGAGGAATCCCCTCAGATGCAGGGCAAGCCATAGGAGGACACTTCATGTTGGATGAATGGGTATGGTATTTTAAAGTGAAAACACCATTGGGATATTCTAAGGCACATGTCTTGAGGTGCTTCCTGGGAACTTTAACAGGCTCTTCAAAGATCAAGGGGACCTTTTAACCTAAGATAGAGAGGTAGCTATCCTTTAATTTGATGATCCCATATTATTCCCAAAGGGATTGAGTACCAACTAAGAGGTTGTAGCTCTCATTCTCCAAAACAATGACAGGTGTGGGCAAGAGTAGTTTGCCAAAACACATAGGAAGAGCAGAGTAAGCTCCTATAGTGTGAGTCATGGATAGCCCAGCTGTGCCATACAACTGGTAATAGTTGAGGTTGGGGGCAAGCTTGAGCTTCTTGAAAAGCTTTGAGGAGACAACATTAACAGGAGATCCAGTGTCCAAGATGGCCCTGATTTTCATCTTGTGATTGATATTTCAACACACGTGGTAGTACAACCAAAGGGTGAGAGGACTGGAAGGATGTCTTGGGCTTCTGCCAGTTCTTTGTCCCATTTTTTAAACATACTTCTTAGGCCTGGGAACTCCTTATAGACTTTCTGGAGAGGGAGCAAGACTAAGACATTTTTTAACACAGCGTCAGCAACCTCAGCAGCTTCCTTGGAAGATTTGACAAGCACAGAAGATCTCTTTGCTTGAGTGAGGTATGGGCAAGAGACAACCTCTTTGGCTTCAGGCAAAGGCTTGGTGGTTGTTGTAGTTTTCCCAGAACATAGCTTATAAGGTACTGTAATAGTTTCAGGGACAGTCAGTACTGAATACCCATAGGCGTTGGGACCTTCCATATCAGAATTGTCCATATCAGAGTCATCAGGGATGTTGTGGAATAGCAGCAGAATGGGAGGAGCCTCAGTGTCAGCAGTCTCAGAGTCAGCAATGAAGGGGTGAATCAAAGGAGACTGGTAATAATTGTCAATCAAGAGTGTCTCTGCCTCTAGGTTGACTTTTCTTTTCCTGCCTGCTCTTTCTGATCAGCTCCTTCCACTCAAGGATTGGTGAAGACTCAGGAATGGTGACCTATCTGTCCACAGTTATGGCAACCCTGGCGTTGAGGAGGATTCAGCATTTTTTGGTAAGGATATGTGGGCCACATGAAGACAAACCAGAGGTAGAGGCGGCATAATTCTCTCACACAACTGCCTTAGAATGGGTAAGGTGCATATCCTGCAGCAGTGTCTTTATGCTTTTCATTGTCAGGATTGATATTTTTCCCCCTGGAAACCCAGGCCCAAGGGCAGTATTCAAACCCTGAACCTGAATTCCTGCAGGCTGCCAGCCCCATGGAATGAGGGCCCGCCTGCTTGCGTTTTTCTGAGATTGAGCCTCTGCAAGCTGAACCCCCTGCTAAGTCCTGGAGTCAGAAAATTAGTGCAGGTTCAATTATGATGCTGCCTGAGGAGGAGCTTCTCAAATTGCCTAATGGAGGCAGAAAAAGTTCCTCTGTGAACTTCATGAATCTGAAGTCCTCTCAGATTACCAATCAAATATCTCTGCCAAAATAAATCACAGGCTTTAGGTCTGACCCTGTGACCACAGCCAAAATTCAAGTGATCAATTTGGATATTCTGACCAATGAGAGAACACCCAGTCGAGGTGCTAATTTTCTGCTCCCACACCTGGGCCTCCTGGCCACCTGACTGTATTTTTCCCAATATTTTGATGAAGCCATCATGAGAAATACTAATTTTGGAGGCGGGATTCTATATATGCCTATAGATTCAGCGCTCAAACCTTATTGCTATTTTTGAATAAAGGTTATGTTATTTTGGCTCACACAGCTATTGACTTATTTTTTATTTGCTATCTACCAATTCAGTACAAGATCTCCTGGTCCTCCTACCCTGCTGCCCGCAGTTTTCTGTCCTCCTGGTGTACCCTTTGTCCCTGTCCATTTCACCAACTACCCTTTGAAACCCAATTACAAGGACTGCACCCCAGAAAAGATACTCAAACTTGATCCTTTAGACCGCATACAATCTGCAGTCAGATACAACCGTCAAGGCCTGTGGATACTCTCAACACCCAAGTTGTTTAGAGGGAAATTCAACTATTTCCCTGCTTATAACCTGCTCATGAAGCTGCTTGTGACCCCAAAACCTATGCCTGCTTCCTCACCCAATCTCCCAACCAACCATTCTGGCAAGCTGTTTGGGATTGTGTACATCACCCTCACAGGGGTAATTATCAGGGATCCAGTCTTAGGCAGCCGGCCTGTTGTTTCCAGGGGTGACCCAGGCCAGGTTTAATGCGGGCAATGCCCACCACAAAAGGGGAGCTAACTTAAAAAGGTAGGAGGCAGATTTTCCCACCCAGGACCACAGGCCGGCGGCCAGGATTATAGTGGCAATCACCCCTGTGAGGGTGATGTACACAATCCCAAACAGCTTGCCAGAATGATTGGTTGGGAGGTTGGGTGAGGAAGCAGGAATAGGTTTTGGGGTCATGGGCAGTTCCATGGGCATGTTGTAAGCAGGGAGATAGTTGGATTTCCCTCTGAACAACTTGGGGGTTGAAAATATCCACAGGCCTTGTCAGTTGTATCTAACTGCAGATTTTATGCGGGCCAAAGGATTAAGTTCAAGTATCTTTTCCGGGTGTAGTCCTTGTATTCAGATTTCAGAGGGTAGTTGGTAAAATGGACAGGTTTGAAGGGTACACCAGGAGGACAGGAAACTGTAGGCAGTGGGGCAGGGGGCCAGGTGTCAGGGAACCAACCCTGATTGACCGGCTTGCTAGTGTTTGGGAACTGGCGGGTTGCGGACTGGGTGGGCAGATCCCACCAAAGGATTGGCGCTAACTTAATGAGGTAGGACATTGACTTGCCCACCCACAACCACAGACTGGCAGCTGGGACAATAGTATCTATTACTCCTGTGAGAGTAATATATACAATTCCAAAAAGCTTGTTGGTATGGTCCAGTGGGAGCTTGGCGGCAGAGGCAGGCATTGGTTTGGGGTGACAGGTGGTTCCATGTCCATTTGGTAGGCAGGAAGTAAGTTGTATTTATCTCTGAACAGGCAGGGTTTGGTAACATACCAAGGGCCTTCTCAGTTGTATCTGGTTAACTTGGTAGTTCTGGCCAAGGAATCCCGGGCTAGTATGTTGTTGGCAGTGTAGTCCTTATACTCAGGCTTTAAGAGGTACTCTGTGAAATAGATAGGACCAAAGGGGGCACCTGGCAGGCGGTACATAGCTGGCAGGCTGGCTGGGGAGCAGACAATCTTGGGGTTAACTGGAAGATGACAAGAATAAAATACAGCAATAGTTGGGGAAACCAATATCTCATAACCTTTATTTAAAAATGACAATGGGGGTTGATCTCAGCCTGGCGGGTATTTATACCACAAACCAGGCTTCACTACCTGGTCGGGTTTTCTGGGCTTGGGCAGGTTGGCATTGGGTGTCTCAGATGGCAGTGTGGCGCTCACCACTGGTGGTTTGCCACTGGCTGCTTTGGGGTGAGAAGACTTTGAATCCTTCTGTTTATTGATTCGGGTATTGGGTGCCTCTTTGGGTTCAGTGCCTTCCCTGGGACTTTGGGGGAGTTTAGAATAACTTTCAGGGAGAAATTTGTCTATTTCCCCAGCAACTTGCCGGTATCAGGCGTTGGCATCTCAGGGAAATTCCCGGCATCTTGCACTGGCGGTTTGCTTGCAGAATCCTGCGGGGCAGTTAAGGGTTCAGGTCCTGGCGGGCTGGCAGCAACTTCATCAATTAGTAGTGGATTATTGCATTCCCAGCCTACAAGTCTAGCAGTCCACAAAGGGTTTTGTCCAGGGTTCAACTCTGATTCCACATTTTGAGATTTAGGAGCATCCAAATTTTTATTCCTGACATCATCCCCTTCTTTCCCCAAAATTTCCCCTTTCAGGGCCTTCTTCTCAAGGTATTGTTGGATGGCCTGTTTGGCATTGGTTAGGTTGCTCAAGGGTTCCCAGGTGCTTTCTTCTGGGGGGTAACCTGATCACTTGACGTAGTACTGGGGGGTCTTGTAGTGGACTTGGTTGCCATGGATGTACTCAACTTTGTACTCAATTGAGTGATCCTTCTGGATTGGCGTGGGGGCTTGACTTGATCTTCTGGTAGGGAAGGGAGTTTCCGTCTTTTTTGAACAGCAGGGCACGGTGGAACACATTATGGATCTTCCATGTGGGGGGTAGGTCTAACTTGAAGACAACTTCTCCAATGAGCTTGGTGATCTTGTGTGGTCTGCTTCTTCTGTGGGCTAGTTTTCTGCAAGGCACATGCAGGGGCACGTTACAGGAATCCAAATAGACCTTGTCTCCAACTTGGAGGGGTTTACCAGGGGTCTGTTTTCAATCAGCAAAGGCCTTGTATGTCTGTACTGCTTGGTTCAGGTTTGCTAGGCATATAGTTTGGGTGTTGTGGATCTGTTCAATCCAGGTGCGTCCAGACAGGTTGGTTTCCTTGTTTCCAATGCTAGGGTCCCATGTGGGGTCAAACCCGTAGTTGGCTTTGAAAGGGGACATTCCAGTAAGTGCATGGTCTTTGCTGTTGTAGGCATACTGTGCCATGGGTAGCATCTTGGTCCAGTTATCTTGGTTGGCATTGGCATAGCATTGTAGATACTGTTCAAGTATTTGGTTCACTTGTTCAGTCTGGCTGTTGGTCTGTGGGTGGTAGGAGGTTGATACGCAGCGCTTTCCCCCCAATCCTTCATCACTAGAGCCCAGTAGTTGGAGGTGAATTGTGGTCCTCTATCAGTGATGATTTCTGCTGGAGTTCCATGTTGGGTTAAGATGCAGTTGTGGAAACATCTATCTGTCTCTGCGGCAGTGCAGTGGATGGTGGTAGGAACAAAATAGGACATTTTAGTGAATCTATCTACCATGACTAGGATTGCATTGAAAAAAAATAATGGGCAGTTCCACAATAAAATCCATTGAAAAGGACTGCCAGGGTCCCGCTGGTATGTTTAGTGGTCTTAGCAAGCCTTCAGGTTTGGATCTACGGGGTTTGGTTCTTCCACATGTCTCACAGCCTTTGATGTAGGCAGCCACGTCTTTGTCCAGTTGGGGCTAATCATAATTCTTCTTGATTACTTGGATTATCTTGAGTCTGCCAGGATGGTCAGCCATCTCTGAGTTGTGATAGTCTATGAGTAATTTGGTCCTTGTTTCACCTTCTGGTACTTAGATCCAGTTGTGTAATAGCAGGGTGATTCCTTTTAATGAGAATCCCTTCTTGTAGTGTTGGCTATCTGGGTCTGAGGTCAAGTTGGCAATGAGTTCTGCTGAATACTTGTCTAATTTATGCGCCTCAATTATGTCAGGCTTATGGGCCATTATTTTCATGAACATCAGTTGGATGCCTAGGCTGGTGGGTTTAAGGAGTACATGGGTGTTGTGGTCCTTGGTCTCAGCTGTGGTGGGAATTATATCTGATTTTCTACTCAGGGCGTCAGGTACCATGTTCACCTTTTTGAGTTTGTAGTTGATGGTCAAGGTATAGTTGGCCAGCTCTAAGGCCCATCTGACCTGCTTTTAGTTCAGCTGTCTGGGTTTAAAGAAGTAAACCAGGTTCTTGTGGTTGGTTAGAACTTTTACTGGAAACTCAGTGCCACATAAGTACCGGCGCCAATGTTTCAAGGTCTTCATTATAGCTAGCATCTCATTGTCGTAGATTGGATAGTTTCCTTTGGCAGGCAGCATTTTCTTGGAGTAATATGCTACAGGATGTAGCATACTATCCCCTCCCTCCTAAAGAAGGACCCCTCCCACTGCAAAGTCAGATGTGTTGGTTTCCAGCACAAAAGGCTTGGATGGGCTGGACATGGCCAGGACAGGGGCAGAAGTGAAGGCGAGTTTCAGGGTCTCAAAAGTGGTGGTGCATTCTGGAGTCCAGACAAAGGTGACCTTGTCAGAGCACAGGCAGGTCAGGGGCAGGGTGATTAGAGAAAAACTTTGGATGAAATCCCTACAATAGTTTGCCAGGCCCAGAAAACTTCTCACATCTTTCCTACATTTGGGCATTGGTCAAGACGTTATTGCTTCTACTTTGTCCTGTGCCATTGTAAACCTGCCAGTCTTCACTATGTATCCCAGGAATTCAACCTCAGACTGAAAAAGTTCACACTTCTTGAGCTTAGCGTGTAAATTGGGTTAGGAGAGTTTCTCCAATATGAGGTCCAGGTGGCGCAGGGATTCCTTGTGAGACTTGCTGTAGATGAGGATGTTGTCCAGACATACCACACAGAAGCAGTCAAGGTATTCCCCTAGGACAGTGTTGATCATCCTTTGGAAGGTGCTGGAAGAGTTGCAGAGGCCAAAGGGCATCACTAGGTACTCATACAGCCCATATCAGGTTTTGAAGGCAGTCTTGTACTTGTCTCCATCCTTGATTCAGATTTGGTTGAACACATCTCAGAGGTCAATTTTTGAGTATACCTGGGCTCCAGTCAGTACATCACAGAGGTTGTCAGCATTGGGGATGAGGTAGTGGTTCTTCACTGTGATGTTGTTCAGTTTTTGGTAATTCATACATGGGCGCATCCCACCATCTTTTTTTCCTACAAACAGCATGGGTGACAAGCATGGGGCCTTTGACACTCAGATGAAACCCTTTTTTGTCATATCTTCCAGGTATGCTTTCAAGGCTACTTGTTTGCGGTGGTTGCAGCTGTAGATGGGGCTGTGGTGAGGTTAGGTTCCCAGTATCAGGTCCATGGTGTGGTTGTATATTGAATGGCTGGGTAGTTTTGTGGCTTCTTCTTCACTAAACACATGGTCCTATTTCTGTAGGGGGTAGGTAGTATTCCAACACTAGGTTCTATCTTTATGGTTAAGAGTTTGTTGGTAGGGGTTTGGCCATGGCTCATGCAAAAGAGGACGGTGTTGCAAGATTCAGGTTGGCCCAACATCACGTTTTTTTGCAATAGTTCAGAATCAGGCCATGTTTGTTGGACCAGGAGTCGCCCAGTATAAGGGGGTGGTGTAGTCCTGGTAAGAGGATCAGGGACAACGGGTACACATTATGTCCAATTGTCAACAGGAGTTCTTGTTCACACTCATAGCCAGTGTCCAGAGAGCTGTTTTTCATGACTACTTGTAGGCTACGCTCTAAGACTGTCATGCCTAGTTCCTTTGCCAGGCTGGTGTCAATGAAACTTTCATCAGCTCCTGTATCAATAAAAGCTTTGATCTGGTGCTTGTTTCCCAATAGTCCTATGGTCACTTGGATTAATTTGTAATACTGGGAAGAAGTGTTTATTTTCACCAGTGAGACTGGGGCAGTGTTCTTCTTAGGGCAGGCTCTGGTCAAGTGGCCTGCCTCGTGGCAGTGGAAACAGAGTCCTTTGCAATAGTGTTGTTGGAGCTCTTTGGGTGTCATTCCTGTTCTGTTGGGGGTTGGTGCTCAGGTTTGGTGGGTATGGGAGGGGTCAGCTTTTTCTTAGTTCATGCTAAGGCCCTTGCACAGGGGAACCAGATTGTCTAGGCTGAGGGTGGGCAGATGGTGCTTTAACAAGTCTTTCATTGCTAGATTCACTCCCTTTTGGAAGATGATGGCTGCCAGTTTGTCTTCCAGTTGGGTGTGAGTCTTTAGTTTGAGGAATTTTTTAATATAAGCTTGGATGGGATGGGCGCCTGCCGGATTTCCAACAAGGAGTTCAGGGTGTAGTATCTGGTGTTGTGGTCTTCCCCTGTGGCCATCAGTTTGGCTTTAAACTTGGCATAGTCTAGGCAAAATTCCACGTCTTCAGCGGTGGCTTTGCCAAACCAATCTAGGGCGTCTCCTGATAGCATGACAGCTACTCCAAGTACCTTTTTGGTGTCACTGGAATAGGATGGGGTATTGGCTTGAAAATGTAGTCAGAGCACTGGCATGGCGCAGCGGGCCCTTTGAGAGTGAGTTTTCCATCTGGGGCATCTCCACTTTGGTGAGGGATTTGTTGACTATCACATTCTGAACCTGAGAGGAGGGTCCTTTGGCGGTGGTGTTGGAGTTCTTGGGGTTGTCTGGGGTCACATTTGCATTCTTCCACGCAGAAGAGATCAGGTTTTTGGTCATCATAAATGTGTAATAAGTGATTATCATTACAAAAAACATACAAGATTCCCCAAGAATAATCAACATCTTGGGGCTCAGGGTACCAGGTTTAAAATAGATTGTCATAATGTCAGGGAATCAACCCTGATTGGCCAGCTTGCTAGTGTTTGGGAACTGGCAGGTTGCAGACTGGGTGAACAAAGCCCACCAAAGAATTGGTGCTAACTTGATGAGGTAGGACATTGACTTGCCCACCCACAACCACAGACCGGCAGCTGGGACAATAGTATCTATTACTCCTGTGAGATTAATATATACAATTCCAAAAAGCTTGTTGGTATGGTCCAGTGGGAGCTTGGCGGCGGAGGCAGGCATTGGTTTGGGGGTGACAGGTGGTTCCATGTCCATTTGGTAGGCAGGAAGGAAGTTGTATTTATCTCTGAACAGGCAGGGTTTGGTAACATACCAAAGACCTTCTCAGTTGTATCTGGTTAACTTGGTAGTTCTGGCCAAGGGATCCCAGGCTAGTATGTTGTTGGTGGTGTAGTCCTTGTACTCAGGCTTTAAGGGGTACTCTGTAAAATGAACAGGACCAAAGGGGGAACCTGGCAGGTGGTACATAGCTGGCAGGCTGGCCAGGGAGCAGACAATCTTGGGGTTAACTAGAAGATGGCAAGAATAAAATACGGCAATAGTTGGGGAGACCAATATCTCATAATCTTTATTTAAAAATGACAATGGGGTTTGATCTCGGCCTGGCGGGTATTTATACCACACAACCAGGCTTCACTACCTGGTCGGGTTTTCTGGGCTTGGGCAGGTTGGCATTGGGTGTCTCAGATGGCAGTATGGCGCTCAGCACTGGTGGTTTGCCACTGGCTGCTTTGAGGTGAGAAGACTTCAAATCCTTCTGTTTATCAATTCGGGTATTGGGTGCCTCTTTGGGTTCAGTGCCTTCTCCAGGACTTTGGGGGAGTTCAGAATATATCTTTCAGGGAGAAATTTGTCTACTTCACTGGGCAAACCGCCGGTATCAGGCGTTGGCACATCAGGGATCTTCCTGGCACCTTGCACTGGCAGTTTTCTTGAAGAATCCTGCAGGGCAGCTAAGAGTTTGGGTTCTGGCGGGCTGGCAGCAACTTCATCAATTAGTAGTGGATAATTGCATTCCCAGCCTATGAGTCTGGCAGTCTGCAAAGGGTTTTGTCCAGGGTTTGACTCTGATTCTGTATTTTGAGATTTAGAAGCATCCAAATTGTCATTCCTGACACAAGGAGATCTTGAACTGAATTGGTAGATAGCAAATAAAAAATAAGGCAATAGCTGTGTGAGCCAAAGTGACATAACCTTTATTTAAAAATGGCAATAAGTTTGGAGTGCAGGGTCCTTTGGTCTATATAGCATCCCACCTCTAAACTTAAAATTTTCCATAGGGCTTCATTGGGGCATTGGGAAAGGTAGGCCTGGGGGAACAGGGTGTTTGGGTCCAAAGGCAGCAAAATGGCACTTAGCCTGGGAGTTCTTTCATTGGCCAAGAATCTTGATTTGGCTAACTGATTATTTTGCTTTAGTGTTGTGGCAATGTGACCGGGCTGCAGGCCCATGCCTCTTTCCTGGGTTGGCTCCTGATTAATTGCTGGTGTAGACTTCAAGTTCATGAAGCTAATAGTTGCCAAATCAGTACCTCCATTAGGCGCTGTGATTAGTCTTCCATTTGGTGCAATAACTTCCTTGGTTTGGCTTGTTTCACTGCAAGGGCCAACATTCTTGGTATCAGCTTGTGGGGTCTCAATCCCAGAAAAGCGCAGGCAGGCATTCCTGCGGTCCACAGGCCCAATGGCCTGGGGGGTCCAGGGTTGGGGTTCAATTCCTGCTCCTGGGTTTCCATAGAGGAAGAATTGTCAATCATGAAAGTGATTTACACCATAATACCAGCCGCTGGCCTGTGGTCTTGGGTGGGCAAATTGGTCTCCTACCTTTTTAAGTTAGCTCCTCTCTTGTGGTGGGCTTTGCCTGCAAAAAGACTGGCCCAAGTTACCCCTGAAAACAACAGACCAGCCACTCAAGACTGGATCCCTGATATTCATGGAAGAAAGCATGGCTTTATGAGCCTTGAATGAAGACATAGAGCTGATTAACCTTGAGGGCTTGAGCACAAGCCATGTATGCTTCATGTGCAGTCAACTGACAGCTTGTGATCATTTGTTGTCCTTCCATGTAGAATCTATCTGAAATTCAGCTAGGGTCTCCTTTGGTTTGAAAGTAATGTGCATGAAGGCGTCCTTCTTCACTTCTAAACTAAGGTCACCACCAAATTTGTTGATCAGAAGTTGCTTCATATCTTCCTAGGTCTTGATGGTGGGCAACACTGGCACTACCACCTCTTGACAAGTTGGGTGCAGACAGGTTAGAATGTGCTCCTTCTTAAACTCATCTGAGGTTCTTCTCATGGCAGTTTCATAGATGGTTAGGAAAGCTGCAATGGTTGAGGTTTTGAGGTCATAAACTTGCTTAAATGTAGGCTTGAAATGTGCTTCTGGGGTTGGGCCACCATTGTTGCTATCAAGTACATTTATGTGTGGGGAGAATTCTGCTTTGGACTTGGGGAGGGGCTGTCTGGCTCACAGCTGGCAAACACTTTCCTCAAGGGTAGTCAAGTTTTCAGCAGTGCAGGTGCCCATATTATTAGCTAGGGTAGTCTGCTGCTCAGTAACATCTAGGCGCTGGCCCTGTGCAGTTACTACCAAGGACAGTTTAGCCAGTTGGGAAGTAAGAGACGCACCCACCAAAAGGCAAGGGGCAAACCTGTAATTCACTGAATCAATTAACTCACTCATTTCCTGTATGTCTTTATCAAGCTCAGAGTGTTCTTGTTTCAGATGGTCCACCTTGTTAGCTAGATCTATCAACTCTCTAGCACAGTGAATGCAGGGAGCTCCTGACAAGCCAGGGCAACAGCCATCTTCATCAGCAACCCCAGTTAGACTAACAACAGACACAATCACCTCATGCAAGGTAGCAACCTCTCATTTTAAGTCAGCAACCTGAGCTGTCAGAGCAAGCACTTGAGGATCAGGCTGAGGGGCTTCAATAGGGCAATGCTGACTGCAGGTGGATGCTTTTAACTCTCAAATGGCATCCCATAGCCTCTTTTCTCTATCTGCTAACTCATCAAATGGAGGAGAAGGCAGGGCATCTGATTTGGTGGTAGACAGTTCAGTTACTTGAGTCTGGAGTTTGGCAATGGTAGCGGCAGGAGCAGCCCTTTCTTGATCAAATTCTCACCAAGTTTGCAGAGGCCCTTTGCAGCATGGGCTGCTACTTGCTGTGATTGGTCAAAGGAGTAAGCATTGAACTCATTGAGGTGCTGCACAAGTTGCTCAAAATTGGTGAGATAGGCGTTCAGAGTGGAATCTACTTGGGTGTGCCAGGGCTGTTCCAACTGGTGAAACTCATGTAGATGCTCTCTGACATACTCAGGGATGGACTGGTGTATTTGTTTGATGGAATTGGCCAATCAGGATTGGGAGGTGACAGAGTTGCACTGATTGTCTGATACTAAGGAAAACAGAGAGTGGATTACTTCTGGTAGGCTGCAAACTGATCCCAGTGATGAGTGACAGCGGTTTGTAGAGATGAAATCTCCTGAACATGAGGCCCTAATACCATTTGATGATGGGCTAAGGCAGGTTGTACAAAGGATGACAATAAGTGTTCAGCAGAGCCAGCCACTGAGAGGAGATGTTGTGAAAATTGTGGAGCTACAATCAAAAGGCATAGTATTCTGCTCAGCTGAACTGAATCTGGAGGCAAGGGATGGCCCCATCACAAGCTAACCCAAGGGCTACCGCCATGACTTGTTCCAAGTTAGGGGTACCCAAAGGGTAGGCCACTAGGTGGTGACCATTCCTGAGGTTCATCACAGTAGGGACAATAGGCGTATTGGCAATGTCTTCCTCAATAGGAGGACTGGTAAACTCAGGCAAAGTTGGCTTTTATATGGGAGGAGGCAAAGGTCCTGAAAACGTAGTTGCAAAAGGGGTAGCCAAGGGGCTTACAGCCCCTGTAGTGAGCACCATTTTTGTTGTGATCTGAGGCGCAGCACAGAGTCACAACAAGGAAATCCTAACCTTGGGATTGGATTTGTACTAAGTCTCATTTAGAATGGTAGGGAAGGCTATGCAATTAACTTGTGGCCCTGATTGAATAATATCTGCTAGACGTGGCTAGAGAGGCGCCAAACTACGTGGAGACACAAAGACAAAATTGTGAATAGAACTTAAATTTTATTGGGTATAATGATTGGGAATATATACTGTGTAGCTTTACCACAAAACAGTATTTGGACAGTAGGACCACTTGTCACAAGCATGATTGGGTTAAGTGAGTTGTACAGAATCAGGAAACCAAACAATTGAATTTCCCAATTCAGAGCCAGCCTCATTTCAAAGGGCAATAGCAAAAGAGAGGGATTTGTCCTCAAAATAACCCATTGAAGGCAAAATCAAAACATGGTGAATGGCGGCATTCACAAAAATTTTTAAAGGTTTTTGGATTGTTTGCAGATAGCTTGCTGAGGGCCTCATCAAGGTAATCATTCAGTCTTTCTACTCTTATGTTTGCTTGTGGGTTATAGGGGCTGGCTATGGTGTGTTTTATTCTGTTTTTGATGAGATAGAGATTGGTGTCAGTAGCTTTAAGTTCAGTTCCTCCATTTTTGATTAGGATTTCAGGTTTTTCAAACTTTGCTGTGACTTTCTTGCCAATAAAATATCTTACATCATTTCCTTTGTACTCTTTTATAGCTTGTGCTACAGGTCATCTAGTTGAATAGTCAATAGCTGTGACAACGTACTTTTTGCCTTTGTTATTGCCAGGCATTGGTCCCACAATATCCAGTGACCACACTTTGAAAGGCTGTGTGATTGACACTGGTATTACTGACTTGGAGGGTGCCTTGGAGTGGGTGTAATTTTCACAGACTTTGCCTTGCTCAAGTACCTCTTTGATATTATCCAACATGTTGGGTCACTAGTAGCGCGTTTTGAGGTACTCATGTAGGTTTTGGCTACATGTGTGTCCCAGGTCTCTGTGGTATAAGAGGATGGTGACAATCTTCTGTGTTGGCGTAATATAGGGTACAGTATCACCACTTGGGAGTATTTGGTGCAGTGTGCCATATACATTTTTGAACAGGTGTTTGTTTTTGAGGACTTTCTCTTGGATGTCCATTGGTTTGCCAGGTGGGAACCCATCTTGGAGATTCCCCATGATTAACATGGTCAATCTGGGTCCCCATCAGCACATAAGACATGTTTACTGTACAGCCTTGATAGGGCATCTCCGGTGAGCATTTCTTTGCCTGGCTTGTATTCAATTGTCATGGGGTACCTCTGTATAAGGCTCATCCATTCTGCTTGTCTTCTTTATAGGTGTTGTTGTGTTTTGAAGAATACCAATAACTTGTGCTAAGTTAGCACTTTGAATATCTGTGCAGCTTCCAGGTATCATTTCCACTTGATTAAACAGTGGAAAATAGCTATCTGTCCTTTTTCATGTATCAGATATCTTTGCTCACCATCAGAAAGCCTTATTTATTCTTATTCTACAGGGAGGAAGTCCTTTTCTGTAGTTTAAATTCAGAGTACTTCTCCTATTGCATAATCAGAGGCATCAGTTTCTAGTTTATATACTCCATGATTTGGATATTGTAGGATAGGGGCAGTGACCATATGTTCTTTCAACTGTTGGAAATGTTAATCTCTTAATGGTGTCCATACAAATTTTGTTGTCTTCCTGTGATTACAGATAAGGGAGCAGTCAAGGCGCCCCAGTCAGCAATGAATCTCCTGACATAGGCTACCATGCCTAGGAATGTACAAAACTCACTCTTATTTGCGGCGTGGGCATATCAGTTATGGCTTGTATATTTTCTGGGTCTGTTTCATTCCGTCCTTGCTGATGATGTGCCCTAAAATGGGAGTTCTGCTGAGAAGAAGTCACATTTTGAGGGTTTGGCTATGAGTTGGTTTTCTTGAAGGGTTTTGAGGACCAGGCAGACATCTTTTCAGTGCTGTTCCTTAGTTGGGCTGTATATGATTATATTGTCAAGGTAGACAATAGCCCTTTTTACATTGTGATCTTTAAATATTTCATTCATAAAGATCACTAAGATACTTGGGGCGTTAGTAATGCCAAAATTGAGGGCAACACATTCAAAAGAGCTATAATTAGTTTGAAATACTGTTTTAGGGATATCTTCTGGTTTAATGTAGATCTGATGATAATCTGCTGTCAATTCAATTTTTGTGAAGACTTGGGACCCCCCAGGGCATCAAAGAGGTCATCAATCAGGGGCAGGGGATAACTGTTCTTAATTGTGACCTTGTTAAGCGCTCTTTATTCTATGACTAGGCAGATTCATCCATCTTTCTTTGCAATAAAGAATATTGCAACCCCAAAAGGCAATTTGGAAGGTTGAATAAGGCCCTTTTCAAGGGCTTTGTCAAGATAGGCTTTTAAAGCATTGTCTTCCTGAGGTGTGAGCAGGTAAATAGGGTGTGCCTTTGGTACACTCCCTTTGAGGTCAATTTCATGTTGGATGCCCCAGTCAGGCAGTATTCCTGGTAACGTTTCTTGGAAGCTGAAGGGAATTCTAGGACTAGCTGTTGTCAGATTGGGTCTTGTTCACATGAGGTCTCTGCATTTTTAAAGTGGATAATCTCATATTTGCAGATGTTCCAATTGATTTTGCTGGGGTCCTTTTCCTCTTCTGTCTCAGCAATCTTTACAAACACATGGTCTCTCATGAGTGTGTCAAGGTGAGTTGGATACATGTGATGGTGTACCTCACCTTGTTGTATGATGAGGGTAGCACTATCCCAGTCAATATGAGGTTTGGTCTTCCTCATCCAGTCCAGAATAAGTACAACATCACACTTGGGGATTGGTATGATTGGGCCACTAAGGGTAGTCTGTAAATCTCCCATTTGGGTATGAAAGGGTTTCACCTCTTTGATGACTGGGTTGCTCCTGTTGTCTGCCATGATAACTCTCTTGATATTACTTTGGACTGTGGGTAATTTCATGAGGCTGGAAAATTTCTTTTCAACAAGGGATTGATCTGCTCCATTATCAAATAGTGCTGTGCCCTGATATCTGCAAAATTGGAAAGAATAAGTGAGGAGTTTATTTCCAGTTTGGGCAAAAAATAGTATAGGATTTCTTGAGGGTACTTGGATCACTGTGATTGAATCCACGTCTTGGTCCCTGTACAAGGCTTGTAAAGTGGGGGAGGGCAGCTCGCCTAAGCACTCCCCTGAGCTTTGCCCTCCTTGTTGGTATCTTTGGTGCTTGCCTGGTTGGCTTGGGCAGGGTGATTCCCGTTTCAAGGTTGGGTATTGTTGGTCTGGTTATTTTGCTTGTTTGGTTGAGAGTCTCTTTTAGCTGTAGGGATCTCCTTTTGTTTGTTTGACACATGCAGATTGTCAGACTTCTGAGCTGCATGGTTTCCTTCCAAGAATACATCATCAAGGTTCTTGCAGAAGGTCATGTCAAACTGACATCTAATGTGTGTGGGGATGTCAGGGATCCAACCAGTGGGGGGTTCCTGAGAACTTGCGGGCGGATGGCCCGCAGGCCCAGTAGGGAGAGCCCACCACAAAATTGGGGCTAACTTTACAATATAAGATAATGTTTTTCCAAGGACTGCCCAAGGTCTGCTTACAGGCACCATAGAATCAATCAACCCTGTGAGGGTTATATACATCACCCCAAATATCTGGGTGGGGGTGGATTTATTAGTGGCAACGGATTCTTGCAGGCAGTTGGGCCGCAGGGTGAGGGGTGGTGTCATTGGAACCAAGTATGCAGACCAGAAATTATACTTGTCTCAGAATAGCAGAGGGGGCCAGATGATTTTGGTGTCTTCTCTGTAAAGGACTTCCATCTCTCTAGCTCTAGCTTCAGGTTTTTAGATCAGGATTTCCTCTAGAGTAAACTCAGAATATGCCAGGTTGGGTGGGTACTTGGTGAAATGTACTGGGCCAAAGGAAGCTCCTGGTGGACGGTAAAGGTCAGGCAGCTGGTCCGCAGTTTCTTGGGGCAGGTGAGCATGGGGTGTGGAACTGCAAAACGTAGGCTGTAAATGAAGAAGAACTAATGACAAATAAGGTATGATCTGGTTGAACCAAAGTTTCATGTCACTTTATTGTAAGAATGGCAATGGGCATCTTCCTGGCGGTCCAGGGTATAAGTATGCTCCTCTGTCATGGTAAAACTTTCAAAAATTCCCTTGGCCCAGGTTTTCCCGTTCACCAGGTCTTCCCAGTCTTTGGTGGCATCAATTGCGGGGGTTATTCCATTGGCTGGCTTGAATTGAAATGTTCAAATTTCCTAGTCAGGTTGTGGGATTGGTTGTCTCTGGGTGTCCTGCATTCTATGGGAAGGTTCTCTGTTTCCCCTTCTGTGTGGGCCTGAGTTATTCCGGGATCTGTGGCTGGGCCCGCCTGCTGATTAGATGAGTTAACAGGAACCTTTAGCATGGGGAGTATTAATGTAGATGAATTAGATTTACCAAGCTTCAAAGGATTTTCCAAAGTTGAATCCTGCTCTGGTTTGAGCCCAAAAAGCTGCAAGCGGCCAGGCAGCTGGCCCTGTGGGCTAGCGGCCCGTGGGGAGCCAGGGTTCAAATCCTGTAGTTAAGGCCTTTCAATAAGCATAGTTGATAAGAATTTGTCACTTGTGATATCATCCCCTTCTCTTCTGTTGCCCTCCTCCTTCCTGGTCCCTTTTCCCAGGTATTGCTGTATAGCTCCTTGTGCGTTAGGTAGATTGGAGACCGGTTCCCAGGTGCTTTCTTTGGGGGGGTGGTAATCTACCCATTTGGCAAGTACTGTGGGGTTTTGTAGTGGAGACGGTGTCCATGGATGTACTCCACTTTGTATTTGATTGAACTTTTCTCTTGGATGGGTGGAGGGTTGGTCTTTATCTTCTGGTGGGGGAGGAAGGTTCCTTCTTTCTTGAATAGCAGTGATTGGTGGAAGACATTGTGGATTTTCCAAGTAGGTGGTAGTTCTAGTTTGTACGCCACTTCTCCTATTTGCTTTATGATCTTGTAAGGGCCACAGCAACAGTGGGCTAGCTTCCTACTGGGTACATGTAGGGGAACGTTCTGTGAGTTAAGGTAAACTTCATTGCCTATTTACAGAGGTTTCCCAGGGATTCTTTTCTTGTCAGCAAACACTTTGTAGGTCTTAACGGTGTGGGTCAAGCTCCTTAGACAGTTTTCCTGGGTGGTATGTATTTTTTCAATCCAATTTTGTCCTGCTGTATTCTGTTCCTTGCTGCCAATGCTAGGGTTCCATGATGGATCAAACCCATAGTTGGCCTTGAACAGAGACATCCCAGTGGAGGCGTGGTCTTTACTATTGTATGCAAACTGAGCCATGGGAAGCATGTTGGCCCAGTTGTCCTGGTTGGCGTTGGCATAGCATTGGAGGTATTGTTCCAGGATTTGGTTGACCTGTTCAGTTTTTTTGTCCGTCTGCGGGTGATAGGAGGTCAACATGCAACATTTTATTCCAAGGTCCTTCATCACTTGGGTCCAGTAGTGGGAAGTAAACTGGGGTCCTCTATCAGTGATGATTTCTTCTGGGGTGCTGTGTTTTATTAAGATGAGGCTGTGGAAGTGTCTGGCGGTCTCATCTGCCGTGCAATGGGTAGTGGTTGGGACAAAATAGGCCATTTTTGTGAAATGGTCCACCATTACCAGGATTGCGTCAAAGGATTTTGAAGGGAGGAGATCTACTATGTAGTCCATTGACACTGACTTCCAGGGGCCAACAGGGATGTCCAGAAGTCTCAGTAATCCTTCTGGCTTAGAGCAACACATCTTAGTTCTTCCGCAGGTTTCACAACCATTGATGTAGGCCGCTACTTCTTTGTCCATGCCCAGCCATGCGTAGTTCAGCTTGATACTTGAGAGGGATTTGTGTCTACCTGGGTGGCCGGCCATCTCTGAATTGTGGTGGTCAATCAATATGTTTGTTCAGGTTGGGCCTTTGGGTACATAGATCCTGTTGTGGAGCAGCAGGGTAACACCTTTCAGGGAGTACCCTTTCTTTGAGTGATGGCAATCCTTGTCCTTTGTCAGGGCTTTGACTAGCTTGGCTGAGTAGATGTCCTGTTTCTGGGCTTTTATCACATTGGGTTTGCTGGCAGCAATCTTTAGGTACTTCAGATGTATCCCTAGGCTGGAGGGGTCTAGTAGTGTGTGGGTGTTGCAGTCCT
The DNA here is from genome assembly GCA_014839935.2 of Entomophthora muscae. Classification (NCBI taxonomy): domain Eukaryota; kingdom Fungi; phylum Entomophthoromycota; class Entomophthoromycetes; order Entomophthorales; family Entomophthoraceae; genus Entomophthora; species Entomophthora muscae. The sequence goes on along the minus strand of QTSX02006439.1, from coordinate 382,602 downwards.
TGATTTCTGTAGAGGAGGGGATCAGGTCAGCTCTCCTGCTCAAGGCGTCTGGTATCACGTTAACCTTTCCTGGCTTGTAGTCTATGGTCAAGGTGTAATCAGCTAGTTCCAAGGCCCATCTTGCTTGTCGTTGGTTCAGCTGGCGTGGTTTGAAGAAGTAGACTATGTTCTTGTGGTCTGTCAGAACTTTTACCAGATGTTCAGCATCGCACAAATACCTGCACCAGTGCTTCAATGTCTTCATTATAGCTAACATCTCCTTGTCATATATTGGGTAGTTCCCTTCAGCTGGTAGCATCTTCTTGGATTAATATGCTACAGGATGTAGCATACCTTCCCCTCCTTCCTGAAGAAGGACCCCATCCACCACAAAGTTGGATGCATCTGTCTCCAGCACAAAAGGCTTAGCTGGGTCAGGCATGGCAAGGACCAGGGCAGATGTGAAGGCTTCCTTCAGGGTCACAAACGCAGAGGAGCACTTGTCAGTCCAGACAAATTGGATCTTGTCAGAGCAGAGATGGGTCAGGGGCAACATGATCTGAGAAATTTTTTGGATGAAATCCCTGCAATAATTTGCCAGGCCCAAAAAACTTCTCACGTCTTTTTTGCATTTGGGTACTGGCCAGGCTGTTACAGCTTCCACTTTGTCTTGTGCCATGGCAAACCCGCCAGTCTTCACCACATATACCAGAAATTTGACTTCAGATTGAAAGAATTCACATTTCTTCAGTTTGGTATGTAGGTTGGCCTGCGAGAGTTTCTCCAGTATTTGGTCAAGGTGTTGAAGGTGTTCCTCATGTGACTTGCTGTATATGAGGATGTCATCCAAATATGTCATGCAGAACTGGTCAAGGTACTTGCCAAGGACATAGTTGATCATCCTTTGGAAAGTGCTGGGGGCGTTACACAAGCCAAACAGCATGACCAAGTACTCGTATAAACCATATCTAGTTTTGAAAGCTGTCTTGTATTTGTCCCCTTCTTTGATTCTGATCTGGTTGAAGGCGTCTCTCAGGTCAATTTTTGAGTACACCTGGGCTCCTGTCAACATGTCACAAAGGTTGTCAGCGTTGGGAATGGGATAGTAGTTCTTTACAGTGATATTGTTCAGTTTCTGCTAGTTTACGCAGGAGCGCATCCCATCATATTTCTTCCCTACAAACAGCATGGGTGACAAGTTAGGACTTTTTGACACCCAGATGAACCCTTTTTTCATCATATCCTCCAGGTATGTCTTCAGTGCAGCTTGTTTGTGGTAATTGCAGCTGTATATGGGGCCGTGTTGTGGTTGGGTTCCAGGAAACAGGTCAATGGCGTGGTTGTAGATTGAGTGACTGGGGAGCTGGGTTGCTGCTTCCTCACTGAAGACATGGCTCCACTTCTCTAAGGGGGCAGGTAGGCTTCTCACACTGGGTTCCATTCTCAGGGTTAGGAGTGTGTTGGGTTCCTTACTGGTTGGGCCCAACTGGAACGGCACCACATCAAACAAATTTTCTCCCTTCAAGGCAACCTTTTAATTACAGAAGTTCAGAATAGCGCCGTGTCTTTGGGACCAGGAGTCCCCTAGGATCAGGGGGTGGGGAAGTCCTTTTAGTATGATGGAAAACGCTGGGTACAAGTTCTGTCCAATTTTCAGGGGCAATTTGGTTGCGCACCTGAAACCCAAGTTGTGGGAGCTGTTTCCCATGATTACTTTGACACTTTCATTTGTGGCCTTCAGTCCAAGGTCCTTGGCAAGGGTGGCATTGATAAAACTCTCCTCTGCTCCGGTATCAATGAAAGCTCTAACAGTCTGGGATGTTGCAGATTTTTTTTGACGTGGATAAATTTGTAAGATTGAGTAGAGGTGTTTATTTGCGCCAAGGAAACTGAGGAGTTACTCTTCTTGGGGCAAGCCTTGGTGAGGTGTCCAGGTTTGTGGCAATAGAAACACAAGTCTTTGCAGTAGTGGTGCTGTAGTTCATCAGGGGACATCCCTGGTCTGCTGGGTGTTGGGGCTTGGTTTGCGCATTGGGTGGAAGAGGGGGTGCCTTCTTGGTTGAGGCTCAACCCTCTGCACAAGAGGAGTAATTCATCCAGGCCAAGCGTAGGGGGGGTGCTTAAGGAGCTCCTTCAGGGCAGGGCAGGCTCCTCAGCGGTACAAGATGGCCAATAGCTTGTCATCAAGTTGGGTTCTGGCTTTCAATTTCAGGAACTCGTCAGTGTAAGCTTGCAGAGAGTGTGGTCCTTGTCAGATGTCCAGTAAGCTGATTAGGGCGTGGTGGCGGGTGTCTCAGTTGTCACCAGTGGCCATCAATTTGCTCTCAAATTGAGAGTAGTCTAAGCAGAACTTGACATCCTCGGCGGTTGCTTTCCCAAACCAGTCCAGAGCATTGCCGGAGAGCATGGAGGCTACCCCAAGGACTTACTTGGTGTTGTTGGGGTATGAGTTTGTGTTGGCTTGAAAATGGAGGCAGAGGACTGGCATTGCTCTTATGGCTTCTTCTAGGGTGAGCTTCCCCATCTGGGGCATGTCTACTCTGGTTGTGGTCTGGTTTACTATGATGTTCTGCACCTGCAAGTTTGGGGTCTTGGTCTTCTCATTGCCAAGCAGGGCGTCTTTCTGTTCAGGGCTGGTTTGGTGTCAGGTCACTGAGGTAATCAGGTTGGTAGCTAACTTGTACGCATAGTAATCTGAAATCAATAAAAATAGCATACAAGTTGCCCCAAGAGTTAACAACATCTTGGGGCCCAGGTTACTGTGTTTGAGGTAGATCACCATAATGTCAGGGATCCAACCAGTGGGGGGTTCCTGAGAACTCGCAGGCAGACGGCCTGCGGGCTCAGTAGGGAGAGCCTACCACAAGATTGGGGCTAACTTTACAATATAAGATAATGTTTTCCAAGGACTGCCCAAGGTCTGCTTACAGGCACCATAGAATCAATCAACCCTGTGAGAGTGATATACATCACCCCAAATATCTGGGTGGGGGTGGATTCATTAGTGGCAACGGATTCTTGCGGGAAGTTGGGCTGCTGGGTGAGGGGTGGTGTCATTGGAACCAAATATGCAGGCCAGAAATTATACTTGTCTCGGAATAGCAGAGGGGGCCAGATGATTTTGGTGCCTTCTCTGTAAAGGACTTCCGTCTCTCTAGTTCTAGCTTTGGGGTTGTGGATCAGGATTTCCTCTAGAGTAAACTCAGAATATGCCAGGTTGGGTGGATACTTGGTGAAATGTGCTGGGCCAAAGGAAGCTCCTGGTGGACAGTAAAGGTCAGGCAGCTGGTCCGCAGTTTCTTGGGGCAGGTGAGCATGGGGTGTGGAACTGCAAAACGTAGGCTGTAAATGAAGAAGAACTAATAACAAGTATGGTATGATCTGGTTGAACCAAAGGTTCATGTCACTTTATTGCAAGAATGGCAATGGGCATCTTCCTGGCGGTCCAGGGTATAAGTATGCCCATCTGTCATGGTAAAACTTTCACAAAATTCCGTGGCCCAGGTTTTCCCGTTCACCAGGTCTTCCCAGTCTTTGGTGGCATCAATTGCAGGGGTTATTCCATTGGCTGGCTTGAATTGAAATGCTCAAATTTCATAGTCAGGTTGTGGGATTGGTTGTCTCTGGGTGGCCTGCATTCTATGGGAAGGTTCTCTGTTTACCCTTCTGTGTGGGCCTGAGTTATTCTGGGATTTGTGGCTAGGCCCGCCCGCTGATTGGTTGAGTTAACAGGAACCTTTAGCATGGGGAGTATTGATGTAGGTGAATTAGATTTATCAAGCTTGAAAGGATTTTCTGAAGTCAAATCCTGCTCTGGTTTGAGCCCAAAAACTGCGGGCGGCTGGGCAGCTGGCCCTGCGGGCTGGCAGCTTGCGGGGAGCCAGGGTTTGAATCCCGTAGTTGAGGCCTTGCAATAAGCATAGTCAATAAGAATTTGTCACTCGTGACAAGGGAGGCCATTGTAGAAGTCTAAACGTGACCCAGGTTTGTTGAAGTTGATAGTGTTGGGGGCCTGGTCATGTAGACTTTTTTATGCTACAATGTACGTCTCAATGGTTTCTGTCATTTTGAAGGTTCTAAGTTCCATCATGATTACCACATTGGAGTCTTTAATGGAGAACTTTTTGAAGAAGGTGGCTTTGAATATTTCCCAGTTTTCCTTCTGGTCAGGGTTTTGGGCTAACCATTTGCTTACAAAACATGATGTGGTTCCTGTGACGCAAAGGGCAATCTCATTGACCCAGAGTTTGTGGGGGAGCCTACTTGTGTAAATTTGTTTTGGGTACTTTGAATCCAGAGATTGGCATTCCCTTGACATAGTCCTGAGGACGTTCCAATTTTTGCTGAGCATAGGCGTTGGAATACAGTGTTGGGTATTTCAGCTGTGTCAGGAACTGGAGGTGGATTCAGGACTCCTTGAGTACTGAGAAAGTTGTACTGTTTGGTTGGTACAAGGATATTGTTGAAGACAGTGAATCCTGTGGGGACGTCCTAGCCTTCTTTGTATTGTCTCCAGCCAGTGGGGAGGGCCATTTTCTGGGTTCTTTTCTTTGGGGGGGGGGTTTCCTTTAAGCTGTGTAGGTGTGAATAACCTACTTGTGCTACCACTGTCAATTATATACTTCTGTGAAGTATATAAAACAAAATAGAGGGGAAATTAAGAAGATAATGATACTTTATTTGATATGAGTTTAGAGTATTATATAGTATCATGAGAAGCTACATACTGTTCATATACATCATGATGATCATTGGGCTTATCTGAGTAATGTTCCTCTTAAGTCATGAGGCTTATTCAAGTTGTGTTCCGCTTAGGATCTGGATTGTTTAATCCCCATAATAGATGGGTGAATGATAATAGTGCCACTGACTTAATGATTAGTTGGTGAGCTGTTTGGTGAATCACTTGGGGAATTACTTTCCTGAGAGGGAATAATCGAAGATGTTGCGACACTTTGATTTTTGCACTTTTGATTTTGTCCCCTCTATCCAAAGAGGTAAATAAATTCTATTTTAAAAGCCAAATTAAAGTAAGGTGTATTTTAAATTGTATCAGTTTGGGCACTTCAAGCTTGGTTCTTTGATTTTAGCTACTAATAAAGATATTTTAAAAAAGTCAAATTTAAGGAAAATATTAAATTTTTGGAAAAAGTTCTGTTGAAAAAAAGTGTGGAGGTCAAGAAATCCATCGATTTGGAGATTCTGATCTCCGCCCTTTGACTTTAGGCACTTGCCCACTGTTTATCACTTAGGCTAGTTAAACTTATGGTTGGATATGGGGTTTGATGTTGGAGGGTAAAATAAATAGTTTTATCTTTTGCTTAAGCCCCCTAGCTTCTGCTTTGAGTGCTACTTTAAATACTTATTTTTATCGATGGGCTTGCAAATGATAGGCTATATTAAAGCCACCGATGGGTTATTCGGTAGAATAATTTTGAAAGGTGGGGATGTAATTGGGTGGAAGCGAAGCTGATGATGATGAAGCAGCGATTTTGAGAAGGCATCTATTTATTGGTTACATCATACATTCTTGAGTCAATCGATCCAACAATCAGCTAGACTAATTTGTGGATTGGGGTCGTGGCGGAATGGTTTATTTTAGACGATCGCCACAGCTTCGGATTAGGCTGGCATGGATCCATAATAATCTCGTTATCATCAAGGCTAATCGCATGCAGGGCTCCGTTTAATAAGATCTAGGCGTAAATAAGTTTTAGAATGGAAAGGTTGCTGTTGGCAATTAAAGGTGACGAGACTAGAAGTGGCTTGGACGACCTGATTGGAATTCCTGGTGGAGTGGATATGCCTGGGATTGGAGGAACCCATTAGTCTGTTTGCAAGAAAGCTGTCTTACTATTTGCATTGTTGAAGCGAGGGATTTGATTTGCTGGGAGCATGGAGTGGGTTTAGTTAGGTCTGCAAGTGGGAGGGTTATAAGGAGGCAGGGGATGAGGTTGCAGAGCATGCAGCAGAACGACACTTACTTCTCTTTCGTGTTTGGGCCGGTTGAGCCAGTCCTGGGGATTGATATCTGTATGTTTGTGCTTGGGCTGGTGGGATTTAGCATTAATGTTCTGTTGCTGTACATGACTTTCATTTATCGCAAGCGATCGTGTGCCATTGACACTACGTTGATTCAAATCATCTCTCTGTTTGATGCCTTGACCAGCCTGTTTATGGTTGTCAGTATCCTTCTGCGCTGGACTACGGGGGAGGCGGTCTTGACGAATGATGGGCTTTGGTGCAGGGTCAGTTCAATCATGTTTGGCGGTGCTACTCTGTTGACACTGGTCTTTGCTGCACTCCTGGCTTTGGTGAGATACCTTGTTATTGCACGTGGATGGAGGATTAACGGCAGAGTATTTACTTTTGTTTCGTATGTCCTTGTGGTGTTCATTCTAACTGAATTCACGTACCTCGCCTTCCGCTTCCGCGTCACTGTGCCTCCCTCTGGGCTGTATTGCTTGCCAAGGTTCTGGGAGAAGGACTACTCTTCGCGCTTTGTTGGTGTTACCACAATTGCCCTTCTCGTGTTTACCATCTTCACCATCCCTATGAGCTACCTAGGGATTACCCTGCACTACCATAAGTTAATTAGAGACATGGGCTCTTCCAAGAACTATGAGCATGTCTGGCGCATCCGCCGCTCAACAAATTCTCTCATCGTGATTGTCACGTGCTACTTCTTTGCCTTCTTCCCCGAGTTTCTCCTTGTCGGGGTCAGCGTTGGCGGCATCGTCCGCCGTACCAACGTCCTTGATGGCATTGTCATTTTTCTCCTCTCGTCAACCACCGTCATCAATGCCCTCTTCTCCCTTCTCTTGCACGATGACATCCATAGAATCTTCCTCAGACACCTTGGCCTGTCACGCGACATCCTCGGCCAACCCCTGCCTTAAAACATTCATACATTAAATAATCTTATAAACTTACCCTTTACCATGGATGTAAGATTACTCCGGAATGATGAACTATACAATCAATTAATAAGCAAAGCTGGTATTTAATTGAGCAGCATTTTAAATCGAAATAACATTTAAATTAAACTTTATACAAGAAGAGTTCTAATTTTAATCCTCCATGAAATGAAGATTACTTTAGCATTTATATTCGATGGAAGCAAATGAACCCAGCCAATGTACCTGATAGATGAGACGGCCATATTTTTGAAACAAGATGTTATTTTCAAATGGGAATTTAAACCAAAAAGTTTTGCCCTTCCCAGCCCCACTCAAGTTTCAAGCAGCATCATGGATCCCTGCCAGCTTCAAAAATAACCCCAACAAATTACCACCATTCACATAACGATCTGAATCCCCTAACCCGCATACTGGCCAAGCAAGGACGCAAAGTTGAGGCAAGCTTTCACCCCCTTGGCCGAAGAACCCTCTCCAGGTTTCACATTGCAGATCTAATTAACCTACGACATTCACAGGCCCGATAAAAAATTGCATACCAGGTACCGTTAGCTATCTTAGAAGGCTGGGCGGATCCGATCCGGTAGCCGATCCGCCTCGAGCTTCATTCAAAACTCCCTCCAGGATGACCCTAAACCTGAAACCTTTTCTGTGGAAAGCTACACGAAGATATGAGGCTTGGATCCGTGGCACCCCTACCAACCGAAACCGTGATAATTGGGGATCCAGATCATACCAGGTGTTATAGTTCTCTCTAAAACTGAGATTTCCTAATAACCTTCGTCTTCTGTAACTTGAAATAACCACTTATACGGTCGGTGGCTTCTTACTCTCTTTGGATGGGCGGCTGCGACGGAAATAGAGTTATTCAACCAGAAGAGGGGATGTAGAAATAATAAGCTTTATTGAGCTAGGATAATTTGGAATGAATAAAAGTGGGTGAATCTTCTTAGCCTTTTATAGGCTTCATTGAAGACAATCTAAGTGAATTTCAGTTGGTTGATTGAGGGTTACAAGTGGGGTTTCATGGGAAGTGGATAACTGACACATGGAGAATTACTTCAGTTATGGAGATCCCTACAACACAGGTTAGACAATTTCCCTAAATTTATCCACCAGTGACAGCCCATAAAGGTTGGTGGTGTTTATTGAAAATTTATTAAAGATCTAGTAAAAAATATATCCCCTGCTTATACCCGCTCCGGGTAAACTTGGATATCAGTCAAGTTCAGGCTTAGTGTAGTTTCGCCCCTACGCTTCTTACACCAGACAAAAGTGAAGAAAATAAACCCCACCTTATTTCTGACACCGGGTTTCTGAGAAACCCTAACCCATATTATGGTATCCTTTCTAGTACTTTACAATACATTTTTCTATACCAAAAGCTAGAAATAATTTAATGATGCCATATTCTGGTTCCTCAGAAATCTATTGTCAGAAATAAGGTGAGCACTAGAAAAGCAATATAAGGTTGATTATAAAGATATGGTGCATATGCCCTTAAAGGGATCAGTCAACCAGGAGGTTGGATATGGGGCAGCTCCCCTGCCTGCAGCTTGAGGGATGATCTAATCCCAGTTGTTTTAACCCTCAACTGGGATCAGCAGCTTTAGGGCCAGAATAAGGCTGGAGAGGATTGAAAGCGCGCTGATTATGGCATTTGCTGTGATCAACCCATCCAAGCTGTCACATTTTCAGATTCCTCTTACCTAGGGGAATCCAAAATTTCAAAAAAGGTCAAATACAGCTTTTTTTCTGGATGTGCCAGATTCTAAATATTTTTTCACTATTCTTTATTTTTAACTTAAAAGTCAAAGTCAAAGTCAAATTTTAATATTTTTCTATTTTAAAATTTGAAAGAAAAAAAGATAACTTTTAATTTAACAAAAATCTAAAAAAATATACACCCGTGGATGTGTACAGAAACAATCACAGAAAAATTGTATCCAAGACAGTTTTCCAGAATTGTTTCTAGATCTGAGATGGATGGTTGCTTTTTTTATAAAGCAGCTATTGTTTCAGATCCACACAGCCCTAGGCCAGAAGGTGTCCCACCCACCAACTTTCCAACAAACAACATTGCACCCATTTCCCTCACCATTCTAATGAGGTCCAGATGGAGACCAGAGCCAATCAATTGCTAACCTTGACACTTGATAAAGAAAAAGATTACATACCAAAGTGAGCTTAAACTTCAACCTCATTTTAAGCCAACCAGAACCATCACCTTTTAACAGGGGTGATCTTAACCCCCTAGCTATTGATAACCACCCCACTATATAGAGGCCAACTGATTCTTTTAAAAGATTTATACCCAGGATGGCCGGATAGCTCATTTAGTGGAGTATCACTGGCATCCAACTCCAACCTTCACAGCATGCCATACCCCTTTGGGGATCCTAGCATCCCATCCTTCTTCTTGCTCCTTGTCCCAACCAAGATCCACACCCCGCCTGACAGCGTAGGCTGTGCCCTGCTCTTGAAGAAGAAATCCCAGAGGCCCTGGCAGGAAACCTTTATTGCGGAAGGGTTGAGGTTCAAAGCTAGCTTTGGATCAGCCTTCTGGGCAAAATTGACTGGGCCTGCCTTAATTTCCTGGAAGGGATAAGAGAGGTTTCCCTTTGGCAAAAGGGAAGGGATAAGCCTGAAGGGTATGAAAGCTGACCCAAACGGGGATAGACTTGATTTTGTTTAGAGAACAGGCTCTACTTAAATAGCAGAACGGGAGGGGAGATGGTCAATAGGTAGGCAATGGGGCTGTACCAGGATAACTCAGGCTGCCAACCCCATAATGGGTGGATATCAATGTCAGCCCATTTACGGAAAGGGAGAAGCCATTGAAATCAAAAGCAGACCTAACCAGGCCATCACGAGTATGGTAATTTGCAGGCCATACTAAAATAGCATTGGTAGCACAATCTACTGCATCTCCCCCTCAAGATTGGATAGGGAAGCTGACACTTGGAGAGGAATCTGGCATGGACCAGAGAGAAAGGTTGCTCAGAAGACAGCAGCTTGGAAGTGTGCCGGAAGCCCTGCTTGAATGTGAACTGGCAGGGCACACCCCAGAGGGAGGCTAGCTTATGTGCATGTCCACCAGTACAGTTGATAGTATAGAACCAGATCACCTACCCGGAACTTGGGGAGGGAGGCCCAGGAAGCTTTGGAAGGTGAAAGTACCAGGGATCCAGCTTTATAGGCAGAGGTGTAGGGAGAGGCTTGAATGTCAGTTATCTGATCAGCCAACTGCTTCCCATGGGTCTCTGGTAAAAGGTCTGAAGCTTTTGGGTAAACTATTGTAAACTAAGGCCTATAAACCCAAGTTATTTATACTAGTCAAATATAAAGGCGTGGGCAAGGTTGGCAAGAGTAACTGAATCAAGGCTCCTAACAATCTATATGAGGTGAAATAAGGGCCAAGGCGGTTGATTAATCCCCAAAACATGAAATAGAGCCCAGTCTTAACAGTAGAAGATTGGGACAAAAACTATACTTCAAGGTCAGGGTACTGATCAGCAGTTACTGATGGATTAAACCTGCTAACCATTAAAGTTTGTGTACCACTATAAGGGCTACCTAGCTGTTGCAAAAGATAATCAAAAGGGATCATGGAACTAGAAACTAGAAGATTTGAGGTACCAAGGGAAAGAAAAGGGGTTTTAAATAAACAAGCCACAAAGCCTAGCAGGTACCTTTGACAGTGCAAATTAAACAGTCTAAACTTAAGTTGGGATTGAAAGAGCTCAAGTGATTTATTTTTGCTTGAATTGAGGTAGTAAAATCAGAAGTTTGAAGAACTAGCCATAGTTGGTTAGTTGAGGGTAAATGGTGAGATTGGGGGAACTCAAGGAAACTTGAGGTGAAGCTGGGGGCAAACATTTCTAACTTCAAAAGTTAAAATTTAGAGTGGGCAGGAGTTTGGAAGTAGGCCAGGGGATGATGTGGACCAGAGAGCAAGTGAGAAGAAGCAAAAATGGAGCCCAAACTGTAACCTGAATTTGGATTTGCTGTTAAAGGTAAGGAGGATAGTAAAATGCTAACTTTAAAGCCAGTGAAAACCAAGGGAGTGTGAAGATCTGGGTTTGAATTCTGTTAAAATCAATGGTGATGTCAGGAACCCATCCTGCGGGAAATAACTTCCCAGCATGATGAATTAATGCAGAAGGATTTAACCCTGTAATCATGGAACCTATTGGCACAGACACCATGCCCACATTTACTAATTCCAAAAGGATTTGATATTGAACTAGTAGCAGAGTCAAATAAACCAGGAGGGCATAGGAACCTAAATACACAAGCAAGGAGAAAGAAGCAAAAGGACAGAAATTACTGGTAGGACCAGGTTCAGTGGGCACAGACTGAGTCTTCTGTTTAGTGGGAAGATTTGAAGAGAATAAGGATACAGTATACCACCTACCTGGTCCAACTGGAGCCAATTTCCCATTATTGCAGTATTCAGTGCTGGTCCCAGATCCTGGGCAAGTTTCCATTTTCACGGTGGATTGCACTATTGTACACAACAAAAATAGATGATTCATTTGAAACTAATTCCCCAAGGAAGGGAATTATTAGGTGGCTTCATGGAACTTCTAAAGTCTTACAAAAAATAAAGAGTATATCAGGTTTAAAGTATTTGTTGATTGAGCAAGTGTCATCAACAAGGCTCAAGATCTTATATAGTAAATAGATTGAGGGGAATTGGGAATGGGAGTTGAACTGGTATGTAACAGGAATAATGGAGGGGTTTAAGATTATCAGTGATTGTTCAAAAACCTTTTCAACACTTTAAACACATAAGCCAGTATTGTAACTACCAAACAATCTATTTTAAATTTTGAAGATACTCTATGTTCCTGAGGCCGGTTGAGTAAGTTGAGACTGTTAGTTATGTTTGAAGGATATAGTAACTATTTTATGGAGCCTGGCAGATGATACAGACATTGTTAACATCATTTGCAGGATCTGCAACCTTTGATTGGCTGCAGGCAGTCAACTGGAGGAATTTTTGCTTGCTTTCTTCATAGTATAATGACTCTATTTTAACGTTAGAGCCTTGCAAAAGCAACTGGGAAGCCTCAGGTTTGACTTTCAAACTCAAAATTAAAGGATATTTGTAAGAGAGGGGGGCTAAACTAACTAAGTTTGGCTCCCATCCTAGGGAAAGGACCCACCAGGACATCATCCAGTGAAGGACTGGTATGGTCACTTGAAGGGGCGTCCATAGAGAGGACACAGCAGATAGCCGGGGGAAATAAGAGTCCAAAACCATCAGAATTATTCCACCAAGGAGCCAGGGAGTGCGCTTAGGGGAGGACTCTTGAGTGCCCAAGCCTTATTATGGGACCAAGACAATCAGGTCCTCATAAAGGGGGGCATAGGGCGGGGCAAGTCTGGGGGAGTAGCAGGAGCTGTTCTAATGACAGGGAACTCAAGATCATCACAGGCAAGATTTCTCACGACGTTCTCACTGGTAGTGTAAATCTCCTGAGCGCATGCGGAAATGTCCTCAAAGATATTTAAAACTGGTCAGGGTTGGTACCAACATGGAGAAAGGAATTTGAGATACGGCCCCAAAGATCTGGGGAGGCAGACCATATCATTACCAAGACTGGTGCCAAGGTAAAAACCAAAAACTTGAATAGGGGCACCAACATTCTTAGAAAACTGAAGCAAAACGTCCACCAAAGACCCAGGTAATTCTGTTGGATATTGGTTTTCAAGCTTGTATAGGAGACTCTGCAGCAAGCAGAATGGCTCCAAAACACAGAGAAAGGGTTGAAAACAGCAACTGGGAGCAAATGGGTTGGAAAGCGTAATAAAAAGCTTTATAGAGCGTATATGAAGTGTCAAAGCAAGAGAAAGCAAAGCAGAAACAAAATCAAACTTAAAATAGGTAATTATATAGAAAGTATTACTATTTTTTAAAATCAAGTTGAATGCTTTAAAGCGAAAGGGGTAAGCTTTAACCTGGACAACAACACCCTATACAAGACCTTCAGGAAGCTGCTGGAGGACCCAAAAGCAAGGGGATGAGGTAAGGAAGGACATAACTTTTACTAACACTTTAGAGAATTAAAAGGACCAAGCAAATGCCCCCAAAATCAACTAGAAAATTTAGATTTTGAAAAGGCCAAACTTTATTTGTAATAGTGAGCAAGCAGAGGACCAAAAGTCTCCTGTCTTGCTATAAGGGAGGAAAACAAATTCAAAGGTCATCTGACCCAGAGGGGCGGATTTGATTGGCTACAGGAAGAATTTTTCCAGGAAAATCCAGCAAGCTGGAGGGTTTTGCATTAATTTCCAACCCCAACTCTGATTGGCTGGGATCAAATGAATGGGACAGGTCACCATTCAATCCAGTTAATTTGGAATTTAATGATTTGGCAGTAGTGCAACCTGATTGGTTAGACCTAATTAATTTTAAATGCAGTCAAGCCTAAGCCAAAAAAGAGTCCAAATTAATCAGGGATTCCTCCCAAGTAGGAACAGAGTTCCCAACATCAACATTTGCCACCTGGGAGGGGTATTCTAATACAAATCTCTTGTCAACTGTGTGGGCTAAATCTTTGAGGGAGTTTAGGGGCTTGGCAGGCTTCTGAGGAGATTTCTTGATGCAACGTGGGAAGATTGTCTTATCCAAGGCCAAAGGAGGGAGTGACTTTACAATATTAATTAATATTATTAAACGTTAACTTATTAACTTCAATTCTTCCTTTAGATCCTGTCAAGATTTCTGGTCTTGATGAAAGGATCTTTATTATTTTTCACTGTTATAGGGTTGTTGATAGGAGATTGTATAACAATAATCTGTAGCTACCAATTGGGTCTTGGATACAGCTAAAGTCTGGCAGTGTCTTGTTGGTCCATAGGAGAAAATACACTGGGTCTGTGAGTAGACAGCAACACACTCTACTTGGATACTTCTGACTACTAGGAAGCAGCTGGTAGTGATACACTGATAGAGATGTGGTTTCTCTATCTATAAGGGCAAATATTCTGATCAATCTCTATTAAGGAGAGCACCTTTTTTAGGGTAATTAGACCTCTTGCCAGATTGTTGTCTGACGCTTCTAACTCTCAATAGTCAGCCTATATGTTCCTCAGACTGCTAGTTTCAGCCCCCAGAGCTAGGCAGCCATGCCAGCCTGGCATGGGACTTCAATTGATTACCGGACCCCAGCTCATTGTAACAGGGTCTTAACGGCATCACACCTACAATTCATGCATATTCAAGATTTAGGTTTTTCAATGGATTTTTGCATTTTGAATTATCTTTCTAAACGACCTTCCATATTGGTCATGTGTTCTGATTTGAGTCCAGGCGCAAATGTTTGGTGGAGGTACATCCTACAATCATATTTGAGAACCATCAAGCTTATTGGCGTAAGTGCAAACTAATAAGAAGTCCAGCAATGAATTACAACCAAGCTTCAGGGTAACTATCAATATTCTGATTACCTGAAGTTATTGATGGGATCAACTAGTACTTCCTTAAGCTTGACAGCTCTGTGGCAATTGTCTTTCTGGAGCCAATCAGTCAGGGGAATGGTGGTTAAGTCTACCATATTATTCCAAAGTTCTGAAAGATTCTAATAAATTGCTTGTCCCATAATTGTTGTTAATCAATATTAAAGGATCAGGATCTTCATAATCACAAGCTTTTTTCAGAGAATTGGTGTTAGAACTATCATAAAAGATGGTTCTGACAGGTGAGCTTCAAAAAAGGCCAACTAACTAATATCTCATAGGAAATAAAGTCTGAAGGCTTGGAGAAGTAGAAAAAGTGAGGGATAGTTAATTGGTGGTGTTTGAAATGAAAACCATAGTTTGAGAATTATGAATAAACTGATGGTTAAGAGCAATAAAACCCCAAATAAAGTTGTGATTTCTACTTCATAGTAGCATCAAAAGGATGAAGTCTGACATCTGAGTTAACTGCAGCATCAAACTCTACTAATGGGGGTCCTGAGATTGAGGGAGTGGTAGCCTCACATTCATAGAGTATGACAAATGGGGACTGTCCTATAACTTGGTGTTTGCTTAGGCAGTACACAAAGAGGGCAGCCAGAAGGAACATATCCCAATTGACAGCATTGGATAGTGTGAGTTTTCTCATGATGATGACAGGGGTGAAATTAGTGCGCTCAACTATCCCATTAGTAGAGGAATGGTAGGGGGCCAAGAAGTATTGATGAGTGCTCATTACCTCTACAATGGAAGTGATCAATCTGGCATTAAAGTTGGTCCCATTTTCAGAGAGAAAAGTTTGGGGACATCTATGTCAGTAAAAGATGTCCTGGAGTTAAAAACTAGCTGTGGTCTTAGCTGTGACATTATTAGTAGCCCTGGCCTTAACCCATTTTCTGAATTGATTTATTGCTACAAGGGTAAAACAAAACTCAGAGCAAGAGCAGGGGGAGGGGTCCAACAGTGTCGATGCTCACAGTATGGAAGGTATGCTTTGGGAGAATGAGCTTGAATTCAAGTTGAGAAGGCCATGGATGTTGCAGCTGACAGGAATGGTAGGACAAGAGAACATCAGGGATGATGAGTCACATATTTTCCCAGTAGAAGTTCTTACTTAGCCAATCATGAGTTTTTGTCACAGTTCATACCAGAGTCCAGCTGGGCTCCCACAGGGGAGACAGGCCAGGCCTGAAAGACCATGTACACAATTGGCGCAATCCTGTCAATATAGTTCACAGCAGTGGCTAGGGGGAGCCAACTTCCAGTATGGGGCACAACCTGATCAGCCAACCCCAATACTGTAATGTAGACAAACTCTAACTTACTGAAGTCTTGGTCAGGAGGTGCATTGGGAAGGGGGAGCAGCAGGAATCTCCTTCATAGTAGGCATGAGATCCAGATGATGAGGGTGGTAATACTCCACGTCAAGAGCATGGGGTGGATTGGCTGAGGAAACAGGAGTATAACCAGGAGTAAAAGGATAAGTTTGGGTGTATTGTGTAGTAGATTCACAAAGAGATGCAAACATAATGATCATATTGGTGCAAAAATAGACAATTTCTACAAGAAAATAATGGTTTATGGGCATAAAGTTGTTTATTTTAAGATGTTGAAAGTGAGGAAGGCTTATCCTACTCACTATTTATACTTACTGTGTAATAATTAGCCTTTTGTGCCACCAGAGGCCTGATGGCATCATTTATTGATAATTGAAAAATTGTTTTGAAAAGGTGCGCTGGGACCTGGGGAGGGAAAGGCATTAGATGTTTCTTCATGATCATGGGTTTGGCTGCAGCATGCCAAGGTGCCACAGCTATTATTAGAGCCCACAAGCATTTGGTTGCCTGATTGAGTGGTTGGGTGAGCGCTGGTACTATTTACCCTTTCCCAATAGTAAGAAAACCTGATTTGTGTTATCCTTGATTGCAGGTTTTCATGGCACACAGGCCTTACAAATCCCTAGAGATTTGCAGTCAAAGGGAGGGGGTTTCTTTCTGGAAATACAGTTGGTAGTGTTTTCCACGCAGTTTGTTGTATTATCCTCATAATGGCTATTTGATTTTCTAGGGCTTTCTGAGCCCTGACAGTTTTGGTCATATTATCATGTCCAGTATCATTATGGGCTTGAAGGACAATTGCTACCTGTATACTAGGTCACACATAAGGCAAGTACATGTTATAAATTTTTTTGAATATTTGACAATATTGAATGGCAGTATCATTGAACAGAGCTTAGAGGGCCAGGCATATCTATTCAGTTTCAGTGGCCCAAGCATCAGGATAATCTATTAGTTCATATAGTCAATCAGCATCTGAATAGTGAATAGCCAAGATGGGCATCTTGGAGAGACTGTCAGTGTTCTGATGTTGATTGCCTGGTCTATGCACCATTGTGAAGTTGTATCCTTGTAAGCATAAGGCACAACAAGCTAACCGCCATTCAGGCTCTTTTAGTTGTTGTAGCAATTTGAGCAAGGAGTAGTAATTACCATCATGAAAGGAGTTCTGTAGATGTAGTGTCAAAACTGCTTAACAGCATGTAACATGGCCAAAAATTCCTTCTCAGTTACATTATAATTTTTTCATGCTTATTGAGCACTCTGGAAGAATAGAACACTGGCCAATCTATGCCATCCTTGTCTAACTGAGCTAGAATGGCTCCAATAGCCAGATTACTAGTATCAGAGTAGGTGATAAAGTTTTTGACATAGTCAGGGTATACCAGAATAGGGGCCTCCTTGAGCTTTTGCTTAAGGGGTTCAAACAATTTCTGTTGGCTATCAGTTCACTCAAAGGGAAATTTTTGGAGTAATTAGACAAGAGGCTCACTCAGCTCACCAAAATTGGGAATGAACTGTTGGTAATATCCTATATTCCTAGGAATAATTGGACTTCCCAAAGGTTGGTGGGGGCAGTATCTTATCAATAGCCTCAAACATGTTATTAATGGGTTAAATTAAGGTTTGGGTAACTTCAGGACCCAAGAAATCAAGTTTTTCCTTGAAGAAAGCACACTTAGAAGGTTTGAGCTTCAAGTCAGCATTTTGGACCTTTAGGAAGACAGCCTTGAGGTGTTCTAGATGGTCATTAAAGATAGCACTGAACACAGTGATATTGTCCAGATATACAAGTACACAGGAGAGCTTCAGGTCTATGAGGAATTGGTCCATTGCACCTTGAAATGCAGCAGGTGCATTGCAGAGGCCCTGTGTCAGGAATGCATTTTTCATTTCTCCTGACAACAACAATGAAATTCTGAGAATTCCAGGATCTGGTAACTTGTCTCCTGATTGGGATTTCCCTCCAGTTCCTAGAAATGGTTTATTAGAAGGAAGTATTTGTTCTATATTACCTTTTGAAGATATACTATCCAGTCTGGTGCCCTTCTTCCCTGTGAGCACGGGGATCAAACCCGGGTCTTCTTGATTGCCGTTGGATCACCTATACAGCATTAGTATTTTGAATTTGAACTTACCTTTGCTGATATGCAATATGACTGCCTGTAGCCAATCAGATGATGCAATGGGGCCAGGAGCTTTTGAAATTGATTTCAATTCAAACAATGATAACATTAAGCAAACAAGAAGCTCTGTACTTGATTTTAATCAAGTAAATCATTGTTTATCCTCTTCTGGTGTTACAGTTGCACACCAGAAGCACCCCCAAGCTGTTGCTTCTCAACAGCTGGGGTAAATGGCACCCAGCTGGTTGGAGAAGCCTCAGCAGAGGCCAGTTATTTTTTAAAATAATCTTTTTTTAAATTTAAGTCAAAGCTCCCCCTGCCAAGTTTCCTCCACAAATTTCCCCAATATTCTCCAATTCCCCTTGAAAACTACCATTTAAACAGCACTTGGCAGTCTATAAAAGGTCTCCATTTGTCAGGGTGTTTGATTGTTCAGTTAATAAAGTCAATTTCTTTACCTAGTTGATTTATTATTTTGCCTGCTCTCCAGTCCTGAAATCAAACACCATGATGCTACTCAAGTCATCCCTATGGGGACCATTTGGGTATAAATGGTTGTTTTGGCTGCTCCTTGTCCAGTCCCTTACTGCAAGCATATCTTTTGGAACCAGAGAAGATTCTGGTTCATCTCCTCCCAATTACCTGGATAAGTTGTGGCGCCAAGTGGTACCAGGTGTATGGTACACTGCCACTCCACTGTCGCAGAATCCCCCCATCACAGAGGAACCACAGGTCATGGGGGCCAGTCTGCCCACTCCTTCCTTATTTCATCCCTTGGCTTCTGTTTTCCTTCTCAGTTATCTGGGAGCTTACTTCCTGTTGGGAAGGTTCAATCCCCTTTTGGGTTGTTACCGCATGATTGGAGAATTGTTCCATATGGGGATAGTCTCTGTTCCAATTGTTTCTCTAATTACAGGGTTGAATCCATCTGCAGCCATACACCTTTTGGGTGGTATGTTTTCAAGCGGGTGGGTTCCTGACAGTTTAACTGAACCCATTTTTGAGGCTCTTTTTGGGACCTCAAAACAAAATAAATCTGTTGAAATGGAATTCCAGCTAGGGTTAATTAAAACCTTGGCCTTGGTTTTTTCCCTTGTCTTGGTCTGTGCCACCACTGTTCTTATCACCAGATCCTATCACCAAGCCAAGTCCAAACATGGGGATCCAAAGCCACTTCAGAACCAGGTTCAGACTGTGGTCTTGAACAACATCTTGTCTATCCAGTCAAAGGACGTGGAGTCTAATGAAATGCTAATGCTTTTGGCCTTTTCTCAATCCCTCTTTGACACATCCCCAGACCAATTCCACACCAACTCTCTGAAGGTACATCATGTAGCCAAGCAGCTACAAGGGACAGCCTGACAATGGTATGCCAAGTCTACCCTGAAAGGAGAAAAGCTTCTTCATGATTTCCCTACCTTTTGTGATTCCCTTCTTGCTATAATTTTGCCAGCCTTGTCTAAAGAGGAACTTCATGACCAGATCTATAGCCTTTATCAGGGCAAGATGGCCACAAGTGAGTTGCTCAAGGAGTTCACCTGTCTCAAGGAAGCCATTGGCATGGACAACAAAGAAAGCTGTTATATGTTGCAGAAATACCTATCTACAGACATGAAGGCCTTCTTAGCTCATCACATCCTACCCAATACCTACAACAAGCTTACCCAAGAAATCCTTCATTGGGCCCCCTGAGTTAAACAATTCCCAGCCTGGAAACCCAATCCTTCTAAACCCACCATTTCCCAGAAGATCCTTGGGACCAATACCCTCCCAGCAGGGTTGGTTCCCAAGGAGGGAGGTGGATATCAGCTATCTGAGGCCAAGCGTAAACAACATATGGACAAAGGATGTTGCCTCTATTGTGGGAAGAAGGGACATCAAGCAAAGGACTGCTTTGCATTGAACCGTGTCCAGCAACATCCTTCTGCAGTCCTTGCTGTCTCTGATCCCAATAAAGCCACCATTAAGTCTTACGCCACCTTTCCCGTGATAATCACCTCAATTCATGGGAAACTTTCAACACTGGCCCTTTTAAATACTGGAGCTATGGGCAACTTCATTGACAACTCCCTGCTAAGTTCTCTGGGGATATCAGGAGTTACCTCATCTTCTGTGTTATTGGCCAACAAAACTCAGATAACAGTTCAAAAATTGGTGCTACCTCTCCAAACCAATATTGTGGACGCTGAATTTCATCTTGAGTTCTCAGCTATTCCAGGTCTGGCATGCCCAGTGATTTTGGGCTACTCTTGGTGCAATCAAGCCTGTATGAACATCAATTGAGATTCCTATCATATAGATTTTACCAACCATGGTAAATCTTTCTCGGTACCCATCAACCTTGACACTTCCTTCTCTGACTCATACCTCTGTGGAATCATGACCCTCCTGCACACCAAGGGTTCTCTTCCAGAGAGTCTAAAGGAATACAAGGGTCTTTTCAGTGAAGCAAGCTGCAATGAGCTCCCTGCCCACTGAGCTTCGGACTTAAGAATCAATCTCATCCCTGGTAGCACACCAACTTGGGGAAAATTGTACCTCACCAGCAGGGCCCAGGGAGTTGCACTCAAGGAGTATCTTGACAAAAACCTTCACAAAGGGTTCATCTGTAGATCAAACTCTTCTTGCTCCTCTCCCATTTTCTTTGTTAAAAAGTCTGATGGCACCCTTTGCCCCGTGGTTGACTACGCTAAACTCAACTCAATCACCATCAAGAATCACAACCCCCTTCCTGCTGCAGAAATCCTCACAGACAAGCTTACAGGGGCGCAAATCTTCTCCAAACTAGACTTGCAAAACACCTATAACCAGATCTGTATTTCTGAGGGGGATGAGTGGAAAACCGCCATTAGAACACCCTTTGGCCTGTATGAATACCTAGTCATGCCCTTTGGTCTCAGCAACGCCCTGGCAGCCTTCCAAGGACTCATGAATGAGGTGCTATTCCCATTTATAGATAATAGTGTGGTGGTATATCTTGACAACATCTTCATTTACTTGCCTGATAAGGAAACTCATGTTGAACACTTGAAGGAAGTTATGGATGCTCTTACCAGGGTCAACCTTTTTTGCAAACTATCTAAGTGCAAATTCTTTGCAACAGAAGTTGAGTTCTTGGGGTACTCCATCAAACCAGGAGGCTTTGCAATTGCTCCTTCCAAGGTGGAAGCTGTCCTAAACTGGCCTGTCCCCACGTCTTGCACTAAGCTTAGAGGTTTCCTTAGTCTAGCCAACTTCTGTAGGAAATTCATCAAGGATTTATCAGCCACTGCTCTACCTCTCACTACTCTTACCTCTAGCAAGGTGCCGTTTGATTGGTCCAAGTCTGCTCAGGAATCCTTTGATTGCTTGAAACAGTCTTTCACCTCTGCCCCAGTACTCCTTTGCCCTGACCCTGAACACCAATTTTTTTAGAAACAGACACATCAGATTATGCCTTGGGAGCGGTACTAATCCAGCTTGAGGAGGATGGTAAAAGCCACCCTGTGGCTTTCTACTCTTATAAGCTCTTGGATTGGGAGCAAAACTATCATGTGTATGAGAAGGAGTTGTACGCAATAGTAAAGTCACTTAAACACTGGTGTTGTTATCTTGAGGGAAGTAAGTTCCCTACCATCATCAGGACCAATCATAAGAACCTCCTCTACTTTGCAGAGAAAAGGAAGATTGCAACTTGCCTTGCCAGATGGGCAATTGACCTCCTGGCTTTTGATTTCACAATTGAATACACTCCTGGAAAAATGAGCGTGGTCCCAGATGATATTAGCCGACGCAAAGACCTGAAGAACAACAATACTCAAGACCATGACCACAATAATCAATCAGTGCTGACGGCTTCTCAATTCCTTTCCAGCATCATTGAGATTTTGGAACATACTGCCTTGGACCAGGAGATCATGGAAGCACAGATGCACTCACAATTTCAAACAGAGCTTGATGGAATGCTAAGAAGTTTTCCAAAGACCAACACAATCAACAACCAGGGGATAACATATGTCAAAGGTGTCTTGGTGGTCCTCAAGGGGGGACTCCAAATCAAGGCAATACTACACATGCATGATGGTTCCTTGTCCAGACATGGTGGGTTGCTCAAAACCTTGAAGCATCTCAGGTGTCAATACTGGTGGCCTGGAATGAAGAAGGACATCAAGACTTGCATCTCCAACTGTCTCAGTTGTGGGAGAAACAAACCTTCCAACACTAAGCCCCAGGGACTCCTCTGCCCCTTACCCATACCTTCTTGCCCATGATCTTCCATATCAATGGACTTCATAGTGGATTTGCCTACAAGTGAAGGGAACACTGGCATCATGGTTGTGGTAGATTGCATGACCAAATATGCTATTTTATTCCCTTTTCTTCATGCATCTCAAAGGAAGTATCCAGCATGTTCTTCTGCAAGGTGGTCAGTGATCATGGGCTACCTAAGGACATTGTCTCAGATTGAGGTGTCCAATTCACCTCCCGTTTCTGGAAGGCTCTAATGGACCAGATGGGGGTGACGGTAAACTTATCCACTTCTTTTCACCCCCAAACAGATGGTCAAACCAAGCATGTGAATCAAGTACTGGAGGGATACTTGCAACATTACGTAAATTCACAACAGGACAATTGTGTCCACTATTGCCAACTAGCCCAGTTATGTTATAACACTGCACACCATAGTTTAATTGCTATGTCTCCCTTCTTTGCCAAATTTGGGTTTGACTTGGAGTCCTTCCCCTCTGATCTCAAAGAATCAGCCTTCCCTCAAGCTGATGAGATAGCCAATAGGATGAAGGAAGTACACTCTAATCTTATTGAGTTCCTCACCAAGGCCAGGTCCAAATACAAGAAATATGCTGACTGTCACCGTTCACTGGCGAAGGAATATCCTGTGGGGTCTTACGTCTACCTCAATACCTGTAACCTGAAGTTGAAGATTCTAAGCAAAAAACTGGGTCCCAAGAAGATTGGTCCACTCAGAGTCCTGTAATGCCTCTCCAGTCTGAACCATTGACTTGAGCTACCAGCTGGTTCCAGTGTACATGATGTATTCCACGTGGATTTACTTACTCCTTTTGAGGGCAATCTTGAGGCCTTGTCTGGGCTGAACCCCAACCCTCAGATTGTCTCAAACACCTTTGAATGGGAGGTGGATGACATCATTGCACATCACCTAGTCAAGGATAAAGCACAATACTTGGTCAAATGGCTGAACTATGGAGAGAAGTCAAATTCCTGGGAACCTGTGGAGAACCTTGCCAATTGTGAACAGGTCCTGACCAGGTTTCACGCCCAGGGAGAGCCTTCCCTAGGTGAGGGTAGTATCAGGAATGCATTTTTCATTTCTCCTGACAACAACAATGAAATTCCAAGAATTCCAGGATCTGGTAACTTGTCTCCTGATTGGGATTTCCCTCCAGTTCCTAGAAATGGTTTATTAGAAGGAATTATTTGTTCTATATTACCTTTTGAAGATATACTATCCAGTCTGGTGCCCTTCTTCCCTGTGAGCATGGGGATCAAACCTGGGTCTTATTGCTTGCCGTTGAATCGCCTATACAACATTAGTATTTTGAATTTGAACTTACCTTTGCCAATACGCGAGATGACTGCCTGTAGCCAATCAGATGATGCAACGGGGCCAGGAGCTTTCAAAATTGATTTCAATTCAAACAATGATAACATTAAGCAAACAAGAAGCTCTGTACTTGATTTTAATCAAGTAAATCATTGTTTATCCTCTTCTGGTGTTACAGTTGCACACCAGAAGCACCCCCAAGCTGTTGCTTCTCAACAGCTGGGGTAAATGGCACCCAGCTGGTTGGAGAAGCCTCAGCAGAGGCCAGTTATTTTTTAAAATAATCTTTTTTTAAATTTAAGTCAAAGCTCCCCCTGCCAAGTTTCCTCCACAAATTTCCCCAATATTCTCCAATTCCCCTTGAAAACTACCATTTAAACAGCACTTGGCAGTCTATAAAAGGTCTCCATTTGTCAGGGTGTTTGATTGTTCAGTTAATAAAGTCAATTTCTTTACCTAGTTGATTTATTATTTTGCCTGCTCTCCAGTCCTGAAATCAAACACCATGATGCTACTCAAGTCATCCCTATGGGGACCATTTGGGTATAAATGGTTGTTTTGGCTGCTCCTTGTCCAGTCCCTTACTGCAAGCATATCTTTTGGAACCAGAGCAGATTCTGGTTCATCTCCTCCCAATTACCTGGATAAGTTGTGGTGCCAAGTGGTACCAGGCGTATGGTACACTGCCACTCCATTGCCGCAGAATCCCCCATCACAGAGAAACCACAGGTCATGGGGGCCAGTCCACCCACTCCTTCCTTATTTCATCCCTTGGCTTCTGTTTTCCTTCTCAGTTATCTGGGAGTTTACTTCCTGTTGGGAAGGTTCAATCCCCTTTTGGGTTGATACCGCATGATTGGAGAATTGTTCTATATGGGGATATTCTCTGTTCCAATTGGTTCTCTAATTATAGGATTGAATCCATCAGCAGCCATACACCTTTTGGGTGGTATGTTTCCAAGAGGGTGGGTTTCTGACACCCTGGGGAATTTAAATGGGCTCAAGCAGACCCTCAGATGTAATGAGAGCAGCCTTTTTGCGGTCTTCTGATGATAGATTTACTTTCTAATACCCTGAAGCCAGGTCCATGGCAGAGAAAAACTTGGAACCTTCTAAGCGCCTAAGAGCATTGTCTATCTGCGGTAAGGGGTACAACTACTTCTTGGTGAGAGATTTAAGTCAACAGTATTCCATCACAATCCTGTATATTCCATCCTTCTTTTTGAGAATCAACAAAGGGGAGGCCCAAGGACTTTGTGATGGGTCTAACAACCCAGCATCTAAGAGCTTTTTTAATTCTTTAGATACTTGAGTGTCTTTAACTCAACTGCAACAATAAGGTTTGGCACAGAAAGGGGGAGCATCTCCAATATCAATCTGGTGAATGGCTCCTTTGGCCAACCCATAGTCATTGGGAGAAGAGGCAAAGATATATTTGAATTGACTCAAAATATCAAGTACACCTGTCATGGATCTATCCTGTGGGAGGTTCCTGGGAACTTTCAGGCAGACGGCCCACAGGCCCAGAGGGTAGGGCCAACCATATGATAGGAGCTAACTTTACAATATAGGATAAGGATTTGCCTAGGATGGCCCAGGGTCTGTTATGTGGAACCATGGAATCAACAAGCCCAGTAAGGGTGATGTACATCACTCCAAATAGTTGTGTTGAAGTGGACTCATTGGCAGTCACAGATTCCTGTGGGCTGCGGGGTAAGGGGTGAGAGGCGGAGTCATTGGGACCAAATACATGGGTAGGTGGTTGTACTTGTTGCAGAATAGCAGGGGAGGTATAGTGATTTTGTGGCCTTCCTTGTAAACAGTCTTGGTCTCTCTAGTTCTTGCCTCAGGGTTGTAGATTAGGATTTCCTCTCGGGTGAACTTCAAATACGCAGGGTTGGGGGGTACACGGCAAAATGTACTGGGCCATAGGGAGCTCCTGGTAGACAATAAAGGTTGGGCAGCTGGTCCACAGTTTCTTGGGGTTGATGGGTATGAGGTGCAGAACTGCAGGAGGTAGACTATAAATGAAATAGAACTAATATCAAATATAGAATAACCTGGTTGAACCAAAGGTTCATGTCACTTTATTGCAAGAATGGAGATGGGCAGCTTCCTGGCGGTCCAGGGTATAATTATGCACATCTGCCTCAGAAAAATTTTGTAATCTCCCTTGGACCAGGTGGTACCATATACCAAGGTTTGGCAATCCTTGGTGGCATCCTGCACAGGGGATATCTCATTGGCTGGGTCAAAACAAGAAGACTCAAATTGTAAAGTTACACCTCCCCCTTAGGCCTCCACTTCAATTCCTGCCAAACGCTTGGGAATTTCTACCAAATTATGTTTGAGCATTTATATAAAAGGTTACTGAAAAAGCCCAAGAAATACCATCAATTTAATATTTTGGAATTATTCTGAAGATGCCCCCACCTAACCCACCCAAGAAACACCTCTGGTAAAATATCATGTGCAAGAGCAGCCAGGAGCAGTGGTAATTGCATTCAAAGCATATTCCTGATGTTAGTTGGTCCGGTTTTCCCTTTGACTATGTCCATTCAAAATTTGCCAAGATCTTCCTGCCTCAAGAAATGCATTAATATCTGCTCATATCATTGGTCAATTGGTTTGTGACATTAAACCTACCACCCCAATCCTATCACACCTCTTAAATAAATGCAAGAGTTGTAAAAGACCTTACTTTATCATTCTCTACTCTAATAAAGTCCAAAATTTGTTAGTCTAATCTGGCCATTTGGTTTTTTCTGTTGCTCTTGGTGTTCAGTTGATTCCTTCCCCCCTTTGGCCTTCCAGGAATTGTTGACAACAACATTTTGGTTATTGCTTAAACCACAATTTTTATTGTGGTTGAGAGCTTGGTTTTATTTCCTCTTAACCTGCTCCCCAATTCTCACACAAATTCCCTTTTTGAGTTGCAGGATTTGTCATCCTTGGGCAGCCCACATTCTAAGAGAAGTTTCTTTATTTCCCCATCAACAGTGGTCCAAGTTATCTTGGGATTGCTGACCCAAACTGCACTCTCATTGGCAGAGCTAACAAGATCCTTCTGCTTGCAGGGCTTCAGTGTAGGTGGCTCCAAGTAGGTAGGTCTCAGGAATTTCACCAAAGTTGAATCCAGCTCTGGTTTGAGCCCAAAAAATGTGGGCAGCTGGGCCTGCAGGCTGGCGGCCTGCAGGGTGTCAGGGTTCAAATCCTGTAACTGAAATTCTTCTGTGAGCATTGTTAACAATAGTTTTTTCATTTGTGACAACACAATTCTTTTGGATTGGAGACAACTGAGGGAAGTCAGCAGCAATGAACAGAGAGTGCACTTGGGGGTCTTATCCAGGTAAATTGAAGTTTTTAAATGTCCCAAAAGGGTAAATGGAGGCCACTTGTTCTGAGCCCAATATTTTCCATGCCCTACTATTTGACCCTGAGATATGAGCATGTGGGAAGCAGTCAATTGGCTAAAAGCAGATGTATGAGTTTTGTATGGGGTTGATCCAAAATCTCAGGTCATAAACAAGGTTCCTTACAACTCAGAGATTTAGTTGAGTACAGCTCTAGGAAGGATTTATCAGGTAACTAATAAGAGATCTGGGGGTTGATGATGACCTGAGAACCAGGAGAGATAATGACAGCAGCTGGGGCAAGCAACCAGACTCCTTCTTCAGCAGGGCAAGAAAGAGGAGGGGAGTGTATATTAGAAGAGTAAATCATGTACTTTAGCAATAAGATGCCAGTTGGATATTCAAGGATGCAAGTCTTAAGCCTCTTTTCAAAGATATGAGGAGGCTCCTCAAAGATTAGTGGGACTTTGTAACCCAAGAGAGACATGTATACATCTTTAAGGTTGGCAATCTCATTATATTCCCGTAGGAATTGAGTTCCCACCAAAAGGTCATAGCTTTTGTTTTCTAACACAGAAGTGGGGGAGGAAATGAGGAGCTTCACAAATCTCATTGATAAAGAGGAGTAGGCACCAATAGCCCACGTCTGATCCATACTAGAAGTCCAATAAGATTGAATATAGTTGAGTTATGGAGCTGATTTGAAATTCTTCATTAATTTAGAAGACACAACATTAACAGGAGAGCCTGTGTCTAAGATGGCATTGATCTTGACTTTATTTATGGATACTTCTACATGTGTAGGATCTTTTAAAAAATGAGCTAGGACAGTCAGGACACCTTGGGCAACTTCTAGTTCTTTATCCCATTTTGCAAATATGCATTTCAAGGCAGGAATTTCCTTGTACACAGTTTGCAAAGGTAGGGATACAGAAATATTCCAAAAGAGAGCCTCAGCTAGTTTAGCTGCCTCTTCAGAGGTATCAAACAGGACATGGGAACAATGAGCCTGTGCAAGGTAAGGGCAAGCTACCATAACCTTGGCCTTGGCTGAAGGTAGACAAGTTGTGGTAGCAGTTTTTCCTGAACGGCGTTTATAAGGAACAGATACAGTTTCAGGAACAGCCAACAAATAATAGTCATAACTATCACTATCATTGTAGTCAGAATCTTCAAGTTTGGAACCACTTGCAAGATCATAGAAAAGATGGAGGATAGTAGGGCCAGATGAGGGAGGCAACTATTCCTCAGAGGGAGGATCAGGAGGAGATGGGGGAAATTAATTAGCAGAGAGCATCTCTGCCTCTAAGCTGACCTCTCTTTTTCCAACTGTTCCTTAGGATCACATCCTTCTACACAAAATTTAGTGCAGGACCATAAGTGATGTCTTATATTGACGCAACTATGACAGCCCTGTTGTTTGGGCTGTGCATTGGCCCCAAGGGTCATTATGCAAGGGGTACAAGAGGTAGTACCAGAGTTGTTAACCTTACTCTTGCATACCACAGTTACACCATGAGTTAGATGCATATCCTGTAGAAGAGTCTCTCAACTCTTCATAGAGTTGAGAGACACTTTGTGCGCCTTAAAGTGCAAACACAGGAGTTTTTTTTTACTTTAAGGGTGTTATAGCAGGCAGTGTATGCCTCCTTAGGAGTCAACTGGTGGCTGGTAATGAGTTTTTGGCCCTCTATGTAGAAGCAGTCAGCAAAGTCAGCCAATTTTTTCTTAGGTTTAAAAGCAATATGCATGAAAGAATCTTTCTTAACCTCTAGACTGAGATTGCCTCCAAATTCCCTAATGAGGAGACGTTTTATGTCCTCCCAAGTGACAATGAATGGGAGCTCAGGTACAAAAACTTCCTGAAAAGTAGATAATAGGCAAGTTATATATGTATCTTCTTGAGATTATTGGTGGCTCTTCTAATGGCAGTTTCATAAATGTCCAGGAAAAATGCAATGATAGAGGTCTTGGGATCAAATATTTTCTTAAAAGGTTGGCTTGTAGTTGGGATCAATGGAGTTGGAAGTAGACTGGCTGTTATTAATTACTCTGAGAATATTTCTGATAGGCGTCCCTTCAAACTTGGACTCTGCAGCAACAGCGCCCATGTTGACACTTTGCTGACATGGTCACTGTTGACTCAAAACTCTTAATCTCCTATGTTTTTTGCTAGTTGCACTAGCTTAATTCTTTTTAAAGCGTTCAGGGGTGCAAACCCAGAAAACATGATGAAATTGTGGCCATTTCAACACAATTTAATATTAAGCTTAATAAAAAACTTGATTTAACCAGATTTTCCCTTTACGTTTACTAATAAAAATTAGTTTATTCTTTATTCATTTTCACAATGTAAAAGTGTCAATGTTGACACTTTTTAAGCCAAACTTATTTTTAATACTAAAACTAAAAAATCTACAGTAAAAAATTAAGTGCACATTTAAAAATATTTTTTTATTAAATTAATATATGGAAAAAGACATTGCACATACAGTTGATTGTTAAAATGTTCATCTTATAAATATATATGTGGCACTTATTCTGGCTTTAATATATTAAGTGGATTTGTGGCTAACGGCAATCCAATAATATAAAGTGTTAGTTACTATGTAATTTACCATAGAGTTTATTATTAAAAATAATGTTGACACTCAGAAATGTCGTTTATTTGCTTGTGATTATCTGTTGGGGTGGAGTTAAGCAAATTAGAGTCACACAATTAAGCTTAAATTAATATGTCACCTCATAAAGAATGTTGTAAGTGTCAGGAATGATAATTTAGATGCTCCTAAATCTCAAAATACAGAATTGGAGTCAAACCCTGGATAAAACCCTTTGCAGACTGCCAGACTCATAGGCTGGGAATGCAATAACCCACTACTAATTGATGAAGTTGCTGCAGCCCACCAGGACCCAAACCCTTAGCTGCCCTGCAGGGTTCTTCAAGCAAACTGCCAGTGCAAGATGCCAGGAATTTCCCCAAAGTGCCAACTCCTGACACCAGCGGTTTAACCGGTAAAATAGACAAATTTTTCCCTGAAATTTATTCTGAACTCCTCCAAAGTTCCAGGGAAGGCACTGACCCCAAAGAGGCACCCAATACCCAAATCAATAAACAGAAGGATTTGAATTCTTCTCACCCCAAAGCGGCCAGTGGCTAACTGCCAGTGCCGAGCGCCACACTGCCATCTGAGACACCCAATGCTAACCCGCCAGAGCCCAGAAAACCTGACCAGGAAGTGAAGCCTGGAAGTGTGGGATAAATACCTGCCAGGCCAAGACCAACCCCCATTGTCATTTTTAAATAA
Source organism: Entomophthora muscae (assembly GCA_014839935.2). NCBI lineage: Eukaryota > Fungi > Entomophthoromycota > Entomophthoromycetes > Entomophthorales > Entomophthoraceae > Entomophthora > Entomophthora muscae. Next base: position 352,552 of record QTSX02006439.1, on the reverse strand, counting down.
AGGTTATGAGATATTGGTTTCCCCAATTATTGCCGTATTTTATTCTTGTCATCTTCCAGTTAACCCCAAGATTGTCTGCCCCCGGCCAGCCTGCCAGCTACGTACCGCCCACCAGGTGCCCCCTTTGGTCCTGTCCATTTCACAGAGTACCCCTTAAAGCCTGAGTACAAGGACTACACCACCAACAACATACTAGCCCAGGATTCCTTGGCCAGAACTACCGAGTTAACCAGATACAACCGAGAAGGCCCTTGGTACGTTATCAAACCCCGCCTGTTCAGAAATAAATAAAACTTCCTTTCCACCTACCAAATAGACATGGAACCAACCATCACCCCCAAACCAATGCCTGCCTCTGCCACCAAGCTCCCACTGGACCATACCAACAAGCTTTTTGGAATTGTATATATTACTCTCACGGGAGTGATAGATACTATTGTCCTAGCCACCGGTCTGTGGTCGTGGGTGGGCAAGTCAATGTCCTACCTCATTAAGTTAGCACCAATCCTTTGGTGGGCTCTGCCCACCCAGTCTGCAACTTGCCAGTTCCCAAACACTAGTGAGCTGGCTGATCAGGGTTGGTTCCCTGACATTATGACAATCTATTTTAAACCTGGTACCCTGAGCCCCAAGATGTTGATTTTTCTTGGGGCATCTTGTATGTTTTTTAATGACAATCACTTATTACACATTTATGATGACCAAGAACCTGATTTCTTCCGCGTGGAAGAATACAAACGTGACCCCAGATGACCCCAAGAACTCCAACCCTGCCGCCAAAACTGCCAAAGGACCCTCCTCTCAGGTTCAGAATGTGATAGTCAACCAATCCCTCACCAAAGTGGAGATGCCCCAGATGTGAAAACTCACTCTCAAAGGGCCTGCTGCACCATGCCAGTACTCCAACTACATTTTCAAGCCAATGCCCCATCCTATTCCAGTGACACCAAAAAGGTACTTGGAGTAGCTGTCATGCTATCAGGAGACACCCTTGATTGGTTTGGCAAAGCCGCTTCTGAAGATGTGGAATTTTGCCTGGACTATGCCAAGTTCAAAGCCAAACTGATGGCCACAGGGGAAGACCACAACACCAGATACTACACCCTGAACTCCTTGTTGGAAATCCGGCAGGGCGCCTGTCCCATCCAAGCTTACATTGATAAATTCCTCAAAATAAAGACTCACACCCAACTGGAAGAAAAACTGGAAGCCATCATCTTCAGGAAGGGAGTCAACCTAGCAATGAAGGACTTGTTGAGGCACCATCCGCCCTCCCTCAACCTAGACAATCTGGTTCCCCTGTGCAAGGGCCTTAGCATGAACCAAGAGGATGCTGGCCCCTCCCAGACCCGCCAAACCCAAGCACCAACCCCCAACAGAACAGGAATGGCACCCAAAGAGCTCCAACAACACTATTACAAAGGACTCTGACTCCACTGCCACAAGGCGGGCCACTTGACCAGAGCCTGCCCTAAGAAGAACACTGCCCCAGTCTCACTGGTGCAAATAAACACTTATTCCCAGTCTTACAAATTAATCCAAGTGACCATAGAACTATTGGGAAACAAGCGCCAGATCAAAGCTTTTATTGATACAGGAGCTGATGAAAGCTTCATTGACGCCGGCCTGGCAAAGTAACTAGGCATGACAACTTCAGAGCATAGCCTACAAGTAGTCATGGGAAACAGCTCTCTGGACACTGGCTATGAGTGTGAACAAGAACTCCTGTTGACAATTGGACATAATGTGTATCCATTGTCCCTGATCCTCTTACCTGGACTACCCACCCCCTTATACTGGGCAACTCCTGGTCTGAAAAACATGGCCTGATCCTGAACTATCGCAAAAAAACCGCCATGTTGGGCCAACCTGAATCTTGCAACACTGTCCCCTTTTGCATGAGCCATGGCCAAACCCCTACTAACAAACTCTTAACCATAAAGATAGAACCTAGTGTTGGAATACTATCTACTCCCCTACAGAAATGGGACCATGTGTTTAGTGAAGAAGAAGCCACAAAACTACCTGGCCATTCAATATATGACCACACCATAGACCTGATACCGGGAACCTAACCTCACCACAACCCCATCTACAGCTTCAACCACCGCAAACAAAGTAGCCTTGAAAGCATACCTATAAGATATGACAAAAAAGGGTTTCATCCAAGTGTCAAAGGCCCCCTTCTTGTCACCCATGCTGTTTGTAGAGGAAAAAGATGGTGGGATGCACCCATGCGTGAATTATCAAAAACTGAACAATATCACGGTGAAGAACCGCTACCCCATCTCCAATGCCAACAACCTCTGTGATGTACTGACTGGAGCCCAGGTGTACTAAAAAATTGACCTCCAAGATGTGTTCAACTAAATCCAAATCAAGGATGGAGACAAGTACAAGACTGCCTTCAAAGCCCAATATGGGCTGTACAAGTACCTGGTGATGCCCTTTGGCATCTGCAACGCCACCAGCACCTTCCAAAGGATGATCAACACTGTCCTAGGGGAATACCTTGTCTGCTTCTGTGTGGCATATCCGGACAACATCCTCATCTACAGCAGTATCACAAGGAACACCTGCACCACCTGGACCTCATATTGGAGAAACTCTCCTAACCCAATTTACACGCTAAGCTCAAGAAGTGTGAACTTTTTCAGTCTGAGGTTGAATTCCTGGGATACATAGTGAAGAATGGCGGCTTTGCTGTGGCACAAGACAAAGTAGAAACAATAACGTCTTGGCCGGTGCCCAAAAGCAGGAAGGATGTGAGAAGTTTCTTGGGCCTGGCAAATTATTGCAGAGATTTCATCAAAAACTTTTCTCACATTACTCTTCCCCTGACCCGCCTTTGCTCTGACAAGGTCACCTTTGCCTGGACTCTGGATTGTACCACCGCTTTTTCCACCTTGAAAGTTGCCTTCACCTCCACCCCTGTCCTGGCCATACCAGATCCCTCCAAGCCATTTGTACTGGAAACCAACATGTCTGACTTTGCAGTGGAAGGGGTCCTTCTTCAGGAAGGAGGGGATATTATGCTACATCCTGTAGCATATTACTCCAAGAAGATGCTGCCTGCCAAAGGAAACTACCCAATCTACAACAAGGAGATGCTTGCAATCATGAAGACCTTGAAACACTGGCGCCAGTACCTATGTGGTACAGAATTCCCAGTAAAAGTCCTAACTGACCACAAAAACTTGGTTTACTTTTTTAAACCCAGACAGTTTAACCAGAGATAGGCCAGATGGGCTCTAGAACTGGCTGAATACACCCTGACAATTGACTACAAACCCAGGAAAGTCAACATAGTAACTGACGCACTGAGCAGAAGAGCAGATATGATTCCCACCACAGCTGAGACCAAGGACCACAACACCCATGTACTCCTTGACCCTGCCAGCCTAGGCATCCAACTGATGTTCATGAAGATCATGACCTGTAAGCCTGACATAATTGAGGTGCAGAAATTAGACAAGTATTCAGTGGAACTCATTGCCAACTTGACCTCAGACCCAGATAGCTGGTACTACAAGAAGGGATTCTCATTGAAAGGAACAACCTTGCCATTAAACAACTGGATCTATGTACCAGAAGGTGAAAAAAGGACCAAAGTACTCATAGACTATCACAACTCAGAGATTGCTGGCCACCCTGGCAGACTCAAGACAATCCAAGGAATCAAGAAGAATTATGCTTGGCCCCAACTGGACAAAGACGTGGCTGCCTACATCAAAGGCTGTGAGACATGTGGAAGAACCAAACCCCGTAGATCCAAACCTGAAGGCTTGCTAAGATCAATAGACATACCAGCGGGATCCTGGCAGTCTGTTTCAATGGATTTTATTGTAGAACTCCCCTTTCTAATTTGTTCAATGCAATCCTAGTCATGGTAGATAGATTCACTAAAATGTCCTATTTTGTCCCTACCACCACCTACTGCACTGCCACAGAGACAGCTAGATGTTTCCACAACTGGATCCTAACCCAACATGGCACTCCAGCAGAAATCATCACTGATAGAGGATACAATTCACCTCCAACTACTGGGCTCTGGTGATGAAGGATTGGGGGGAAAGCGCTGCGTATCAACCTCCTACCACCCACAGACCAACGGCCAGACTGAAAAAGTGAACCAAATACTTGAACAGTATCTACAATGCTATGCCAACGCCAACCAAGATAACTGGACCGAGATGCTGCCCATGGCACAGTACACCTACAACAGCAAAGATCATGCATCTAATGGAATGTCCCCTTTCAAAGCCAATTACGGGTTTGACCCCACATGGGACCCTAGCATTGGAAACAATGAAACCAACCCGTCTGGATGCGCCTGGATTAAACAGATCCATGTCACCCAAACTATATGCCTAGAAAACCTGAACCAAGCAGTACAGACATACAAGGCCTTTGCTGATTGAAAACAGACCCCTGGTAAGCCCCTCCATGTTGGAGAATAGGTCTATTTGGATTTCTGTAACATGCCCCTGCATGTGCCTTGCAGAGAACTAGATCAAAGAAGAAGCAGACCACACAAGATCACCAAGCTCATTGGAGAAGTTGTCTTCAAGTTAGACCTACCCCCCACGTGGAAGATCCATAACATGTTCCACTGTGCCCTGCTGTTCAAAAAAGACAGAAATTCCCTTCCCCACCAGAAGATCAAGTCAAGCCCCCTGCCAATCTGGAAGGACCACTCAATTGAGTACAAAGTTGAGTACATCCACAGAAACTGGGTCCACTACAAGACCCCCCAGTACTACGTCAAGTGGTCAGGCTACCCCCCCAGAAGAAAGCACCTGGGAACCCTTGAGCAACCTAACCAATGCCAAACAGGCCATCCAACAATCCCTTGAGAAGAAGGCCCTGAAAGGGGAAATTTTGGGGAAATTTTGGGATGATGTCAGGAATGACAATTTGGATGATCCTAAATCTCAAAATACGGAATTGGAGTCAAACCCTGGACAAAACCCTTCACAGACCGCCAGACTCATAGGCTGGGAACGCAATAACCCACTACTAATCGATGAAGTTACTGCCAGCCCACCAGGATCCAAACCCTTAGCTGCCCCGCAGGATTCTGCAAGCAAACCTCCAGGGCAAGATGCCAGGAATTTCCCCAAGGTGCCAACGGCTAGCCAAAGGTGTTATCCATCAAATTATACTGGTGATGCTCCTCCCTTCTGCGCTAAACCATATTGCCATAGTTGAGTAGAGGACACACAGGTATCTAAAGAACTCAAACAACTGCTTGACGCTGGACTACTGGCCCCCTCTCAAAGCCCTTGGGCTTCACCTCTACTCATCTTAAAAAAGAAGGATGTGGGACAATATATTGTGATGGACTATCAGAGGTTGAACTCTTTAACCAAAAAAGATTCTTATCCCCTGCCTTGTATTGACAATGCTCTCCAACATCTTGGAGGCTCTAAGTTCTTCTCTGCAATGGATCTGGCATCTGGATATTGGCAAGTTGACCTTTCACCTGAGGATTGTCAAAAAGCTGCACTCATTACATCTGAAGGGCTGTTTGAGCCTATCCACATGCCCCAGGGGCTCTGCAATGCCCCGGCCACTTTCCAAAGAGCCATGGACTCCATCCTCTGCAACTTGAGATCCTGTGTCCTAGTATACTTAGATGATATAACGGTTTTCAGCGCCAACTTCACTGATCACCTGGCTCACCTCAAAGAAGTGTTCCTAAAGATTTGAGAAGCTGGCCTGAAGCTAAAGCTCTATAAGTGTGCTTTCTTCAAAGAACATCTTGAATTCTTGGGCCATGAAGTAACCCAGCTGGTATTCTCCCTATGAATAAGAAGGTTGAAGCCATCAACAAAATGCTTCTGCCCACCAACCTGCAAGAGGTACAAGTCTTCTTGGGTATTATGGGTTGCTACAGGCAGTTTATTCCTAACTTTGCTGATACTAGTAAACCTCTGGTCCAGCTGTTACACTAATGTCCCTTTTGAATGGACTGCCAGCCAGCAGCAAGCCTTCAAGACCCTTAAACAGAAGCCCAAAGAGGCTCCCATCTTAGTGTATCCTGACTACAATACAGGAATTCATCCTGTATACCAACGCTAGTGATCTTGCTATTGGAGCTATATTGGCTCAACTGGACAACAAAGGTGTGGACCATCCTGTGGATTATACTTCCTGAGTTCTAAACAAGCATGAGAAGAACTATAGCGTCACAGAGAAGGAATGCCTTGCAGTGTTACATGCAGTCAAACAGTTCTGCCATTACGTGTACGGTACCCACTTCACTGCTGTAACTGACCATACTTTGCTTAAGTGGTCACAACAACTTAAGGAGCCAGAAGGGCGCCTAGCTAGATGGGCTCTCTGTCTGCAAGGTTATGATTTTACTGTGTTTCATTGCCCTGGGATTAAACATCAGAACACTGATGGATTATCCAGAATGCCCATCCTTGCTCTGCATCCTGCAGAGGCTGACCAGTTGTATGAACTAATTGGGCACCCGTCCTCTTGGGAGAACAAGACAGAAGAAGTCTGATTGGCCTTGGCTAAGCTATCTGAAAATACCCTCATTTGTGACAATCAGCTCTTCAAGAAAGTACGAGGTCAATACCTTCCATATGTACAACCCAGTCTTTGCCTTTCACTAGTGCTGCAAGCTCATAAAGAGACTAGACATGGAGGCATTGCCAAGACTTTTGACTGACTCCAGAAGAATTATTACTGGGAGAACCTCCGCCTGCTGATCCCTGATGTCATTGCTAGTTGCCACAACTGCCAGCTTCAGAGACCACGAGCTGTTTCTCATGAGTTCAAATTAGTTCCTCCTTAACATGCTTTCAAACAGTCAGCATTGATGCTGTAGGTCCTCTCCCCTGCTCTTTCTCTGGTTGCCGCTTTATCCTAATTGCTGTTGATCACTTCAGTAAGTGGGTAGAAGCTCGCCCAACTAAGGACATCACTGCTAAGACAACTGCTGCCTTCCTGTTGCAAGATGTTTTCTATTGCCATGGCTGCCCCCAAGTGTTGTTGTCTGATAATGGAACAAAATTCAATGCCAAGTTGGTAACCTCTGTTGTTGAGGCCTTGGGGTCACACCAATTGTTCTCTGATCCCTATAATTCTTCCACCAATGGGGCAGTTGAGTGTGCTAATTCAACTCTGGTTTCTATCATGAGAAAGCTCACCTATTCTGATGCCACTAATTGGGACCTATATTTACCTGCAGCTCTCTTTGCCTACTGCCTGAGCAAACATTGTGTCAAAGGGTACTCCCCCTTTGCTATGATGTATGGGTGTGAGGCCACCACACCTTGCTCTTGGGGCCCCCCTGCTCTCTTAAGATAAGGTCCTAAATTCAGACAACCACATCAAAGGACTGGTCAATTGCATAATTGATATACAGGCCACTGCCTACACTTTGGCGTACAAGACTAAGGTGCTTGAACTTTCTCCCAATAATGCTGGACGTGCCTCTTTGCCTGAGTTTGATGTTGGTGACTGTGTTCTGTACTATCAACATTACGTAGGTGGGCAGGCGCATAAACTGGACTCCTTGTGGATTGGTCCTTTGGAAGTAACCTTCAAACAAGGGTCTGAATACACAGTAAAGCTTCTCTCCAGTGGCGTCCTTTTGCTAGAGTGCACACAAAGTTCCTTTGTAAATACCACTCCCCTAAGGCCAATCTTGGTGAGGATAATGTTGCGAATGCCGCTATTCACCACGTTTTAATTTTGTCTTTGGTGGGCCATTTTGAAGACAAATATCTTGCTTTTGCTTTCACCTCTTGAAATGAGTTGATGACTGAATCAGGAAATAAATTTTTTGGTTTCTTGATCCTGCACAACTCACTTGCCCCACTCATGCTGGTGGCAAGTGATCCTACTGTCCTGGTAGTGTTTTGTGGTATTCCTAATCACTATATATTTATTTTCCTAATTTGCCAATAAAATTAAGTTCTATTCACATTTTTGTCTTTGTGTCTTCAGTACTTCTGCGCCCCTCTCTAGCCACAACTAGTAGAGGTTATTCTTCCAGGGCCGCAAGGTAATCATGTAGCCTTCCCTGTCATCTAACCAAGACTTAGTACAAATCTAATCCTAAGGTTAGGATTTCCTGTTGTGTGTCTGTGCTGCGCCTCAGAACATGACAACTTACAAGAGTGTATAATTGAATTTGCCTCAAGCAGCACAATGCAAGTGTTACCCTGCCCCAGTTGGACCTTTCTCAGCACATGCTCAACCTCCAGCTTGAATCCTTTGTGGGAGGTGTCAAAGGAGCTGAAATTGTCAGTTGGATCCACTCTACCAAAACCCACCTCCACATCTGTCAAGTACCTGAGCCCATGTGGGTTGCCACTGCTTCAGACCGCCTTACAGGGCCTGCTGCAGTCTGGTTCACCAACTTGGCCAGCCAGGAAATAGATATTACCTGGGCATTGTTCTGGGATGCCGCAAAGTTCCATTAAAGTGAAACATTTTCACCCATTGTGGTGGGAACTCCCCTCCTGGCCATTAAGCACATGGGGTCCGTTCCTGAATATCTTGCTGCCTGGCAGCAAGCTCTTGCCGCTGCCCTAGAAGCTGTGACTGATAGGAACACCATGCTCCTTACCTTGATAAACTATGAGCTTAACCCCCATATCTGCAAATGGGTTCTTATAGGTTGCTGCACCTCCATCAACAACTGCTACAAGGCCATTGTGGAGGCCAATAACCAGGATTCAATGGGCTTCTGCATATCCAATGACGCATCACCCCAACCTTGTTCTGTACCTGGCAGTGCCAACAATCAAGTATACCACTGTGAGCCACGCCAACAGGAAAATGGAGTTAAGCGTCCCTGCAAGGGGGAACTCCAGTTAACACAAATTGAGGACCTGGGAAAAGCCTGGGGGTTGTAGCTACAAGAGGTTCTACAACCCCACTTGACCCTCACTCTAAATTCCTCCTTGCAAAGAACCCCTATGAGTACAACACACATGAAGTTGAAGCCCTCAACATATTCCGGGTCCACAGCAACAACCCTGTACTCCAAGCAAGCCATTCTTCAAATAAAGTAACTCACTTTGCCTATCACTTCTGTTTTTGTGGGAACACCCATAAACTATTGGTAGATACTGGGACCAATCACACTATGGTTGACCAGGCATTTGACGACTCTCAACAACTAGACTGAGTATCTAGCAGGTTCAAGGCAGTACAAGTGGCTGACTCCCGTAGAGTAGCAATTACCCCTGAGGCGGTACCCTTCTCTGCGAGAATGGGGAATGTCCAGGTTAAGCTATCTGGGCCAATCATGGCAGGGCTCAGCCGCAATGTCATTGCTGGCCTTGACTGGCTTTGTCACAACTGTCCCTACATTGACTGGGATATATATGTGATTACCCTCAATAGAAATGAGGTGGGTTTCCAGATATATCCTGTCTAAATGAACAGGTTGCTTCACAATACTGTATTTTTCATAATAACAAAAATAGGCTCATATGATTTCAAGGGGGAAAATTAGACTTCAATCAATGTTTAGTCAAAGTTGTCCTCACAGAACCACCTGTGGCCCCCTCCTTGACTACTCCAACCCACCAGCACTTGTTACGCTCTTTGAGGAGTATAAAGATGTTTTCAGTGAAACACTGGATCAATCACCCCCTTCCCAAGAGATCCAGAATACTTTAAAACTGCAAGGGTTGCTTCCTAAAGCACATCATCTCTATTGCTTAACACCAAAAGAAGATGAGACCCTCCGCCAGCACCTTATAGATGCTCTCAATAAGGGCTTTATCTGCCCCTTGCTTTTGCCATACAGGGCTGTTGTCTTATTTATAGCCAAGAAGGAAAGACCCCTTTGCTTGGTCACAGAATACCACGCCCTAAATGAGGTGACTGTTAAGAACAAATACCCCCTGCCTTGCTTAAAAACCTGTATGACACGCTTGTGGGTGCAAAGGTCTTTAGAAAAATCAGTCTCACCACAGGGTACAACCAGGTCTGCATTGCACCAGGGGATGAGGCAAAAACTGCCTTCTGTACACGCTACAGGTTGTTTGAGTGCCAGTTCATGAACTTTGGAATGACCAACACTCCTTCCATCTTTGCTATGTTAATGAATAACTCATTTGAGCACTTGATTAGACGTGTGTTGTTGTGTACCTTGACAACATTATTTTCTTCAGTCAATATCAAACCATGCACCTCCAACACCTCCGTGCTGTCTTTGACACCCTTTGAAAGAACCAGTTGAAGGCCAATCCTTCCAAATGCAAAGCTCTCAAGTCAGAGCTCTTGTTTCTTGGGCACACCATCTCTACCCAAGATATAAAGCCTGACTCCACCAAAATCAAAGCAATCACAAGCATTCCACCTCCCACCAATGTGGGCCAGGTGTGTACATTCTTAGGAATGGTTGCCTACGTGCAAAAGTTTATTCCCAATTTCAGGGAATTATTTGCACCCCTCACTGAGCTCCTGGACACTAAACAGCGCTTCCACTGGATTCCTGACAGAGATCAAGCCTTTGAGACGTTGAAGAAAAAAGACTTACAACTGCACCTGTATTGCAATTCCCCAATCAGAACTGTCAATACAAACTCAAAACTGATGCCTCTGACAGAGCCATAGGAGGCGTGCTAAGGGTAGAAACTGAAAAGGGCACCTTCTTCCCCGTGGCATATGAGTCCAGGAAGCTCACTGACTTGGAACAACGTTACTGTGATGGAAATCTTAGGATAGTAAAAAGCTGTCTCTGAGTGGTGGGGAATTACCACCCAAATCCACATAGAGTTAATGATTAATCACCAACGCAGCTTCAGATACTGTTTTGTAAAATTTCCAAATGAGATACTAGGATTAAGTAAAATAATTTATCCCAACCAAAGTAGTCCAAGATAAATGGCCTGTGAAAGCATCAGAGCATCTTCAGAATAAAATTCAGGACATTGAGATACAGCACAATTTTCAGGTTCAAAGACAGGGGGGGCCACTCCAAGATTGACAGGCATTGAATTAACATTGGGAGGTACCAACAACAAAGTTCCAACTGCAGGACCCCATCTTCCAGTAATGATCTGGCTAAGAATCAGATTTTAGGGAATGTAGCACAACAATCCAACTACAGAATGCATTTTCAAAAGTAAATTAGACCAAGGGATATTTGATTTTTATTGAGTGAATTTTTGGAAGGACTCAACTCTTAGAGTTGAAACAGTGAAAATTATTCAATATATATCAAAAGTTGACTAAGCAATACCACCTGGATCCTGGGCTCCTATTCATTCCACATTGTCAAGTAAGTATCTGGTCCAGGTTGCAAAGAACCCTTGGGTGACTAATTTCTGACAACCATGCTGATTAATAAGCTCATATTAGGTGAACCTCAAATTACGTCAATTTATCAACATTAATTTTCAAGGAGGAATTGGTTTCAGCTGGAAGACTGGAGCAGCTGTAACCCATTTTTAATTGACTGTTTGATTCAAATATGTTAATTTGGTCAATTTTGGTAAAGATTTTCTGTTTTTTTGAGCCTTTCTACTTGGCCAGATAATTCCCAGCATGATGGAACCTACTGTGACATTACCCTCTGCTTTAGCCCTGGGCACAATACCTCCATCTGGGAGATGGGATAAGGAGAAATTCTTGTGAGCAGGAAGGAGTTTCATTGCAGCCAAGGTAATCTTGGGGTGGCCAATTTCAGTGGGATTGCGCTTGTAGAACTCTTGAATCAGGTCCAGGGAATTGGAACAATCATAGGGGGAACCCATGAGTTTTCAGAATTGGGATAACCCTTCCATGACACCAAATATTCCAAACAGCATCAATTCTTACAGGAAGACAGAAGAAAATTTAGCTCATACTCAGGTTCTCCTTCCACAAGAATGGGTTGGTAAGGAGTCTCTGTACCCTTAAAGGGAGTAAGAAGGCATTCATGAAAGGTGTGGAAAATCTTGAAAGCCGGGGGTAAATCTAGCCAATATGCAGAGGAACTAATTTGAAATTCAACCTTGAAGGGGCCAAATTGCTTGGGCCCTAATTTGCGACAGGGGACCTTCAGTTTCATATTGAAAGCATCAACCATGAATAGATCACTTGGCCTGTAAGCTGGACCTTCCTGGCACTTTCAATCTGTGTATTCCTTGTAAGTTTTCACGTCAGCAACAAGAGTAACCTGGAGATCCTGATGAACCTGCTTCAATGCAGCAGCTTGATCAGTTGCAGCCTTCACGTTGCTAACCAAACGGGGATCCATGTTGGATGAAGGATTGTAACCTACATTGGCATAGAATGATAAAACTTGAGTTGACGTGTGTGGGGTGTTATTATATGTGAACTCTGCAATGGGTAGGTTATCACACCAATCATCTTGTCTTGCATTTGTGTAGCAGCGTAGGTAGACCTCCAAACTTTGGGTTACCCTCTCTGTTTGTCCATCAGATGGGGATGAAAAGCTGTGGAACGGCATAATTTGATACCTAAAGTTCCAGTAAAAGCTTCCCAAAACTGGGCAATGAATTGGGGCCCACATTCACTCAAAATCTTCATTGGAATGCCATGCAAGGAAAAGATTATATTCAAAAACAACTGAGCTGTTTCAACCAAAGTAATTGTGATTGAGCAGGGAGAAAAATGTGCCATTTTTGTGAAGCAATCAACCACCACCACAATTGTATTAAACCCATTGGAATTTGGAAGTTCTCCAATAAAGTCTACTGACACTGACGTCCATGGTCCTGCAGCTGGCTGCAGTGGAACCAAAAAACCAGTTGTCTTGTTCCTGATTGCCTTGGATCAAACACATACCAGAAAGTCTCAAATGTAAGCTGCCACCTGTACTGTCAAACCTTTCCAAGAAAACTGTTGGAAAATTAACCCCACCAATCTGTTCTTCCCTGGGTGGCCTGCTGTGAGGCAGGTGTGATGAGCCTTCATGATTTCATCCTGAATAGTTCTCTCTGGGATCCATAAGCAACCTTGATGATATGGAATTGGTCCTATCTTGTGATAACCCTGCAGCTTGCCAGCCAGATGTACACATGCTAGTTCCAGTAACCTATCATAACTTTTGGACAGAGGCTACAAAAACTTGACTTTGGAATATAGGTCTAATTCTGCACCCTCAGTCAAGGAGATGGTAGCAAGCATAGCCGGCAGAGTTAAAACAAAAGGAACCACAGCCTTGTCTGGAATCATTATGTGTGTTAAACCCAACGTTCATACCAGCATATGGGAGATGTGAAGGGTTTCTGATCAGCGCATCTGCCAAGTAATATCAGCACCCTTAATGAACTCATAGCAAAACTTGTATCTTGTCAGATCACCATGCCATCTGGATTAGCAACCCAACAAAACCCTGGGTTGATAATAATATAGAAGAGCTTTATGATCAGTCCTTACTACAAACAGATGACACACTGACATGAGATGGTGATGCCAGTGCTTTAATGATTTCACAACTACCAACAATTCCTTGCCGTAAATCATGTAATTGCACTCACAAGCCTCCATCTTCCAGGATAAATACCCTACAGGTCTCTCAATCCCATTGACAGCAGTCTGCAACAACACACCAGCCACAGCGTATTTAGATGCATCTGTGGAAACCACAAAAGGAAGCTCAGGATCCACATGTCTCAACACTGGAGAGGACAACAAAAGAGCCTTGACTGCTGCAAACAAATCCATGCACTCAGGAGTCCAGACCAGGGTTGTCTTCCTGCTAGCTGGATATAAAGGGGTGACCACTTTAGACAAGTGAGGGGTGAATTCCTTCAAGAACATAAAGGTGCCTAACAAACTACAAAGTTGGGATATTGTCACAGGCATAGCATACTCTCAAACTGCAGCTTCCTTGTCAGGGACAATGGTGTGGCCATCCTCAAAGATAATATTACCCAGAAAGGTAACCTTAAGTTTGAAGAATTAACACTTACTCCTTTTAATGATCAAGTTTTCCCAGAGAATGTGCTCTACAACTGCTGACAGGTGGGCCTTATGCAACTTCTCATCCAGAGAGAACACCAAGATATTGTCCATATACGCAATGGCACATACACCTTGGAGATCCCCCAAGACTGAATCAATTAACCGCTGGAAGCAAGATAGAGCATTCTTCAATCTAAAAGGCATCACACAAAACTGGAAGATGCCCTTCTTGGTTCTGAATGCTGTTAACTATTCCATTACTTCTGCAATCCTGATTTGATTGAAAGCATTCAACAGATCAAGTTTCAAGAATATCTTTGCCTTCTCAATGCACCAACAAATATGAGCTTTGAGAGGTAAGGGGTAGGGATCAGGAAGCATAATGCTATTCAAATTCTTGCAGTCAACACAAGGACAAAGAGACCCATCATACTTTTGAATGATCAACAATGGGGAGCAGATTGACAAAGCCTTCTCTAAAATTTATCCCTTTGCCAACATGTCACAAGTCCACTCCTCTAAACATGCATCTTCCTTCAAGGTTAAAGGGTAAACATGAGACACAATAAGAATCAGATCAACAGAAACTTTAAAGTCAAACTGAGTGTGCTTGGGAAAGACCTTGCCCCTGGTGGCGTTGAACGCTGTGGACCAGGGCTGCAGACATGCTGGTAAATCCAAACTTGCAGAGACGGGAACAGGAACCAATTGAATGGTCTGAGAAGACTGCTCTAATTCAGACATACCTAACAGAGGAATACAGATGAATATGTCCAAAGAGTGTTCCACTTGCAGCTCATTTTCTTTCAGCAGGGTTGATACATTATGGTCTTGCCATCAGTCCACCCCCAAAATAATAGGATAAATAAGGGTAGAGCAAATGAAGAACCTTGTAGTAAAAGACTGACCCACAACTACAAATGTTACTGGCTTCTTAAGTTGGAAGGAGGGAAACATTTGACAATTCCTGCCCTAACAAGCATTCCAGGGTGATACTTGAGTTGGAGTAAGTCTGCGGTCTCAGCACTCATGAAGTTCTTGGAAGCACCTGTATCCAACAAAATGGCCAGCTAATAGATAGTTTGACCATTATCAATGCTACCATAAAACAAGAAGTAACCAGAAGTAGATTTATTTGCAGCAAATGTTGCAATCTTGGCAGGATCCTGCTTCTCTTTGGTAGTACAGACTTCAGCTAAGGAGGCAGGATGCCCCTGGAAATACCGCTCAATCATTTACTGGACAGCAGCAGGAAGGACAGGATGATCACAATCAATGGGAACAAGGGGCAACTCTTTGGACTTGACTGCCAAAGGCTTTGCAGGCACAGCATGCTAAAGCATAGCCAATGAACTCTCAGGGGCAGACACCACTAGCGCTTCATTCACCTCAACAGGGTTGTTAAAAATTGCCAATTGCAACTGAGAAAAATCAGAGGGAGAACTATCCTGACTCTGGCTGAAGGACGCCACCGGAGAACAAGTCCCAGAAAACCAAGAGCGCACTGCGGTTCTAGATTTGACTTCCATTGAACCTTGTTTGGTAACTGGAAGATTTGAGACCAGAGAAAGACTTTGGCTTACCAGGGCCTCAGTTGTGGTTAACAAGGAATCCCAAATTGCCAGATCCTGGGCAGTCTGGTCAACTGCTAACCACAATGCTGAGAGTTTATTCACCTTGGGAACATCAATTGTACAGCAGTAGGCAAGAAACTGAGGAAGGAATATTGAAAGCAGATAGTACCTTGTTGGAAGGCGTACAACTTACAATATACTTTTAGCTCCTCAATAGATACACACAATTTTTTAACAAAGGGTACAGAGATGCACTTTCAGTTAAAACATGTGGATTGCGCTCTACTGCGGACAGCAACCATTCACAAGAATCCTCAGAGACCTTTATAATCACATGGTAAACTTGAGATTTGTGGTTAAGACTTGATCTTGAATAGAATGATAAAGCTGACAAAACTTCACGCAAAATTTCATCAGTAGGGGGAGCAGGAAATAATATGGACACCAAAATGACATGGCGCTGCAGAAATAGGAAACAGAAGATCCAGTCTCAACAACTGCAACTGGAGATGGAAACCAAAAATTAAAGAAAAGCCCAAACTGAAAACTCAGAAAAGAATTGATACAAATAAACATGGTAATCACAGATATATCAACAGAGCAGGAGAAAAGGAACACAAATTCATGACAAACTGCTTCCAAAAACTCATACATAGAAGAGTTGAGTAATGTGACAGAAATATTGGGATAGTAAGAAGCTGTCTCTAAGTGGTGGGGAATTACCACCCAAATCCACATAGAGTTAATGATTAACCACCAACACAGCTTCAGATACCGTTTTGTAAAATTTCCAAATGAGATACTAGGATTAAGTAAAATAATTAATCCCAACCAAAGTAGTCCAAGATAAATAGCCCGTGAAAGCATCAGAGTATCTTCAGAATAAAATTCAGGACATTGAGATACAACACAATTTTCAGGTTCAAAGACAGGGGGGCCACTCCAAGATTTTCAGGCATTGAATTAATATTGGGAGGTATCAACAACAAAGTTCCAACTGCAGGACCCCATCTTCCAGTAATGATCTGGCTAAGAATCAGATTGTAGGGAATGTAGCACAACAATCCAACTACAGAATGCATTTTCAAAATTAAATTAGACCAAGTATATTTTGATTTTTATTGAGTAAATTTTTGGGAGGACTCAACTCTTAGAGTTGAAACAGTGAAAATTATTCAATATATGTCAAAAGTTGACTAAGCAATACCACCTGGATCCTGGGCTCCTATTCCTTCCACATTGTCAAGTAAGTATCTGGTCCAGGTTGCAAAAAACCCTTGGGTGACCAATTTCTGATAACCATGCTGATTACCAAGCTTGTATTGGGTGACCCTCAAATTACACCAATTTATCAACATCAATTTGCAAGGAGGAACTGGTTTTAGCTGGCAGACTGGAGCAGTTGTAACCCATTTTTGATTGACTGTTTGATTTAAATTTGTTAATTTAGTCAGTTTTGGTAAAGGATTTCTGACTTTTTGAGCCTTTCTACTTGGATGGATAATTCCTGACATGATGGAACCTACTGTGACAGTTACCCAATACATGACAAAGAGTTAGCGGCAATTGTGCATTGCATCAAGAAGTGGTGCTGTTACCTGGAAGGGGCCACCTTTCCACCCTGCGTCCTGAAAGTTCACAAGTTGCTCCAGTACTTCAACACACAGTCCCACTTGACACGCCGCCAAGCCAGCTGGGTTGAGTGTCTATCCCCATACCAGCTGTGCATTAAGTACAAGCCTGGGAAAGAGCTTTTCACAGCAGACGCTCTCTCTAGGCACTACATAGCGTCCATCACCAGGGACAATGGCTTGGACCCATATTGGCCAATGCTTTACCTCTGCCCCAAGGCAACACATTACAAAGGCCTTAACTTGGTAACCATCTCCAAGCTAAAGGACAATGAAAGCCAATTCACCACTAATGCTGGCAATGTCTGCTGCGGGCGGAGACAGGTGAAAAGACGCCATATATTCCCACCATGCAACAGGGCAACACCATACTACACTACCACCACACTTTGGGTAATATCAGAGGATTTAAACTCTTCAAAATCATGAAACATAAGGTTTGGTGGCCGCATAGGCATCAAGAAATTTTGGATCTCCTTAAAACATATGTGTTGTGCAAAAAGAATAGTCTAAACCTGCCCCCCAAGTCTGTCCTGCCCATTAAGGCCATGGAACCCTTCAAGTAGTGGGCCCTCAACATTGTTGGACCTCTACCCAAAGACAGACTTGGGAAGAAGTAAATCATCACAGCCATTGATTACTTCACCTGTTGGCCAGAAGTGTGGGTAACCACTAATCACATTGCCATCACCACCACCTGTTTCATTGAAAAGGAAATTGTGGCCCGCTTTGGGCAGCCCAAACGCCTCATCACAAATGGTGGCCCTGAGCTTGTTGGGTATGTCATGAAGGTGTACTGCGCCAAGAATGTCCTTCAACAAGTAGTCACAACTCCATACCATCTACAAGCCAATGGACGCATAGAGCAATTAAATGGCTCACTGGTTTAATTGATTGCCAAGCTCTCACAGAAACACCCCAATACTGCATGGACTGAACACCTGCCTATCTCTCTACTTATTTTACAAGCAAGGATTAACAGAGGCACTGGGTTCAGCCCCAGCGTCATAGCCTTTGGGACGCCTAACAGTTTGAAAGGAGTCAAACAAGGGAAATTACAGTCCACAGTTCCTGGGAAATCCCCCTTGTTGACTACTCCCTCCCTGAGCCAGTGGCATGCCAAAGCCCAAGACATTAAACACAAGAAAATTGAGGGGGAGACAAAGCACCTTGAGGCACAATACGCTGTAGGTGACCCCATCTATGCCCTCAACCCCAATTCAGCCAAATTAGAACCCAACCACTTGGGGACCTTCAAGATAGCTGTTGTCTATGACAACCACACCTTCTAACTTGAAGATGCTCAAGAAAACACCAAAAAAACTCCACCACAATTGCTTGTGCCCCTGTCATGCCATCCTCACACAAAGATGGTTTGTGCAGACCTTCCCAGATCTTCCACAGACTCTGATCCTGGTGTCTGAAAACAAGAAGATGGAAAGGGGGTGTTGCAACTGAGTTTTCAGACTTGCCTGCCAACATATCTTACAATAAACAGGGGGCGCTTGGTGAGTTGTCCCTTGATGTGTCCAACGTCATGAACCAATCTGATGGCAATGTCAAACTGCAGGCACTTTCTCCTAATTAGGAGCGCTACTCATTCAACCTGCTGATCCCTGCATAAGTTATTCCTCAGCTCTAAACCTTATATGGAACATGCCACCATGCCATCCCCTTGTGGCCTTGTGGCGTTCCTCATATAGTATATTAATCACAATGTTCTATAATAAATAATATCTTATTCTATTTATTCCTGTCCTTTCTTATTAGACTGTTGTCTTACCCAATCAAATAGTGAACTCTAATTGGTTCAGTTGCAACACTAAATATTTGGAAGTAAAAAGCGTTTATTGAAAAGAATAATATATTAGGCTTTGGCCCCAAGAGCTTTGATAATGCCTTTGAGATAAGCAAGGTAGTCTTCTTTGAAGCAGTAGGCTAAAGCATCTTTAGTGAAATTTCTACAATTGCCTTGAAGGTCATCATGCTTATAGACAACAGCCTTGTTCTTGATGGATTGGGTATAAAGCTTATCCCCATTTTCATGCAAAATTCTCAGCTTATTGACAATAATATTGAGCCTGGGATTTTTAGCTTAACCAGGTGGGCAAATTGGTTGTGCCACCCTTCAAGTGAAGAGGTTTGGCTGTACAGCAGTTACCTTGGGTGTTTGGTTTAATAAAATTATTTGTAATTTTTAAAATCATGGGTTAGATCTTAGTATTTATAGAGATAGGTCTTAGAATTTCTCTAAATATAAATTCTTAGGGAGACCCAGGTATCTATATAAATAAGGTTGAATCCCTGGAATTATTTAGGCCAAACCAATTAATAAAGTTTAAGGTGGCTTTATGTCAGGAATGCCAATTTCTTCATACCCAAAACCTCAAGGTATGGGGCCATAGTCAAACCCTGTGCAAAACCCTTTGCAGCCTTCCAGTTCAGAAAACTGGGAGCTTGGCAGTCCGCAATCAACTGGCAATTTTTCTGCTAGTTGCCACAGTAGTGTCATTTTTGCCTGGGATAGATTGCCTAAAGAAAAAATGGGAACAGGAAAGCAGTGAAACCCTTGAAAGTATTGGATGATCAAAATTTAGTCATTGACAAAAAATGGGTTAAAGCTGCCCCTGTTGATGGTGAAGGAATTAGCCTACATCTCCCTGAATTTTGTCCAAATAATTATGTGTTGAAGATTACAAAATATCATTACAAAGTGGCGCTTGGCAGTCAACTGGCCAGTTGCCCAAAAATATCAAATTATGACACCATCAACGCTTTGGCAGAAGTCTTCAACCAAGAGGTGAAAATATTTCTGGCCAACCAATAAGATTTCAGTTTTTCTCTCCCAGTTGAGTTATAATCCCCCATTTTCCCTCTGAAAGCTTGTTCAGATAGTTTTACCTACTATCAATAAAGTCATTCCCCAATAGATGAAAGCTACCCTGTGGTCAAAAATACCCCCTTCTCAGGCCATGGCCTCCGCTGTCTTGGCATGGTTGAGAAAAGTCTCTACACAGGACAAGCTGGTTTTGTACCCCTTATCTAGAAACCATTTATTTTTGGTGGTCTATTTACACCTCCTGTTTCTGTGTCCTTAATCATCTTTGTTTCACGTTTCATTCCTTTCCTTTATAGATTTGTAGGTTTAAAGTTTCAGTGCACATCTTTGTTCTCAGTTCTGATTTTAGTCTGGGCAATTTATCCCCACAACTTCTATTTGATCTTGGACCTCATTTACACAGCTCTAACACTAGTAAAGTCAATGCCAACCTGCCAGGATTCAAATACTTGCCTGCACCACAGAGAATTTCAATCAAACTGCCAGTGCCTGATGCCAGGAGTTTCCTCAAGGTACCAACGCTTGACACCAGCAGGTTTCTTGATGAAATAAGCAAGTTTACCAATGAAATTCATCCCAAATTTTCTCAAAGTCCAGGAATTAGACCTGGACCTGAACACCTGTCCAATGTCAATTTCTAAGTTTTCAAAAAGAAGGGTTTGAAGCCCTATTTTTCAGAGGTAACTAATGGCAACCTGTCTGTGCCAAACGCCACCCACTACCCAAGATTCCCAACGATAGCCTGCCCAAGCTCAAGAAACTTGACCAGAAAATGAGGCCTGACAGTGCAGTATAAGTACCTGCTGGGTCGAAATTGATTCCCATTGTCATTTTTAAATAAAGGTTATAAGATATTGGCTTTACTAAATATGTCCATATTTTATCCTAGTCATCTGCCAGATATGCAAAAAACTTTCTGATCCTCCTTTCACCCTGCCATCTACTTATTATCCTCCAGGTGCTCCTTTTGGTCCTGTCTATTTTGCTGAATAATCCTTGAAGCCTGAACATAGAGAATTCACATCTGATAATATGTTAGCACATGATCTCTTGGCCTGATCTAAAGATTTAACCAGATCAACAGGAAGGGCCCTTGGCATGTTATCAAGACCTGCCTGTTCAGAGATACATACAACTTCCTCCTTGCCTACCAATTAGACATGAAACCACCTGTCACCCCCAAACCAATGCCTGCATCTGCCGCTGAGCTTCCCTTGAACCACACTGACAAGCTATTTGGGATAGTGTATATTATTCTCACTGGGCTAATAGACACTATTGTCCCAACTGCCAGCCTGTGGTCCTGGGTGGGCAAATCAATGTCCTATCTCATTAAGTTAGCACCAATCTTTTGGTGGGCTATGCGCACTCAGTCTGCAATCTGCCAGTTCCCAGAAGTTAGCAAGTCAGAAGCTCAGAGTTGGTTTCCTGATAACTTAATCAAAGCAGTAATTGAGACTCAATGTTGCAGAAAATGGCTAGTTAACTGGTAAGGCTAATTAAAGCCTTGGCATGGAGTTAACAAGAAGCTGGTTTCAGGGATTGTAATGTTTTGATGACTTTGAGATGTGGCACAAGGGTAAGGTAATTAAAC
Organism: Entomophthora muscae; assembly: GCA_014839935.2. Taxonomy (NCBI): domain Eukaryota; kingdom Fungi; phylum Entomophthoromycota; class Entomophthoromycetes; order Entomophthorales; family Entomophthoraceae; genus Entomophthora; species Entomophthora muscae. The sequence goes on along the minus strand of QTSX02006439.1, from coordinate 331,018 downwards.
TTTCATATGTGGTGAAAAGTTTGGTCATCATAGACTTTAATAAGTTAGAATTTTGTCATAGAGGAGATGTGTAAAGACCCAACAATTGGGGGAGTATTTTAGCAAAATAAGGAACCAAGTTGATGACTTGGAAGCCTGTGAGTGCCATCACAATTGGATAGATTGTCATCATCCATCAAAAGACCTTGGTGTGAACGTTATAGCGTCTGAAATTACTGGCAAAATATGTGAGTACATAGTATATACAGGTGTATATGGCTACAGACTGGGTGGAGTGGGGCAATACCAGCGTGGGCCAGGAGTACTGCTTGGAGGAGTTTAGCTGCGCCGGCTTCTTGTAGAAATACTTGCCAGGTGGTTTGTTGAATGGCCCATGCTGGTGATTATATTGGTAGCCCTCAATCCCTAGGCAGGCTGTGAGAACAGCTGAGAAGATTAGATGATTCATCTTCTGATCCTGGGGAAAGGCAGACAAAGCTTAGTGTCTTGTTTTTAACTTCTGGTAGGTAAAGTCTTTGAATTGATTTATGTGATACTATTGAGAGGTAATTTCACTCAATGATAGCACAAACTACCATCAAGTGATTGAGATTTATTATATACTAGCATCCTTGTGGGACATGAATAGTGTAAAATACTGGAAAGGGAACCCCAAACACTTGGTGTTGTCTGGAATTCCCTTTTGGGAGGGGAATTGGAAGTGGTGTGCAGGCAATTAATTATCACTTCTGGGCTTGCATTGGTTTGGTGTATCATTGGATGCTTTCATGCATCCAAATTTGACTTCTGCAGTTAATGCAGGAATAGTTGGGTTGAGCAGCTTGTCAGCCCCTCCCAAATTTGGTTGATTGCAAATTTGGGCAGCAGTTCCCCCTCCTTTTGGGTTTGGGGAAATCGCCTTTTTGGGTTTCCCCATTGAGCAATTTCCCTATCCAGCAGGGGTGGGCAGCCCTTCCGGCTGGCTGGCTAGGGGCTGGCAGCTGGCGCGCGTGGGCAAGCTGCCAGGCTCAGCGTGCAACCTGCAGACAGCTGGCGGCCAGGTATAAAACCTGTCTTTCTCAAAATTACATTTTTTAATTTGTGAACTTTTGGCCTGGCGTTTTGCAGCAGTTTCCCCAATCAGGGGGAACTGCTGCAATTTTTTATTTTGTTCTTTGAGCTCAATTGCAGACAAAAGTTTACCCTGACCCAAGGGCTGTCATTAATATTCCTGACAAGATGTTATCTCTAGTTTTAGTCAGTTTTTTCCCGGTAGGAATTTCAAAAAGCTTAGGTCATTAAGTTAGTAATGGGTTATTATGGCAGAGAAAGTAGTGAATAATTCTGGTTATATTAATAGCATCATAGTAATAAATCAAGATGAGTCAGGAAAAAGGTCAATCATGAGTGTGTAGGATTGAGAATAAATACTACCTATCAAAGTAGGACCAGAATAAGTTGATAATGTTATAAATAGTGGCTTTTGGGAGATTCAGGTAGTATTTCAAAAAAGGATAGGATTTTAGCTGGGTATACACTGTATGATATATAAATGGAAACTAATATACCAAATAAAATAATATTGTTGATGATTTTTGCTTTCCCCTCATCTCTTTTATAGGTTATTATGTCTGTCTTGTTTAGCTTCAAAAAGGTAAATTTAGGATATCAAAAGGTGGGAGTGAAGCATTACACAAAGAGATTCTCAAGAACTCCCAAGGGGAATCTTAGCAAGATCTGTGGGTGGTTCAGACTTTACTTAGTGACTCACAAGCAGAGGTTAAATATGGGTTTAAGGAGCTTTAATCTGATTAATTCTCCAAGGAGAAGATACCAGCCTTGGGGAACAATGTTTTTGTCTGGGACTCATTTAAACGGCAACAGCCAGCATTTAAACTATCTACAGGTAACATCCTCCATGTCAACAATTCATAAAAAATATTTTTGTATTTTTATTACATATTTATTGATTTTTTACCTTAAATAATTGGTCCCAATGACAAAAGTTAAATTTGATTTTAATTTTCAAGTTTTAAGTGAATTTTAAAAAATAAGGCCAGAATAAAATGTGAGATTTTCAACATGGAGGATGTTATATGTAGACAGTTTAAATACTAACTGTTGCCATTTAAGCTTCTTTTGGAGTTTGACAAAAATTTATCCAGATGAAAGCCACATCTGATAGGGAGGTAGAAGGACTGAAATTAAATAAACCAAAAATTGTTGAAGTTATGGTCAAGAAGAGAGATAAAAATAAAGAAATAAGCTACAAGGTTTTTAATTTAGAAACAAAAATCTCCAAAGTTTTTAACAAGAATTTTCTAGTGGTAAGAATTTGTACAGGAATGGAGATGATAGGTGAAACCAGAACGTCCTAGATCCTACAGAGATGGCCTTAGTGACCCCTTCATTAATCTGTTTGAATAAAATTCTAATTAACAGAGTCTCCTCCTTTACAGATCCAGTGCTGTCCCAATAAAAAATTCACTCACTGGTTCTCAAAGTAATGGATGAAGAGTGTGAAGTTACAGCACTTCCTTAGGCCCCCACTTTAATTCTCACCAAACGTTTGGAGATCTTTATCAAAACCGTGTCTGGATATCTTCCAAATATTAACCAAAAAACTATGAAAAGATCTTATTTTAATACTTGTTGAAAAATTGAATATGCTACCATCTAAACCACCCAAGAGACACCTCTGATCAAAGATTTATATGCAAGAGTGTCCAGGAATAGTGTTTTGCGTATCCAAGATAGCTTCCTAAATTTTAGTTGAGTTGGTTCCCCTTTCAATTTTCCATTCAAAAAGTTATTTAAACTTCCTGTCTCAAGAATTGCACTCCTGGATCACCTTATTAGTAAATTGACCTTGGCCCATCCTAATCCCCTCTCTAACCTCATTTGCTCTCTTGAATTAACACTAGGGCTATAAAAAGCTCTTACTTCAAATTCTCTAACCTAATAAAGTTTAAAGTTTGTTGGTAACATTAACCATTAATTTTTACCTGTTGCTTTAGGTTTTTGGTTAGCTGATTCCCCTTTTGGTCTCCATAGAATTGTTGGTAGCAACATTTTGGCTTCTGCTGGAATCAAGGTTTTAATCATGGTTGAGAGCAAGGTTTTATCTTTTTCTAACCTGCTCCCCATTTCTACAAAGGGGACAAAAGTTTCTGATTACCATTAATAAGCTTACCTTAAAACAAATGAGGCCAAGAATGTTTGAATTGATTTTCTAATATTAAAAGTGGTTAAAAAAGAGTCAGTTAACACCTTATGTGATGTTTTTTATCTTTGAAGATTAGCTTGAATAAATCTGGATGGTTAATCAGCTTTTTGCGCAGAGCCTGGAAGTAGTAAAAGCAGCACACTTGGGGCTGCTTTTGATATTTTTATAGAGGCATTGACCTGTTCTGGCTCAAAGTTGACCATAAGCGTGATATGTTAAGAAAGTGGCTCTGTAGCCTTCTTGGATAAAATTATCTGTATTTGTGATGCTGTTTGGGGCATATTCTTCTTCTCAAAGCCCCTCTTCTTTCTTGGATTCTCATTCTGTGTAGACAAAATAATATTGAGTTTTGTAACTGTTCTATAAGCTTCAGTTACCCAAAAGGAAATAAAGAGAAATTGATTTAAGATAAGGTTTATTGAAAGAGAATAAAGGGTTTTATACTATGTAATAGATAATTGGTGGGTGGCTTGTGGAAAGGGGTTTCTCAAGATTATTCTTTGATAACAAGTGAAGAATTCTATTTGGACAGTACATGTGGGTTAATAGCCATGGTAATCAATGAGATTAAAAGCACGTGCCATATAAAAGTAGCTACCCAAATTAGGAAACATACTGATTCAAGTCAGGAGTTAGATGACTATCTGATTTTTTAGGGGGTTGAATTGTTGCTACACCTCCTGCCATGAACAGGCTTGGTATTAGGCCCTTCTGCAAACAGGGACAAAGGACAAGCCTGGAATACCCATTACACAACTGGGACAATCATCAAAATATAGTTCACAGCAGAGACCCAGGGTTGCCAAGCACCTATATGGGGAATAACTTGTTCAGTGAAATTCAATAGGATGACATAGGCAAACACAAGCTTATTGTAATTATATGAGAGATAGGGAGAATCCTCAATAGGCTTGCTCATCTAGTTGACGGGCTGGCTGGCAAAGAGGAAACTTTGGCACAAGGGAGGAAGGCAGGCAGGGCCTATGATTTGATTGAAAGCCCTGGAAGGAGGAGAAGAAACTGGTTCTGTCTGAGCAAAGGCAAGTGTATCTTGCCTGAAGCTCTTTTGACCAGTTGGGTCTGGGGTTCTTCTCTGCAGGAGGAGAACAACAATGTTAAAGCGGTAAAAGTATAATAAAGTCCTGAAATTTTCCAATGATTAAATGCCAAAAACTGCAATTGTTTACTAAGTGAAGATGTCAACAAGGGAAGGGTTGTCAATGTTCTTAGCTATATCCTGCTGGGAGCCTGAAATTGTACTTATTGTCAACTCCTTATTGGCTGTTGACGGGTTATTCTTAAGCTGGGTCTCAATGACAGGCCCTGATATTTCAGTTAAGAGGATCAATTCCCATTTTTGTTCTGGGGAAACTGGCAGGGAATTTTGGGGTCATTTGGTAACCCAAGTCCCAATTCCTTAGTCTCAGGGGGAGTGGGTCAATTAAAACCTTTTTACTTGGTGTTGGAATAATTTCCAATTGTCCCCAGGTTTGGCTCTTGCCATGGTTTGATTCCCCACTTAGCATTGTAGTTTTCTTTAGGTCAGCCAATGCAGTCAGCAATGCAATCAGTTGGTTGCGTGATTGAATGATTGTGGGCAACAAACCTATGTAACATAGTGATTTGTCTGGTTCATTCTGGGCCCTGAAACCTCCCCCTTTGACTTCTGGAATTTTTGTCCTCCAGGTCTTTAGGAGATAGGTTTTCAGCGGCTCAGCTCTGTATTGCCCAAGTTGCTGTGCAGTGGCAGGTATGATACTTTCATGGTGACAGATCCTGGCCTTGCATAGTATTAATGATCATGATGTATAACTTTTTCCTTGCGTGTTTTTTCAAGACCTTGCACTAAGTAGGGGTTATTAGTGTAGAACTTTAATATTATAGCAGGCCTCACTTCATTGGGTTGAAGTTTGGAGCAGTTAGGGTTTGTTAACTAAGCTTTTTTAACCCTCAAACTATTGTAGGAGGGGTTGCTCCATGTCTTTGACACGTTTAGCTTCCTGCTATGGCTGTTTTGCTTGGATGGCAATCACCTTAGGATCATTCTGTTGGTGTTAAGGTAAGATGGAAACAGCACTGTTTAAGGAGAAACAACAAGGATATAGTAAAAAAATTGTAAATTGCTTCAGCAACATCAGGACAAATTAGAAGGAGGGCTTCAGTATTTTCAATCCTCTAGTGGTATAAAAAAGATGGAGGTTAAATTTTAAGTCAAGAAAATCATCTGTAAATGGAAATGATAATAGTAGCTGGAAGTGGAACCTAAGTATAGAGCAGGCCAGGGTATGGCAAGGAAGTCAGCAAAAACTCTCACAGCAGCACTATAAAAGCTCTCAAATTAGGAGCCAGGAGGCCCAAGTATTCAAGCATTTAAGGGGAAATTTCTTTGATTCTTAAGGTAAGTCAGATATCTAGAAACAAGTTTATAGAGGGGAATTAGGAAATTTCTAAGAGGGGTTAGGATGGGGAAGCAGGGGGCTTATTGACATCTGATTGGTTGAAAAGATTTTTTTAGCATCTGGGGAGCTGCCTTGGAATTTGAGTCAATGATCTCACAATTTGAAAAAATTCTGACAACCAGAGAGTTGAGCACTATTAACGCTAAACAGCAAACATTGCATGATTGATTTACCAAATTTAATTGGCTCAAAGACAGGGAGATCCAGATTTTCAATGGAGATCTGAGCAACTCCTGACTTCATTCATTTTTATCAAGGACAGAATTTAAGTTGCCCATCATAGCCAATGTTTTGCAGCAGTTTATCACTGGTTGGGTTTTGTAGGGATGTACTATGCCTTTCATTTGGCATATTACCATAACAGTTGAGTGACTTTAGATATCAAAACTAGTTTAGTGATATTGGGGTAGGTTTGATTTAAGGTATGGTATCAAATACCATCTCATATGGGCTTTAATTATTTTCATCATTCTTCAGTATTCTACACACAATTAGGGCTGTGGGCAAATGGCCAGCTCACTTGGTGAAATTGTTGATTGAAAGTTTAGTAAGTGCTTAGAATAGGGACCCATTAAGTCTTCCAACCCTTTTATTGGCTTGGGGAAAGTATGGTGTGGTCACATTTTTCTTAATACCTTGATTGGCAGATACACATTTATCTTTTCTGCTATGAGTTTTTCTCCTCCATTAGTATCAATAGTTCTGGAGTACCAAATTTAGCCACAACTTCCTTACCAATAAACTGCCATATGTAATTAATTTTGTGCTGTTTGGTTACTTATGCTACTGTCCATCTAGTGGGCAAACATCAGCATTTAAACTGTCTGCATGCTGAATGTCTGCATATCAACCCTTTATTGGCATGCAGACAATTGACTTTAATTTGACACTTGGGCATCAGCCTACTAGCCAATTGCAAAATAAGCTATTTGCTCTACTGTATCATATAGTTAGGATTAATAGCTAATGATAAACAAAGCCAATGCTGGCATTGATTGAGGATAGACTTAATTTTTATCAAAAAAAATAAGAATAAATTTAGTATTAAAGATGCAAAATTATTATGCTTTTAATTTTAGGCCAACTTTGATTGTGAAACTAAACAATATTAACAGGTACCTTAATTCTTAATAAAAGATGCATAATCTAGAATATCTTCACTTATAATAAGTTATCTATCTTTGTATTTGGCCCTTTGCTTAATATTTGTTTGGCATATAATGGGCAAGAGTTTCAAGCCTTGTTGTATATTGTATTAGTGTTTTATTATAGCTCTGAAGCTATTGTTTGCATTCAAGTTAACCTCTAAATATTGTATTGAGATAGATTGTATATATGAAAGATAGGATTTATATTGTGCCATTCAATGTTGGCACATAGGGAAACAACACAGAAGCAAGAGTGAGATAAGGAGAATAAGTTAGGCAAACACAGCAGCATGATTTAAGCAAGATTTATTAGCAGGCTCATTATAAAAGAAGGCCCACAGTAACAAAGTTGACCCCTTCACTGATTTAATAGGAAAAATGTGCCACTTAACATTTTCAGCTTAAATAATGGTATGCTTAGAACCCCAAAACTTTACATAATAATAAAACTACTATTAAAAATATGTAGTACTCAGTAAATAAAATTTATATGCCTATACACTATTATATCCAAAGAGCAAAAAATTCTATAGACAGGATAATTAAACCTGATCTTGATTCAGTTAATATTCATATGCCTTTACACAGTGATCCAGCTCAATAATGCAGAATTTTCACAGGCTTACAGTCAGAACTAAAGCAATCTTTTAGGCCAAGTGTCAAAGTTTGATGTTTTCTATACAGCAACACTTACATTGTCTAGACTAAGCATCCAAGCGTGGTGGCTTCCAAATCTTTCTTGATAAAGGACCTAGATGAATAATATATAACCATACAGAACAACTTCAAATTATATATTGAACCTCCATAGCTGTATAATCTTTCTGGGTTAAGCTTCATCCTCCTATCATTTACCCACAGGTTCTTCTCCAGCCCCCTTACATTATAGGATAGATCAAAGTAACACCAGCCCAATAAGAAGCCTTAAGAGGACACTGCTAAGTCTAAAGCTCCTTCTGCTACCAAGAAGCTAGCCAAGTGGCAGTCTAAACCTTTGAACAAAGGAGGTAAACTCCTACAACTTCAGCTTCCAAGAAAGATCTCCAATAACAGCTGCATCTCCCAAAGCCAGTACAGGTCTGAGGAAGATGGAGATCCCATCAACAAGAAGGAAGGAGAGACACATTGCAAGCACTCCCTGAGCCTTCTGTGACAATCTAAATCAGGAGCTGGCTTCCAGGCAAGGGCTGGATTAGGCTAAACCAGGATGGTTTGCCTGATAAAAGTAGACAGTTACAGCTCTATTGATCTACCTAGCCTGGGTGGTGTTGTTTTTGGCTCCTGGGGACACCATCCAGGAGGACAGGGCGGGAAAGCTTTATAACAAAAGATTTGAGGTTTGAAGCTAGCCTTGGGTTAGCCTCTGGGGCAAAATTAGGGGCACCCACCTTGATTTCCTGGAATGCAAGATGAGGAATCCCTTTTGGCAAAAAGGGAAGGAGAAAGCTTGAAGATGATTAAAGCCAACGCAAATATGGATAAGCTTGTTATTATTAGGAGAAATGATTCTACCTAAATAGTAGACAAGGGCCAATGATCATCATCAGGTAAACAGAGTGGCAGAGGGGGTCACGTTGGGATGAGGTCATACCAGGATCAGACAAGGGCAGGTATGGTATTCTGGAATGGGTGGAGATCAGATTAGACCCATTTACGGAAAGTGAGAAATTCCCAGAGTCAAAAGCAAAACTGACCAAATCTTTGCACATATCACTATTTGAAGGCCAGATCAAAATAGCATTAATGGCGCAATTTACAGCAGGTGGTTTGCTATGACTTGGGATGTCAGTAAGGTGGCTCCTTATTAGTACTTTTGGAAGGATCAATGTACCCTGAGACAATTATATCAAGGGGTATAGGCATCCTTAGATCATTTGGGATGATAATCCAGCTGGGGTTCTCCTGAGTAGGATGTGCTTAGGTAGCATCAGAATATTTTTACCAACTTGGGTGTTAATACAGTTAGGGCAATTCACCCAAGAAGGTGGTAGAGCTTCTCTGCTTATGATTTATGGGCATCTTTAAGGAGGACGCTCATTGCTACTGTGCAAGCATGGGATGCCTAAAACTAGCATCAGGGTTCCTATTTAGAGAAGCAGCAGCTGACTTTAATAGTATGGGGTGCTTAAAAAGCAAGTTTAGTTAACTTGCAATAAATTCCAGTATGCTTGCTTGGGTGGATCAGAGGGACAGGGTATAATGTGGTATTGACCTCTTTCCAGCATAGTTGGGAGGGCAGCACTATTCCAGACATGCTTTGAATGGGCAGCAACATGATAGGCCGTTGCTGTACATTCTATAGTGGCCTGGGAGAATGCTGAAGATATTTTGAAACATTTCTCTAAAATGGTTCACTAAAAGATTTATTGGATCCAGGGCTTTTCATCTCCAACTATCATTGCTGTTGCCATGTAGACTCTTATTGTTGGATGATCCCTGCTGGGGAACTTTGGCAGGGTCGGACCTCAAATTAGCCACTTCTGGCTTGAATTTTATTCATTCTTCTCCAGTTAGCCAACATCTCTACCCCTTTGGCTTCTCCTAGTTTGAATCCTTCAATTTCTTGGCCAGCAGCACAGGTCATTTAACCCAAGATTATGTCAGACCCACATAACAAGCTTGACAAGCGCTGTGCAGTCATTGTATTTTCAAGTGCAGGAGATCCTTCCCCAACTGATTATTCAGCTTACAGCTCCACAAAAATAGTCCTCACCTCCACCAAAGGTTTGTCTGGGAACTCTCTTGATGCTTTAAGATTCTCCCAATACCTCCCCACCAACCCTTGGGATCCCCTCCTTCAACCCACCAGCTTATGCACAAGAAATATCAAAGTTACTCCAATGGAGTAAAGAGGTTATACATAAAAGGAACTCTAAAGCAGCTAGGTGGGGAAGCAACAGCTGCCAACAATATTGATTTATCTTCTATACCTGGTCCCATCTATATACTATGCACTGTGTACCCAGCTTGCCGTTAATTGCGCTGTTGATACCATTTTGATATGGCCGTCAAAAATTGACCCTTGGGATGAATTGGTTGAGGTTGCATTTGGAAATTGGTCTCCTTCCTTAAATGGTTTGACATCAATATCCACCTATTATGGATTGCCCTACCTGCACCTGACTGATCCTGGTACAAGTTCAGTTCAGAACAACCTCATCAGCCACACTTTCTACCTAGGGAATGATCAAAGTTCTCAGTCTACTATTTAAGTAGGATCACCTCCCAATAAAAGACAAGCTTATCCACGTTTGTGTTAGCCTTTATAATCTTCAAGCCTTTTCCTTTCCTTTTTTCCAGAAGGAAACTCTCTTCTCCTGTTCCAGAAAGCTAAGATATGTGCCCTTAATTTTTCTCTAAAGGCTAACCAAGGCTAGCTTTGAACATCAACCCTTTGGTAATAAAGGTTTCCCACTGTATCCTGTTGGATGCCTTCCCCAAGAGCCAAACATGCCACAGCGGAAATCCACTCCAGTTTTGGAACCCTATCTGGATCTCCTGAAAGCCGCTGCTTATAGCCCTATCAACAGATCTTGATCCTGATTTGGCAGGCAGGGCTTATTCTTGATCCGGCAGGATCATGGTTGACCTTTGTTGGGATGATCTTGATTTTTTACCTGGATGGCTTATCATAGCTTGAAGCATTCCCTACTTTCTTGGCTATACTGGCCTGCTGATATTTACCATCTGATCCTTTCTTAGTTCCTACTGGGCTAAGTGGGTGAGATCAAGGGGTAAAATACCCTCTTTTCTGCTAAATATGTTGAGTTGCGCTTTGTTACTTGGATGATAAAGAGTTTGGGACCTGTTTGATCTGTATTTGAATACAAGGATCTTCCTAGTGGTTGGAAGATGAGTGCTGAAGAACAAATGAACAAGAATGAATCTAATTTTGGTAGGAAAGAAGCTCAAGGATCTATACCCAGAGGGTTGATCCTACAGCCTTAGTGAAGATACTCCAGGTGGCGGGAGGTTGGTAAGGATCCATAAAGTCTCAGGTATCAATGCTGACCCATATCTGGGCAAGAGGAACACCTCAGGACGGAAGCAAACCGAGTTGCTTTTGCATCCATCGATTCATGAGCTATCAATCACTTGGCCGATTGAACCCCTGGTGAATTCGGATCCACGGCAAAGCCTAATTTACTGACCCCTATTACGAACAACCTCGTCCCCATATTTATGGGTCTGATGATCTCAACCTTATACCACATCTTGAAACTGTAAAAAATTTATCCCTGGAATCTACTTCCTGATAAATACATTCCTAATCAACCTTGTCAGTTAATTAGCTGATTTTTGAGATGCCTAGCCTGTATGTCTGATTTGTTTAGTCTGGCCTTAAGCATATTGATTTATTTCAGGCTAATTAGCTCTGAGGGTCTCAACCCTATTCATATGGTACAGGGGTTCCATATAGTTATTATTTGGAACCCCTGTATATATGAAATTCAGCCTAAAAACTTTGATGTCTGCAGGTGATTTTATTAAGCTATCACTCAAAGTGATGGTCACAGCTGGTTCTTCGGTTTATGAAGTTGGATGAAGCAATAATATGTGGGCCCCTAGTCAACTTTGAACATAGAACGATTCAGGAGTGGGGGTTCTGGGGTAAGTTTGACTTTCACTTGATTAGAACCTCGTTACAGATGCATCCAAATACAAATCGGAGCTCCAAGGTTTCCATGGAAGATACGGGCTTTAACGGCAGTTCGCTTAAGTATGGCCATTGAGTGGGTTTCCACCAGTTGGTTATATTTTTTATTGTAAAGTTAAGATTGAAATAGATCCATTGTACTGCATATTTGGTTGAGTATAGATGGTTCAACTTGAAAACAAGGAGGATTTAATGATTAAACGACGGTGATCCTGGATCCATCCCGTTGGAACGATGTCGCGTCGTAGATCCAATTTTCGAAGCCGCCCGGGCTATCGCGCTGCAGCCATTCCCCATGAGCACTCTTGCTGATGCAGAAGACGTATTGGCAAAATACATGTCCACACTTGTCATCGGTGATCCACGAATCAGGATAGTACGTGTGGTTGATGAGGTATTCGCTGATGGGGTACCAATTAAACGCAGCACAGGCGTGGTCGTGATACCTGTTGGCAAACTCGGTATATAGGATATTAAGGTCCTCGGCGCTACCAGCCTTGACGCCGCCAAAGAGGAACGCAGACAGGCTAACGAGATTCATGCTATGCCAGATCGGCTGTACATCCATATATACGCCTCTGGGGTAGATGATGATTTGTTTATTCGGGAGATCCATGTTTAATCAGCTTGGTAACCCGTACGAGAGTTTAATTGTTTCCATTCAAGCGCCTGATTTAAATCGGTTGGATATTAAACTTTGACGAAATGGAAATATACTGTTTGGAAAAATCATCTAAACATGTAAATAGAGCGCTTCTTAACAGCTCATAGTCGAATTAATTTAAACCCCCTCGAATCGATACCCCAAACAGTTGATGATCAGCTATAACTCAAGTTTCACGCTACAATCGAGTAGTAAATAGGAAAGTATTGCTAAATTAATTGATTACCATATGAAACCAAGCAAAGCCCCTGCCTGATCCAGTGCAGGGATATATACTTTGCAGGATCGCCAGGGCTAAATATTATATAACAAATATGATCCAAGCATACTTCTTTGCAGCCTTCCATAAGCAGCTGGGCCCAATCTTCCTGAGTCAATAATAGTTTAAATAAGTTTCTAAAGCTATATTTTTCGCTTAGATAAATAATATGGGTTCAAAAGAAAAATCTTTAGTGCAATGACTTAATTTGCTCTTCAAATCAGGTGCATTTTCACAAGATATATGCTGTGGTAGACAGACTTCTGGGAACCTTATAAAACAAGAAGTGTTGAAAGGGGCTGGACTATAGTGTATCTTTTAATGTCATGGCTGTTCTACAGACAACATTGAATACCATAAGTAATTGGTTGATATTTACAGTCATTAATTTATATAATGAGTCAATATAGGTCATGTGCTGATCTGTTATCAGATTGCCCCATTACAATAGCTTTTCTATTTTTTCTCCTGGGTCATCTTTCTCATCAAATACTTCATGCATGAAGGTTGTCTGTAGCTTGTGCACTGCACTTCTCTAACTACCTTGCTGCGGCCGAGATAAGCTCTCCCTTTGAAATACTTGGCTATTACATACTATTAGACAATTACAGGGTATATTATTATCTTGGATCACTTCACAAGGAATTGTACCTTATATTTATGATTGAGATAGACATGCATGATAACAGCTGGACTAAATTTCTCACATTGTAACTGAACTTTTTTGATTTAATACTCACACCTTATCTACAACCTTTAGTTTTTAAGGTAATAGGCTCTTCATGGTCTTGAAATCTTTTTTCTTTTCCCATCTCAAGATTTGTATATATTTTATAATTATATCCTCCTTGTCAGAACTTTCTGTTCTTCTCTCAGACCTGGTGGTCTGATTACAATTCGCTTTATTGGGTAGTTGAGTGATCTTAGTCATTGTGTTGATAGTTAGCTTGTATGGCAACAAGTGTTAATTGTGATGTCTGTTATTTTCTTGGCAAGGCAACGGCTAGTGATGTCCAAGGGAGGCAACTTCCAAGCGGCTTTCTATATGGGCAGCTTGCTAGTTCTCTGAGTACTGACAATGGTCTTTGAACTCGGATATCTTCTTCTACTGTGAAAAGGTTCTACAGTAGAATCTTGGTATTATTGTCTGCCTTCCATTAGTCCAATGGAAGGGCTTTTATAGAGCCAGCGCTCTCTTGCCAGGATAAGATCATCTGGCACATCTAACTCTTGCTTGGTAGTCTTTTCACCCCCAGACCACCAGTATCAACCCCCAGAGTTAGTCATTCATGCAATGGCATGAGATTCCATATCATAGTACCCTGCACTGGGTACTAATTGCCATAGAGTGATACATAATCTATTAGTGTGCCGGCGGTGGCAGCGCTAATTTATGACTCTATTTTTAGCGCATGACACTTTGTTCCTGGGCAACCTTTCTTGCATGAATTTGCAATGGCACTGGCGGTTTGCTAGTGCAAATTGGACATGTTCCTTTTGATCCTTGGGAAACCCCATAATAACTAACCTGGCAGTTTGCTAAAGTATTCTGGAATAACTCTAGCCAATTGGGAACCAGTTGTAATTGGAGTCTATAGTATTCCCAGTTGTTCTTGTAATAAGTGATCTGAATCTACTTCACAAAGGCTTCTCAGATCAATTGAGCCCGCTAGTAATATTGGAAGCTTCTCTAATAGATGGTTTGGCAGGCCGCCAAGATATTCAAGGTAGAACAAAGTCAGTATAAATTTCTGACACTCCTTAATTGGTAGTTTGCTTTTTATTAATAGGTAAGAAATGCTTATTGTTGCAATAATTTTAATTCTGATCCTAATAATCATCTCATGAAATCTAACCCTGTTGCAGAGGATAAGGGCAGTAGATAGATGGGTATACCAGTTCTCAGATATAGGTTTGAAACTCCTTCAACCAAATCTCCATCAAAGGGATTTAACCAAGAACATTCTGGATTTATCTGCTCTATAATGATCTGAAGCAAACTTCATCACACTCTAAACCCCTCAGAAACAGCAAAAAATAATCAAAATTCAGGTAGCTTCACCAAACTTCAAGAGCAGATGGCCCCTTAATTCAATAACAAAGCCCAAGGTTTAGATATACAAGAAACCTTAAGCCAGAAACCAGTCAGAGTTAAAATGACCCACCCAATTCCAAAAACAGAGGGGCAACAGATTTATCTGCTGATCAATTTCAAACCCTTTAACAAGAGTAAAACATGGACCTGAAGCCTCCCAGACATCCCAAAGCCTAGCTTTCCACCTGCACTGAAACTTTTGCATTCCCCTTAACATCTGACTTAGCCAACACCTTTGATTCTGACCAAGCATCACAAAAATAAGAGTAGCAGCACCTCCTAGCTGGAAAGAAAACCAATGTGACTAATCTGCAAGTATGCTAAATAATAACTTACACAATATTTGAGCCATCTAGGAAATCAAATGAAGTCTTTCCTGCTTCCTCTTCTAGTTTTTTTCTTTCTCCCATCATGGGCAGCCCCCAAGATTCCAGACTACTGGTGGACAAGAACAGTGGGGATCAGTCTCATCCACCTGATCTTCTTCACTGATCAAAAAGGCTTTACCTGCAGGAGTGAATGTGTTGAGACCTTGATGCACTAACCAAAAGGGCTCTACTGTGTACAAAATATACTTACCTAAAGCGGTGTCAAGCCTTTCAGCTCTTTGATCAATGTAGTAAGATAGCACTAATACTTATCTAGCCCAATGGCAAAAGAAGTCTCAAAGAGACCAATATTTAGTAAAGCTAATTCCTATTTGACTGTGACACATCAGTCACTTCATGCCTCATATTCATAGGAAGTTCAACAGTGCAAACCATATCTTTGCTGCTCTTTTTAGTAGTAAAGTATCAACCAAATATTCACATTAGAGAGCCCCAATAATGAAACAGTCTATAACCACTCCCACTTCTTATGCTGAATTTTGATCATGAGCTGCAGCTAGCATCAACTGAAGCAACTGCTGCAATAGCCAAACCCCATCAAAGCATGCAAATGGATTTCCTACCCCCAGAGATCATTTTCATTTGGGCCATCAGTATACGTCTCTTTGTAGTCCAAGTTAACCCTTGCTCTAAAAATCTCTTATTTAGATCTTAATAAAGATCAGATCTCTACTCTAACTTTGGTAAATAACCATTGAGGATTTTAGAGCCGGATGACAAGGTTAACTGTTTACAGGAAGCAATTTGGATATTGCAAACAGACCTTCAGCTGATTGAGCAACACAAGCTGAATCTGGGGAAGGGTTGAGCAATCCTAACCCAGAGAGGTAAAAAAGGATAGGGTAAAAATCAGAGGTGAGAAAATCATATGTAAGCATGGATATGACCAATGATCTTTAGAAAAATTGGTTTAAATATCAGGCCAAGGGACAGGTAAGGAGAAGATGATCACCTAGACCTTACCAACAGCTGGGTCAAGAATACTGGGGCCATCCAACCTAAATATCTGTGCGCTTTAGGGGTAACTTATTTGTTTTTCAGGGTGATATGCCTCCATAAACAAGTTTCTAGGGCTTGGAATCAAATTTGGGGGAGTTCATTGAGGGATAACTTCCTTGGGCTCTGATTTTCTGGCCCAGTTATTTCTATCTGTTGGCGTTTCCAGATAGGATTTGGGTCCAATACTACCATAAACTGCCAACTTCAACACCTGGTGGGTAAAGAGCCTCAGAGAAGAACTGCACATGTTAATTGATCATTTTCTAAAGTTTTTCATGAGAACAATGGTATATCTAGGGCTGGAATAGTTTCAGACATAGCCCTAGCCTTGTCCCATTTTATTATATCCCATTATTTAGATGCCCAAATTTAACATAGGTCTCACAGGAGGTCTCTCTGATTTTTTTTCTGTGAACAACATATCCCAACCATTCAGGTTACTGATATAACAGAGGATCAAGAGACCACTTCTTTAGTTTGAATCAGAATAAGGTAAGTTTCTTTACCTAAATTGTAATCACCAGCCTCTATATACTCTTTAATCTAGCCAATTTAAAGGCTAGTCATAACAAAGATTCAAGTGAAGGCCTCTATCATCACTCTACCTGGGTCAAATATAGTGCAACATTTAACTGATTGCTATATACATTTTGCCTGTATGCCATAATTAATGTATTCTCATGCCTCTTTGCATCTGCTAGGATCTACTATCATTTGATACCTCTTGTTGGATTTTAAATTGTTTATAGGAAATAATGAGTAGGAGACTGTTCAGTCAACCTTCTCATGGTTAAGTTTATGGCTAGATCCTCAGCTATAGATGTAGAGTTTTGGTGTTTTCCTCCATTGGTTGATAGAAAATATTTCCAAAGGTTAGATCCAGGAGCATGAATTGTTGGGTCAAGTCAATTCCTGAGCCAAGGGGTCTACTTGTCACGAGTGACAAACTCCTATTGACTATGATTATTGAAAAGCCTCAACTACGGGATTTGAACCCTGATCCCCTGCGGGCCGCCAGCCTGCAGGGTTGGCTGCCTGGCTGCCCGCAGTTTTTTGGGCTCAAACCAGAGCAGGATTTGACTTCAGAAAATCCTTTGAAGCTTGATGAATCTAATTTACCTACATTGACACCTCCCACGCTAAAGGTTCCTGTTAACTCAACCAATCAGCGGGTGGTTCCAGCCATAGATCCAGAAATAACTTGGGCCCACTTGGAAGGTGAGACAGAGAAACTTCCCATAGAATGCAGGCCACCCAGAGACAACCAAACCCACAACCCAACTAGGAAATTTGAGCATTCACAGTTCAAGCCAACCAATTGAATAACCCCTGCAATTGATGCCACCAAAGACTGGGAAGACCTGGTGAACGGGAAAACCCAGGCCAAGGGAATTTGTGAAACTTTTACCATGACAGAGGAGCATACTTATACCCTGGACCGCCAGGAAGATGCCCATTGCCATTCTTACAATAAAGTGACATGAACCTTTGGTTCAACCAAATCATACCTTATTTGTCATTAGTTCTTCTTCATTTACAGCCTACGTCTTGCAGTTCTGCACCCCACGCTCACCTGCCCCAAGAAACTGCGGACCAGCCGCCTGACCTTTACCGTCCACCAGGAGCTTCCTTTGGCCCAGTACATTTCACCGAGTACCCACCCAACCTGGCATATTCTGAGTTTACTCTAGAGGAAATCCTGATCCACAACCCCAAAGCTAGAACTAGAGAGACGGAAGTCCTTTACAGAGAAGGCACCAAAATTATCCGGCCCCCTCTGCTATTCCGCAACAAGTATAATTTCCTGCCCGCATATTTGGTTCCAATGACACCGCCCCTCACCCTGCGGACCAACTGCCCACAAGAATCTGTTGCCACTAATGAATCCCCTTCCACCCAGATATTTGGGGTGATGTATATCACCCTCACTGGACTGATTGATTCTATGGTGCCTGTAAGCGGACCTTGGGCAGTCTTTCAAAAATTGTTATCTTATATTGTAAAGTTAGCCCCAATCTTGTGTGGGCTCTCCCTGCTGGGCCCGCGGGCTGTCTGCCCGTGAGTTCTCAGGAACCCCCCACTGGTTGGATCCCTGACACTACTAGATAAATTGAATTTTTTGGAATCTCTGAAAGCCTCCTTTTTACGGTGCATTATATCCCAGCAGCTTCATGTTCTGACTACAATAATTCTGAGAAGTTCAGAATACTTTTGAGCTCCTCACTCATAGCCAGCCATCTGATGTTGACTGGTTAAAAAACAAAAGAAATTTTTTTCCAGAGGAGAATGTGGGTTTCCAAGAATGGCTTACAGATTTTTTCCAGTATTATTACCAACCACAGGGAAATTTTGCAAGAAGAGCCTATGGTATATCCAGCAGATACCAGGGCGCCCATTGATAAACTATTAGAATATTTTAAACACTTCTATGCGCAAAAAAGCCCCCAGTTTTCTGAGTATTCTCATCACAAGTATGGCACCCCAACCCAGCCATAACCTGAATTTTACCTAGGACACACCTTGATGGCCTATGAGAAACAGTAGGCATATCAAAATATTGGAATTGCATATCACATGGTCCTTATCAAAAACATTATGACAACTAAAGCTGCACACTGTAAATATCTGATTTAATAGGAAGTTGAATCATTTTTAAACACTGTGTAATCATTAAATCAAAATATTTAAAGACAGACAAGGGCATACCACCTTATTGAGGAACTCTTATTGGGGTCCAAAATAAAAATGGCATTATTTCACTGTCTCATTGTGAGAGTATGGTGTTAGAATATGTATAACCCCCCAAAATATTTATAACTCTTCAGTGGCATCTAGGCTCTGCAAAAGTGTAGCCAATAAATACTTACCAGTAGGCCAAAATAAGAGGAGAGCAAACTTCAAC
Organism: Entomophthora muscae; assembly: GCA_014839935.2. NCBI lineage: Eukaryota > Fungi > Entomophthoromycota > Entomophthoromycetes > Entomophthorales > Entomophthoraceae > Entomophthora > Entomophthora muscae. The sequence continues at coordinate 312,241 of QTSX02006439.1, read as the reverse complement.
TGAGGCGCTATGCACACCTTGGGAAGGCCAGTAGTGAGGATAGGATCAAGAACATTCAATCAGGATATAATGAGCCAATAATAACAGAAATATTTTATAAGTAGCCATCAATAGACATTTGAAATAATTTAAGGCTGTTACATTATATAAAGATATAGACACCTTGAATCCCAATAAAGAGTTCTTAGTCATATCTGATGGAAATATTTTAGGTTGTTGGCTAGATTTTATCCAGTAGTAAAGTAAAATTTACAATCTATCTTCTACTGCTTTTCTGTAGTGTTCTGTTACATATATAAGGTATATTAAATCAATTGTCAAATAATAAACCTTCTGTAAGATACTATTAAGCCTTGAAAATTTAAAGTGAAATCCCCACTTGCTTCACAGCTTGAAAGTTGGGCTACTTATGAGGCCTAGACTTTTGTATTGATCCCTATGATTTTCTCATATCTTTTTTGATATGAGTGGTATTCTTTAATTGCCAAAATTAATCTGGGCTGTTGATCTATACTGTACATTCAGAACCTGAACGTAAAAATGCGGGATTGTCAAATCCTTGGTCCAAATTTTGAATCACTTTTGCAGGATGGTCTTTTTTTAGTTAAATTGATTTTTTTATATTTTTACTTGAATTTTTAAAAGTGCGGGAACTCATAGATGCTTTGCAAAGTTCAAGTCAAACTGCACATTTCTAGTAGAAAAAATGAATTAACTCAAATCAGATTTGAAGCGTTCAAATCCATCAGCCATTGTCATTAAGTTTACTATGTCTTTTGAAATTGCGGGATTGTCAAATCCAAGAACCAAATTTCAAATCACTTTTGAATGCCACTAGTAAACTCAAATATTAATTGTGGGAACTGGAATCCAAATTGAATGCACAGTACGCACACTAGGAAACACTAACCCAAATTGAGAAGCTCCACTATGACTAAAATCAAATGAAACATTCAATCTCAACAACCATGTTTAGACATGAAATTAAGTGAAATGTAAGATTATCTAAACTGGAAATGATGCAATGTTCTGCACTCTAAATCACCAATATAGCAAACACACAACCATATATTGATATATGAGCTACCCTCCTGATGACACAGAATTTTTTAAAAGTTTTTGGCCCCTGGCGTAGCCAGGGGCCAACAAAACTTCTTTTCATGGAAGAAGGTGAGGTGGGAAAAATCTTCAAAGTGAAACATCACCGGATTACTACACTATGTGTTAATGGATTGCTATTAAGGATGCTTGATTACAGTAGATTTTAGAAAACACTAATAATAAAGTAAAATTATATATTACAATATATTTTTATCATGTTGTCTTTTCCTCAATGTGTTGATAGTTCATTTGCTGTTGATAAGCTGCTTTCATTTAATTGGATATTTTCACCTCCAGTTGCCTTGGCAATAGGAAATCAAGTTGCCTCTGAAACCACAGCTGGCCTCAGGGAGGCGACTTGATTTCTTATTGCCAAGGCAACTGGAGGTGAAACTATCCAATTAAATGAAAGCACCTTATTAACAGAAAATGAACTATCAACACATTGAGGAAAATACAACATGACAAAAATATATTGTAATATATAATTTTACTTTATTATTAGCGTTCTCTAAAATCTACTACAATTAAGCATCTAAATTTTAGCTGTCCTAGAATGAAATAGGGTGATTTTTGAGAATGCCTGTGCTTCCTAAAAGAATCAGCACAAATCCACTCTAGATCCTTTGATTTCCTGTTTGAGATGCCCATAAATTATACTTATTTCAAATTCACCTCATTTTTTATTTGAAATCTGGTTCTTGGATTTGACTATCCCGCAATTTTGGATTTGTTAAGGTTCACATGTTGTCTACAATTTGTTTGACATACAAGAAATCTCAAACTTTACATTAGAATCCTGCATTTCTGATTCATGTATCCTGCATTTGTTTGCTGAGTTTTTTCTTTTGTTAGTTGAGTTATCTGCTCAAGGGATTTGAAATTTGCCAATTTAAATAAACCAAAAAAGTTGAATTAAATGGTTGATTTTATTAAATATTTTATTTTTCAGTCAGCTGAGTTGCCCGCAAAAGTGATTCAAAATTTGGACCAAGGATTTGAAAATCCCGCATTTTTACGTTCAGGTTCTGAATTTACAGTATTGATGGGGGATTAATACAATTTTTGGCCTTTGATGATACACCCAGACTTATGGGACAAGCGTTTCACTGAGAATAACATATTGATTGGAGCTGTGCACCCTCAGAAAATGAAGGGCCACAAATCAAGAACTCAAAAAAACTAATAAAAGATTATAAAGACTTAAGTCAAGCCATTCAAAACAAATGTCTTATAGGATAACAGGTGAAAGTTTTACCGGGATCTATAAAAGAGCCATTTATAGCCTAAAAATGCAACAAAAAATTCAATTTGGTATTTTTTACTCCAGATTCAAAAAATGATGGCATCAAATATTTTTTACTCCAAAAGAAAAATTTAGAAAATTTCCCAGGAAACACCATTAAACAATTTCAAGCTTAATAATTTATATTCTTTAAATTCATAATTATGGCAGTAGTTCAATAAATCATATTAGTACAGTAGTTTTTGCAGCTGTGATGCTTAATGGTTCTAAAGGTTGGGTTCTGGTAGCTGAGCAGCAAACAGGGAAACACAGTAGGACTAGTATCTCAAACTCAACAGAACCTCTATAATTGGGCTCTGCAAGTAATCTAAGAATTTTAAGTATTGTCAAAACAGCAGGCTTGGCCCGCCAGCAAGGTTCCAACTAAGCGGGTTTGTGACTGGCAACCTGACTTTCCAGCGACCTGTAACCAAGCTAAGAAGTCAACTAAAATTACCAAATCCATCAACATGAACAGGCAATGACCCTTTACAGTGAATACCTCTTTTTTGGCGCTTAACTCATTACCAGGATCAAGCCACCCCCTTCACTATCCAACCATGTGATCAATACAATCATGTTCCTGATATCCACAATTCACAATAACTATATAATCATTATCTCTCAATAAAGATTATTATCTAGTTTCTAAATATTTTCCCCTTTGTAACTCTGCTAAAATAGCACAGTTACAACAGTATGTTTTTATGTTTATTTGATATCTTTATTGGGGCTCTCTGAGGGCCTTATATAGTTAGGGGTGGATGGGGGAAAGAAAGTGTGAGTCATCCTGACTGAAGTCTGTACTGGGAATGAACTAAGCTATTCTTGAAGGTATGAAACATTTTGGGGATTATTCAGAAAGAAGGGCTTAGATTGGGTGGGATGTGAACATCTAAACATGTGATCTTGGGGTCAGGTGGTTGCAGTAAGAGTAAGGCTGTTTTTTGGGAACTAAGTATAGAATAGAGGTTCATAATGGTCACCTGGGGGGTCATGCTCCTTGTTAATGGGCGGAAGGACACTAAGAAAAATTACATAGTGGGAAAAATCAATGAGTTATCAATTGCTATTTATGTAGTCTTCACCAATGGCCACCAATCTACGCATCTCCAACTAGCTGCAGATGCAGAAATTAGTCACTAATTGCCTCTATGAGTGATATTTTTATGGGCCACTCTCCAACTCATCTGCAGCTGGCTGCAGGTACGTCATCAGTAGCTAGTCAGAAAAAAATCTATATATTTTGATGGTAGACTCTCCAATATAAAAGCGCAAAAAAAGGCAGCAGTTCTCCTATACTTTTCTTTATAAGGTAATAGTCTTAAGATGGTAATATCTTCAGGTTGCACCCTGTACCACAGCAGCTGTAAGAATAAACAAAATCAATTCATCCTAAAGCCAAAGCAACACAGCTGAAAAAAATAACTCAGAACAAAAAAAATAGAATTGAATTTAAATATATTATGATTTGATATAAACTCTTTGTTTCTTAATTTTTCTTTGGCCTCAGTTGATTTTGTTCTGAATTGAGTGAAATTTGCTTTATATTGACTTTATTTTTTCTATCTCACTTCTCTGAAAATCAGTGTATTAAAGGCTTAAATTATATTTTTTAAGTATACTCAATAAAATACATCCCCTAATAGCTTATATTTATAGTTGCTTTTTTCAATATGCAACATTGATTTAGCAGTGCCTCAGGCCTTTGTGCTGCTGTCCCTTGCCAAAATAAATAAATTGTGTGCCCTGCTTGCAAAATCATTTAATTAAAAACTCACATTCTTATTTATAAATCTTTCAATTTTTTATTTCCTCTTTTTTCTTTGAATTTAGTCTTTTAATACCTCTTTATGGAGTTTATCATCACCTAATTTCAACTTATATGTTATTGCTGGTCACTAAGACCTTCAAAATTTGGGCTTTTATTACTCATTTTATCAATAATTATGAATTATGGAGAGACTCTTCTATGATACAGGAAAGCATTAGTAAGGAAACATTATGATAATGGATAATGTCATTGATATATGGCAAATATTGATTGTTGTTCTAATTAATAAATGGTTGAGCTAAGTCCCCAGTTAACCTGAGGCAGGAAGATGTTCAGTTAAGTAATTTCCCTACAACAGATTTTCAGCCAATTTTATCAAACTGTGATTTCCTCCATGTGTAACTTTCTTAAATTAAAAAAATAAAAGATAAAAAATAAAAACAAAGCTAATTTAGATTTTAGAAACGCAGACATCTTATTTTTGTCCTACTAGTGAAATTTAATTTAAATGGATTTTAAAAGAGTATACAGTAGTTTTCAAACCTGTTGAGATAAATGTATATTATTTAGTTTAGAACGCATGAACTCAGTCTAAAAACAAAATCAAAGTGGATCCAAATCTATTGTAATTTAATATAAATTCCTTGATTTTTGATTTTATTTTTATACTGAGTTCATGTGTTCTAAACTGAATATAATATGTTTATCTTAACAGGTTTGAAAACTACTGGATTTTAAAAAATTAATCTATTAAATAAAAAATTAAAAAATTGATTTAGAATTTATTAATAATAGAAAGGATTTAAATCCCCTTATTGATTTAAGTCTAAAGAAAGTTCCATATGGAGAAAAGAATAGTTGATCAAAATTGACTGTGGTGTAGGGTACCACCTGCAGGAATTACCAAAATTGCATATTGTCATAAAGGCAAATACTAGGAAACTGCTGTCCTTTTTGCATTTTTTATTAGAGAGTCTATCACTAGACTGCAAAGATTGTCTATCAATTTGCCACTAATCAATGTATCTGCGGCTAGCTGCAGATGCATTGGAGAGTGACTCATCAAAACAAAAAAACTATATAACAATTAGTGACCCATTGAAGGCAACAATATATATAAAAATTCTAAACCCATTTAACATCTGCAGCTAGCTGCAGATATATCAATAATTGACCCATTGACTTACCCCACTATTGTTTCCAATTAGTGATCCTCCTTTTGTAACAACAAGAAAGACCTCCCTCTAAAGACGCCTACTCTAGACCCAATTCTAGGCCCCTATTCCCAATAAATGGTCCTTCTTGTCAGGGATCCAACCTTGGGCAGTTGGCCTGTTGTTTTCAGGGAACACACAGGCCTCAGGTTTAGCAGGCAGGCCCCACCACAAGATTGGGGCTAACTTTATAAGGTAGGACATGGACTTCCCCACCCAGGACCACAGGCTGGCAGCCAGGATTATTGTGACAATTACCCCAGTGAGGGTGCTATATACAATCCCAAGCAACTTTCTTGTGTGGTCAGTTGGGAGGTTGGGCAAGGAGGAAGATGTTGGCTTGGGGGTCACAGGCGGCTCCATATCAAGCTGGTACACAGGCAAGAAGTTGAGATTGCCTCTGAACAGTTTAGGCTCAGTTAAGTACCAGGGTTTTTGTTGGCTGTATCTAACTGTAGATTTTAGGTGGACCAAGGGATATAGTTCAAGGACCTTTTTAGGGCTATAGTATTTATACTCGGGCTTTAATGGGTACTCTTTGAAATGAATGGGGCCAAAAGGAACACCTGGTGGACAAAAATCTGTGGGCAGGAGGATTGGGTGATCTTGCACTGAATTAATAGATGGCAGAAAAGGCAATAGCTGTGGAAGCCAATATGACATCATCATTATTTAAAAATGATAATAGGTTTGGGGCGCGGGGTCTTTAGGTCTATATAGCACCCCACCTCCAAACTTAGTATTTTTCATGAGGGCTTTATCAGGACATCGGGAAATGTGGGGCCAGGTGATCAGGACACTTGGGTTCAGAGGCAGCAAAATGACACCCGGGCCAGTCTTTCAAATATGATAGGCATCCCAACTAGGTATATCTTCTTCAATTGTTGTGGGTGCAGAAGTACATTTTCCAGGTCCCCTGCAATGTGGGGACACATCCTGGTTTGGTACGTGAGCAGTCTTAAGGTGGAAGCGGGTTCTGTTCAGGCATTTTCTCTCCTTCATGGGTGTGGGCAAAAAACCTTGTAGCTGCTACCATTTGGTGTTGATAAGGAGCGCCTTTTGGGAAGCTTCAAATATGAAATCTAGAAGAAGAGAAGTATATTTTATTGGTTAATACTTTTGACTTATATAGATGGTGTTGTGGCGGGGATTTAAGTTGGATCAAATATAAGGAGGGTAATGTGAGGGATGGGTTTGAGTCGCTGGATACATGGACAGTCATGTGATATTGGCTTGTTGCCATTTCCAGTATTTCAAACTGTATATTGAAAAGGCACCAAATTGGGCAATCACTGGATGTAAAGTGGTTTGCCTGTAGCCAGAATACCTGTACATCCAGCTCCTTGATACCCCCCTTAAGGGGTTACTCTGGTACATCAGGAGGGGGCTTTGTCTTGACGGCTGCTGCCTGATGTTCCTGGAGTTATTTGCTAGTTGGAACCAGCCGAGTCAAGTGTTCTTCTTTGCTGAGGCAAAGTCATGATCTGTGGTACTTTTTGATGATGGGGTCTTTGGTGCCCTGGAACTTAACCAGGTAGGTATTCCTGTCTGGTTTGTATTGGATGATTCTCCTGGGTCCTCTATGTACTGAGTCCATCTTCTTTCTGTTTCCAGCCAGGACTCAGACAGGGGAGTTGATGGGGGAGTGGTTCCTTGGTTGATGTTATCTTTTGTGCTTTGAGTCTTTTGGTTTCTGCTATTTTAGCTTTGAGGTGTATGTGCTGTAGTGCTGGTGCTTTTTCTAGTGTGGGAGGTTTTCCCGGGGAGAATTTTTTGCATACAGTTGGTTATTGCGGGTGACTATCTCTGGTTTGTATCTGTATGTCAGTTCAAATAATGAGTAGCCTGTCCCTTGATTGGTACAGACATAAGATACTAAGAATGGATGTTTCACGTATAGTGGCCATGTGTCCTTAGCTTTGCCATCCATTATTTTCTCAAGGGTTCTGATGAGGCTTCTGTTTAGGCGTTCAACTCTGCTGTTGGCATGTGGCCTGTATGGCAAGTTTGTGGAATATTTGATATTTTTTGCTTTTAAATTGTTGTTTACTATGCAACCTGATAGCTCTGTTGCTCCATCAGATATGATGTAGTCTGGAGTACTGTAGTTGGCTATTATTGTCTTGTTAATGAATTGGCTTATTGTTTCTGCCTTGTGATTCTTTGTTGCCCAGAAGATAGGCCAGTGTGTAGCAAAGTTGATGGCTACAATTAGGAAATGTTGTTTTGTTTTAGTTTCTGGAAAGGGTCCCACTACGCCCAGCCCCCAAACCTTAAATGGTTCAGGGTCTGGTACTGGGCTGACTGTTGGCTGGGGAGCCTTGGTGCTGGAATATTTTTCGCAAAATGTGCACTTTTTCAGAACCTCAATTATGTCTTGTTTAAGATTGGGCCACCGTACTATCTCTTTTAACGTGAGGTATAGATTTATGCTGTTATGTGTCCTAGTAGACGGGGATGTCTTAGGATAGTGTCAACTCTTTGTGCAAGTGGGGTGTAGGGAACATGTTTGTCTTTAATGATTTAGTATACAGTGCCATTTGATACATGGAAATATTTTTCATTCCTTACTAGTGTATCATGGGTTAGTTGGTGTGTGGAGGGGTATTTTCCTTTTGTCTTATACTCAGTGTTATATAGGTTGGGTCAGAAAGGGTCCAGGTGGTCAGGATGATCCTCTCTTGGCTGACATAGCCTAGAGAGAGCATCATCCATGACCAGCTCTGCCCCTCTTTTGTACTGGATGTCCAGATTGAGCTGTTCTAGCAGGGACATCCATTTGGCTTGTTGCTGTGTGATTGCGTTCTGAGTTTTGAAATAGATTAAGGATTTATGGCCAGTTAGTACTCGGATGTTTAAATGTCCTTCTAGATAACATCTCCCTTTCTTGCATGAGTGGTATATTGTTAGCAATTCCTTATTTTGTGTAGGGTACCTCTGCTCAGTGTTAGTTAATTTCCTACTTCTGTAACATACTGACAGGAAGTCTTGCTGCCCTGGCTGGCAGATGCGTAGTACTGTGTCAATGACAGTGTCACTGGCATCTGACTCAAGCTTGTAGCACCTGTTGTTATTAGGGTATTGCAAGATTAGCGCTTCAATCAAAGCTTGTTTTAATAGTTGGAAATTCTTGTCACATTCTGGTGTCCAGATGAATTTCTTTTTGGCATTACCCTTGGTTAAGTCATTTATTGGTGCAGTGAGTTTTCTACAGTCTTTGCTATATTTCCTTAGGTAAGCTACCATTCCAAGAAAGCATCTAACTTGTTTAGCAGAGGTGGGGTGGTGTATGTTATTCATGGCTTTTATTTTATCTGGGTCTGCTTTGAAGTCACCGTTGGAGACAATGTGGCCCAAGAACAAGAGTTCCTTTTTCATAAATTGGCACTTACTAGGTTTGGCGTAAAGTTTGTGCTTTGCGAGTTGATCAAGTGTCTTGAGGACATGTGTGAGGTGTTCCTCTTTTGTTTTTGAGAATATACTGATGTTGTCAAGGTAGCATAATGTGTTTGAGAGTCCATTTAGCGCCTGGTTCAGCATGGTGAAAAATATTGTGGGGGCATTTGACATCCCAAAGTTCATTACTTTACATTAAAACAACCCAAATTGTGTACAGAACACGGTCTTTGGTATGTCTTTCTTCTTTTAATTTGACTTGGTTATAAACAGATGTGAGGTCAATATTTGAAAAAAATTGGCTCTTGAGAGCCTTGGAAATAGGTCTTCTATGAGAGGAAGGGAGTATTTATTTTTTACTGTGCTTGAACCTAGTGCTCTGTAGTCTGTTACTAGGCAAAGAGATCCTTCTTTTTTCTTTACAAGGAAAACTGCTGCCCCCACAGGGATTCAGATGGGCAAATGAATCCTTTGGCTAGGTTGTCCTTGTTGGGAATTTTGAGGGTTTGGGTCTCCATGGGGGAGAGTCTGTAGAGGGGTGCTGGTTTGGGCATGGCTTTGCATAGGTTGATGCCATGCTTGACCTCCAGCTCAGGGGGTAGCTCTGTGAGTTCTCTCTTAAATATGTGGGTGTATTCATTTAGGAGTGCTGCAAGTTCTGGGCATTGGTTCTTTTGTTGTTTGTATATTATTGAATTCAGTGTACCTCATTTTATGGAGGGTACTGTCTTTGGTTAGACGCTCTGAGTTATCCTGATTTATGGCTTGGACAAATAATGTGTCTCTTAGGATGAGGTTGTTGGGTTCTTTGAGGATGCTGAAATTGACTCCATTGTGTTTGATAGTCATGGTCTTTGTTTTCCAATATATGCTGGGGCTCACTTGGGTGAACCAGTTCATGCCTGCTACAATGTTGTAGTTTATGTTGTTCATAACAAGTCCTTTGATGGACGTTTGTATGCCTTGGAGGTCAATTCTGAAGGAAGTTGTTTTGCCTTCAAGTAGAACCTTTGATTTGTCTGCCATTCTGGCATATTTGAAGTTGGATTTGACAACTGGTATTTTGTATTTGGTTAAAAATGGTTTGCTTACCATGGTGTGTGGTGCACCAGAGTCAAATAAAATTCTATGTGTTTGTGATTTATAAGTGCATGGGTAGACAAGAAGTTGTGAGCAATCTTTAATTTTTACGTTCATAAAGATAGAAGATTGTGGGACATGTGGGATGTGAGCAGCAAAGTTTGTGCCCTGGTACACTTTATTGTTGGTTTGGGGGAAACAGGGGCACTTAAGCCTGTTCTCCCTCCTCTTTTCCCTGTTCCTTTGTTTTGAGACCTTTGAGGTCAGAGAATGTGGGGTCAGATTCATAGTGGGTTGCTGTTTCAGCATTGTTTACTTCAGTGGTGTCCTCTTTCTTGGGACAGGAGCGGTTTGCGCTCTGACTGTGATTGCCATTGTTTCAATTGGAGTTGCCGTTGCTATGATTGGTGTTTTTGGCGTTTGTTGCCAGTGTCATTGTCTCTGCCATTGCCGTTGGATGAGCGGTTACCGTTGCCGTTGCATGCAGCATATTCCATATTTGCACGTTTTTCTGTGTGTTTGGCTTCTGCAATGAGCACAGGCATGGAGGTGTTGGCCTCTGGAAAGATGAGGGCAGCAACTGAGGGTTTCATTCTGTTGATGAAGGAAGCTCTAGTGTGTACATTGTCAGCTTGTGCTGGGTTTTGGATCTTGCAATTTATCTCTTTGAATTTATTGGCATAAGCTGTGATAGTGGTCTTCTGAGGAAGATTGCTGAGCTGTATTGCAATGTCTTGGAGGGATTCAGTGACAAAAAAGTTGTGGGTGATGCCCACTTTGAACTCTTCCCAGTTGTCAAGCTGGTCGTCAGTTTATGAGCCAACCCAGGTGGCAAACCAGTTAGCTGTGGCCTCGTACAGGTGCTTGCTGGCTTCCTGGACCATGTTTTGTGGGGGATGTGGCTGGCGCAGAGTTTGGCGGCTGAGTGGTCTAGCCAGTTGATGATGTTTTCTTTGTTTTTACCAAAGAAATTGTTGATACCAATGTATTTGGTGTTGGTAACTTCGCCTGTGATAGGTGGTTGTGCGTTTGTTTGTGGTTGAAGAGAGCAACTGTATTGAATTATCTTGGTGCATGCTTTGGGCATGACAAGTCCTTTAAATATGGTGCATCCACTAGGTATGTCTTCTTCAATGTTGTGGGCGCAGAAGTACGTTTTCCAGGTCCCCTGGGATGTGGCCTGGTTTGGTACGTGAGCAAAGGTGGGCGGGTTCTGTTCAGTCATTTTCTCTTTCATTGGTGTGGTCAGAAACCGTAGCTGCTACCAGTGATAAGGAGCGCCTTTTGGGGAAGCTTCAGATATGAAATGTAGGAAGAAGAGAAGTATGTTTTATTGGTTGATACTTTAGACTTATATAGCTGGTGTTGTGGCGGGGATTTTAATTGGATTAAATATAAGGAGGGTAATGTGAGGGATGGGTTCGAGTCATTGGATACATGGACAGTCATGTGATATTGGCTTGTTGCCATTTCCAGTATGTCAAACTGTATATTGAAAAGGCACCAAATCGGGCAATCACTGGATGTTAAGTGGTTTGGCGGTAGCCAGAATACCTGTACATCCAGCTCCTCGACACTACTTAGACTGGCTATATATACTGATTGTACAATTCACATATGACCAGCCGACCAAATAACAGCTAGCTGGTTATCGGTAGATATCTGAAACGAAGTACATCATATATATTTAAATGGCGATCAAATGGAAGGTAGCTAAAAAGTATGCAGGCAGGTGTCTTTTTAAAGCTTCATAGTTCATGGCAAAATATTTATTACAAAAAAGAGCAAGAAAGAGCTTGGATTTTAAGCTTAATAACCCTGAAAGACTGATCCGGCGTTCAGTAGTTAAGGGTTTCTATAACAGGGGGGAATTAACTTCATTTCCTCCAAGGATCTATATCAGACTGAGTTGATGCAGGCACAAAGTCACGGTTGGCAGCGCGCCGCAGTTCCTCTTCCCAGTTCAGATTTGTCCTCAAGGAGTTAGTGCCCCATGGGCTAACGTTGATGCTATTTGCTCTGCACATTACTGGAGGTGAGATCGGCCTGGGATTCTGTGAAGTGGATGCAATTTGAGGTTTAGGAGGTCTTTCCTCATTTGAGGATTGTGGTGGTGTCGGCTTTGATGGCCGTGTAGACGTGTTTGAGTATCTCCATGGAGTAGAGGGAGGCCGAGGAACGTAAGTAGGGTATTCTTCAATAGTAGGGATATTGTAATCTCCGTAAGCAAAGTTTCTAGATGAGTGGTATAGCTCCTCAGCTTCGGAATCATGAATTACATCCTCAAACGAGCATTCAAACATAAAGGTATCATAAGTCGGCGTGTCATCTTGGAGAAGCCTGGAGCTTGCATTGGTTCGATTGGAATCATCAATCCAGTATTTGGTTTGTCCCCCACTACTGTATCGAAGCCCCTCTCTCTGGCGGTTCCTACGGCCTACTTCTGTAGTCGAAGCTACCCCTGCAGGTTCAAATGTTCGGTAGTTGTATTGACTCCCAGTATATGTTTCAACTGAATCCAATAGAATATCCTTAATTCCGATAGCATCTCTAAAGGCGTATAAGAGCTTGAGGCGAACAACAGGCCCACTCCGGGGCAAGTAGTCCTTGTAAGTAAAAGCATACCAATGCGCAATTGCAGCGACAAGGAGTTCAAAACACAGAATTGAATCCTGGAGCGCAACAGCAGTATGTTCTTCGGAAAACCCATCCCCTGAAAATAAGATAACGTACTTATATTATAGTTTACCAAAATTAATCAGCCTCAAGGAAACCACTGCAGAAATGACAAGCCCCTGCCAAAACGTGAAGAATACAATGGCTTTGACACACAGAAATTTCGCTAGTGGACTGTTTTAAATAGCTTTAGCTTTGGAGGAAACTGGAGCTTACTTATATTCCTTGATATCTTCTTTGATCGTTTGGAACAGAAATACCAAACAGTACAAGCTGACACAAACGGAAAGATTATAAACGAAATTGATGTAGAAATAACCAGAACTCAGAGATAAATCGTCTTCATCAAAACTATCTTTGTATTTCAAGATCATGGTACATATTGCGATCAGCGGTTTAACATAGACATATTGAAGGATGCCCCTTTTTAAAAATAGAAAGGAATATGGATCTCCGACCTAAATAATAAGTAAAAATAATTGTACCTAAAGTACCTCCATTTCAGTAGAAAAATAGTAGGCTGGCCACATATGTTTAGTTGGGGCTCTTCCATAAAGTTTAGTCATCAAGCCTCGTTCTCCACCCATTAGATTAACCATCAAAGAAAAAAGCAGTAAATGACAAAGGCCTAAAACAAGCTTTCAATATTTATCAATACATACTATATTTACCTCGTATACATCTCGTATAGCATCAACATAAAAGGCAAGGTTTAAAGAAACTAAACTAATCCAGGAGGACAAAGCAAAAACAGGTACCCTACAGCTCAAAATAAATATTTTTCTAAAAAAACAGCTAATCATAATAACTTACATCCATTTTATGCGAATTACATAGCGCTGTAGATTCTAGCCATGAAGCGATTAATAAAAGGGCATTTATATAAAGCTAAGTTTACCGGCTTAGTATAGGATTTAAGATGTGTGAACATGGACATTAAAGAAATTAAAGTGGCAATTAAAGCAAATATGCCGCAGGTATTGACCATTCTTGATCCAAGCTTTGCACCTGCTCCCCCGCTCCCCCAATCAGGAAGAGTGCCATTTCCTTCAGCTGGCACTGGGGTATCAAATAAACTTAGATTCATAGATATTTAAATAAAAAAGCAAGCGACAGCAGTTCTTAAAGTCTGGGATAGACTTGGCGATGGAAGTTTTAACTTGTGCTTTATAAGTGAAGGGAATAATAGCTAGTTGATTGCTCAACAGTTGGGAGTCTGATAGCACAGCTGTTGATGCAACCACCCTTACATAATGCGACAAGAATTTAGGTTGTGTGACGAGTGACAAGGTTTCGGCACAAATGTGCCGAGCACATCACCCCAAACCTGAATTCAAGACAAAGTTTCTTGCATATCTTGTACATTATGCGTATTAGGATGTGCCAGCACATCACTTTGATGCACTATGGCTTAACAAAAATGGGTTGTGACTTGGGTTCCTGAAAAAGTCACCATACTTCTTAAATCAAATTTATTTAAATTTGAAAATTTATAAGAGTGCGATGACTTCATAGTTGAATCCGCAGCCACATTTTAAATAACTGATAGTTGCACAACCAGAGGCCTGCAATCCAAGCATTTTATGTGAGCACTTACTTGCATTAAATATTTTCAAAATAATAAACATGCCAGAAATAACTCGATTTGCATTACAACATTAAATCCAGCCCACTTGTCCCTCTAATCAAACCCCAATTCAAAGTAGCGACACATTTGTTGTAATAGCCGGCCAGCCAAAAAGGATTGGCACCAAAGTGTAACTAGAGCTGCAAAGTCATTTTTATAGAAGGTGCTTTAAAGATGCAGTCTTCCAGGATGATAACCCTTTCACTCTGAGCGGGAAGGCCAAAATCTGCTCAGAGTGGGCCTGATTAAGGCCGCTTCGGCTAGCCGCAGCCAGTTTCTGGCTCTGGGTAGTTTAGAACGGGTACCAAAATCATCACAATCTGTGTTGTGACCAAGCTTCATCCGTCACAATACGTTTTGTGACTTTAGAAGGCAGGTCACAATTGTAACTGCCACATTTTGTGACCTGCTCTTAAAGTCACAAAATAAATCTGTATGAATTGTATTGTGAGCAAGCACAATCCTATATGGTTTTATATTGTGACCAATCATAATTATATAATCTCATGTAAGCTATTCCTTTTGATTGAAATATATATTTATCCATTTATTTAAATAGTATGTTAATATAATCAGCTAAACAAACTGTGGTTCAATCAAAACTATCATTGTGAGATAATGACAGATAAAGCTTGTAATAAATTTTAGTTGAAAAATGAATTCCTACAACTGAAACTGCTGTGATGCTGATATACAAATATCAGATATTTAGAGAATATTTGGCCTACAGGGGAACTGGCTCAGCCAAGTCATCGTTAACATTAACACCAGTCAGGCGGAACTCAAGGCAACATCAGTTAAAGAAACTAAAATTAGAATCAAAAACAAGTCACGGAATATAGAGATGTTTTATTATCAGGAGCCAGTCACAATTTAAAGCTCACTGTTAGTGTTATCTTTTATCAGATATTGGAGCTGATGACGAGATTGGCATGACACTGCACTAACTTTACATCCTGTGCCTTATACAAAATAATATCACATGTTTCATCCTCAAGAACTATTTTAATTTTACATCCTGTGCCCCGTACAGAGTGAAATCATCTGTTTCATCCTCAGAAACCAACTTCCTTTTATATTTTGTGACCTACTCCAAAAGTTGCAGTACAAATCACACAGATTTTGTTGTGGCCTAATCTAAAACCACTTAAACCAGCTGTGTGACTCTTTGATCACCCAATTGCTGTGATCTTCCCAAACCTAGCTCTGGGCCACTCACCTCAAAGATTTACTATATAAAATTTAAATACTTAGCAATACTGTTTTGGTTGTAGCAGCCCAGTGCCAAAGCCTGGGCTGAAGCATCCCTAGGCCTTATATAATATGCACTACTCATAAGTGGAAAATACCAGCAGCTAGCATACATAAAAATAGTAATACTGTATTAAGGAACCAACCTTGGGTGGCCGGCCCGTTGTTTTCTGGTATCAGGCGGGCAAGGCCCATCATAGGATTAGTGATAACTTAAATAGGTACAACATAGATTTTCTCTCCCAAGACCACATTCCAGAAGCCAGGATGATAGTGACAATTACCCCTAAAAGAGTGATGTACACTATATCAAACAGCTGATTGGAATTAACTAGGGGAAGCTCATAATAGACACAGGCATCAATTTGAGGGTGAGAGGTGGCTCTATTTATAGCTGGTAGGCAGCAAGAAAGTTGTATTTATCTTTAAACAGGCAGAGTTCAGTAGTAAACCTAGGTCCCTTTCTATTATAATGATCAACTCTTTAGTACGGGCCAAGGGATCACACACAAGTATATTATTAGTAATATATTTGCAATACTCAGGCTTCAAAGGGTACTCTGTAAAGTGCACAAGACCAAAGGAGGCACCTGGAAAACTGGAGTTAAACTGAAAGATTACAAGATAAATACAGTAATAATTGGGAAGGACAATAATTCATAACCTTGATTCAAAAATTTAATAAAGTCTGGTACAGGGTCTGGTGGTTTATATAGCATCCCACCACCAGACTTTAATCTTAATGGGTGAGATTGAGTTGATCGGAAACTGGGAATTTGTACAGGCAGGTTGCCTGGGTTTTGGGGCAGTGAAATGGCACAGACAAAGGGCGGGCTTTCATTGGCCAATTTATCTAAAAGGGTATTGCAAGCCTTCTGTTATCAAGCATCATTTCCAGAGATGGCTTGTAGGTCAGCATATTTCTGGGGGTGAATCCTGATTGGCTATCAGGGTAGACCCCATGCTCATCAAGCCAATG
Source organism: Entomophthora muscae (assembly GCA_014839935.2). Lineage (NCBI taxonomy): Eukaryota > Fungi > Entomophthoromycota > Entomophthoromycetes > Entomophthorales > Entomophthoraceae > Entomophthora > Entomophthora muscae. The sequence goes on along the minus strand of QTSX02006439.1, from coordinate 295,858 downwards.
GTGGGTGTATCTTTGCCTCCATTAGGCAGTGTAATAACCAAACATGGTAGGTACTACCTGTAGCAGGTACAGAAGAAGATTGACAATCTGAAAGCCTGTCAGAGCGGTGATGATGGGGTAAATGGTCATCAACCATTGAAACATCTTGGCATGGGTACTGTATCTGCCAAAGCTACCCACAAAGTGGTCAATACATAGTGGGCAGATGTGTACGCGGCAACAGATAGAGTGGAATGGGGTGACACCAGAGGAGGTCAAGGGCCAGCGTACAAAGAATTGAGTTGACCTGGGTCTTTGTAATACTTTTGGTCCAACCCTTCTGGTGAGGGCCCAAAGGCAGCAGGTCCTTGCTGATACCCTTCAATCCCAAGACAAGCTCTGAGCACAGCTGTGAATATGAGGTGATTCATCTTCACTGGTTGGGGATTGAGGGTGAGATTAAGTAGTCTAAGGTTTAGGCTAAGAGTGGGGGTTTAAAAGTGTCAGCAATCCACTTGATAGGAAACAATTTCCCTACCTGGTGGACCAAAGCCCCTAAGTTGAGCCTGGCTATTACAGATCCAATAGGTACTGTGATCATGGCAAGATGGCCTAAGTGGCCCAGATAAGCAAATCTTCCCATAATAGAGCTGAAGCAACCTAGCAGGTAGTATCTCACCACATAGGTTAACAGATAGAATGAAGCATAGGTCCTAACCAGCAAAGGTTTGGTTGGAAGAGGAGCAGAGGAACAACCATAGTGGAATTTGCGTCCCCAGTGACCAGAGGGATATTTAAACCACCCATGGGCAAGAGACTCCTTCTGGTGAGCATCATCTGGGGATGAGTTATGTCAGTCTGTAGTTGGAGTGGAGTTCTCCAAGGTTAGCACCACAGGCAAGAAGAAGTCTAGAAACCAGAACAGGAATGAAATTCTTTCATGGTTTCAAAATAAGAATCAAGAGATAGGTGTGGACAGAGATGAGATAGAAATAATTCTTTATTGTTGGAACAAATAGAATGGATAATGAATGTACACTTAAATAGCTTCAAAATGAAGGCTGAAATATTTAAGTGGTATTTGGGAAATGAAGGGGATTTGCATGAGATTTATGATTGAAATGATACCTGTTTCATATGTTGATCAAGTTGATGCTTAATAATCTTAATAGTTATGTGGTGTATGTGGAGGAGCCAAAAAGAAGCCACAATGTTAATCATAATTAAGCGGTGGTGAGGAAGCAGATCTCTGGAATTCAAGTACAGAGCCTTGACTAAAGCTAGAAAAAGCGGGTCCCAGAGCGTCAAGCTGGCTTTACACAGCCAATCAGAGGCCAAGCGGTAAGTGGCATTATCCTTTATACTATTAACCTTTTTGAAAGCAAATTGAAGTTCAAAAGCAAAAATTGAATCAATTGGATGGTAATAAATAGGTAAAGTAAATTTAATGTTTGCTTCTGTACTAACGCTAGGTTCATTCTTAGGGTCCTGGGTTTGATTCCCGTTCTAACCAATGTTAGGGTACCAACTGGTGTCAAAAATGTTGTTGTTGTGTGGTTGTCTCTTGGTCTCTTTACCCAATTTCTCAATAAAATAAATGGAGTCAGGGAAGGAATCCCTGACAAAAAGGTATTTTATTTAGGGGTATTGCTCTCAATAATATCACAAGCCATCATTGAGAGGGATTCTTTATTTATAGTATCTTCCAATGTGGAAAGTTTTGAAAGTGGGAGTGAAAACAGGGATTGGGGATCCCCAGAGTTTAAATGGGGATACAGTGGGATCAGATGTTGGAAATAAGGGCCACTATTGTTCTGCTATAATCTTTTGTTGACTTGGCATTTCTAGGAGAGAGCCAATTGTCAGGATTGAAAATTCTTTTCCCCTTAAAACCTGGGCCCAAGGTTGGGATTTGAACCCTGACCCTGAATCCCTGCGGGCTGCCGGCCCTATGGACCAAAGGGCCAACTGCCTGTGTTTTCCTGAGATCAAGCCCCTCAAGCTGATGCCAAAAATGTTAACCCAATTGATGAAGCAAGCCAAACCAAAGAAATCAGCACACCAAATGGAGGACTAATCAAAGCGCCTAATGGAGGCAACAAAATTTCACCCATTAGCTTCATGAGCTTGAAGTCTACACTGGTGGCCAATTAAGAGCCATCCCCAGAAGAAGGCACGGGCCTGCAGCTCAACCCCATGACCACAATTCTAGAGCAAGATAATCAAGTAACCAATTTGAGATCTCTGACTAATGAAAGAACTCCTGGCCCAAGTGCCATTTTGCCTCCTTTGAACCCAAGCACCCAGATCCCCCAGGCCTGCCTTTCCCAATGCCCTGATGTACCCCCCATGGAAAATATTAAGTTTGTAAGTGGGGTGCTATATTGTCAGGAAACCTTTTCCTGACTCACTTTTAATCATGGATACCTTGTTAATGGAGGCCAACAGCAAGAGACAAAAAAACAACATTGTTAATACTTTTGAGCCTTTCAGCCCTTCCCAGACTAAGAATCAAACCCAGGACTCTAATCAGGAAGATAACGTTAGAAAGAAACCAGGTGCTTCATTTGAATTACCTATTTATTATCCATTGATTCAATTGGATTTTGAATTTGAAAACCCTTTCAAAAGTGAAAAGGTTAGTATTAAGAGTGATAACGTCACTTACCGCTTTGATTCTGATTGGTTGCTTGACACCTATTGTTTGATTAATGACCCACTCTTTAAGCATATAGACCAGGCGCTGTATAGTACAATATGCAATCAACAGGCTTCATTCTGCTTAATTAGATTCTATATTACAAAATCTTTGTGGCTCCAGCTATACAACCAAATTGTTATATTTATTATTAAGAACCATTGTATCCAATACCTGAAATTGGTAAGCTCTACATGATAGACTCATGAAAATCTCCTCTTATTTTCCCAAACTCCACTCAAACACTTCAGCCTTGATTTTAAGGCTATTTAAGTGCCCAATTTTTACTCATTCCAATTGTTCCAACAATAAAGAATATATCTTGTCCTATCTTGTCACATCCATTTCTTAGTAAACTTATTTGAAGCCACAAAGGGGATTTATTTCCTGTGGTGGTTTCTAGTCTCCCTTTTACAACTGTAAAAGATCTTGATAATCCCACTCCCACTATTGACTGGCAAAACTCCTCACCCAATGATGCCCATCAGAAGGAGTCCTTGGCTAACAGATGGTTCAAGTATCACTCTGGTCATTGGGGACAAAATTTCCACTATGGCCGCCATTCTAGTTCTTCATCTGCCAAACCGTTGTTGGTACAGCCTCACGCAGCATTCTATCTGTTATTGTACCTGATAGGATATTATCTTTTGGGTTGTTTCAGCTCCCTGATGGGAAGATTTGCATACTTAGGTCACTTGGGCCACCTTGCCATGGTTATGGTGCCCATTGGTTCAGCCATTGAAGGGCTTAATTTAGGGGCCTTGGCTCACCAAGTTGGGGGCTTGTTCCCCTCAAAGTGGGTCCCTGACATATATAGACCAAAGGACCCCACACTCCAAACTTATTTCCATTTTTGAATAAAGATTATGTTATTTTGGCTTATACAGCTACTGCCTTATTTTGTCTTTGCCATATATCAAATTAGTACAAGATCATCCGGCCCTCCTGCCCCTCTGCCTGCAGATTCCTATCCTTCAGGTGTTCCCTTTGGCCCCATCCACTTCACAGAGTACCCTCTGAAACCTGAATATAAGGATTACACCCCAGAAAAGATCCTTGAATTAGATCCTTTGGCCCGCATACAATCCACAGTTAGATACAACTGTCAAGGCCCCTGGATAGTCTCAACACCCAAGTTGTTTAGAGGCAAATTCAACTACCTGCCTGCCTACAATCTCTGTATGGAACTGCCTGTGACCCCCAAGCCTATGCCCGACTCCTTGCCTGAACTACCAACTGATCACACTGGCAAGCTGTTTGGGATTATGTACATCACCCTCACAGGGTGATTGCCACTATAATCCCGTCCGCCAGCCTGTGGTCCTGGGTGGGGAAGTCTTTCTCCTACCTTTTAAAGTTAGCTCCTATCTTTTGGTGGGCTTTACCTGCAAAAAAACTGGCCTAGTAATCCCAGAAAATGACAGGCTGGCTGCCCAAGACTGTATCCCTGATACCAATAATCTCTTGCTGACCTTGGGTCAGGTGAGAGCAAGGATCCATGTTGTTCTTCAAATCTATTTTTGCCTCAGGTGACAAGGTTTGGATGATGTCTGGCCCCAGGTCCTCATTGGTTGGGTTCAGAATTGTTGCTTTGGTCTGCAGCTTGGGTTTCACCATATCCTCCAGGGCATTCATTATTCCTCAGTTTATTCCCTATGATCAGGGACTTATTTGATTGATCACATGGTGGGGTGACATCTTATTGCTGGAGGAGAGTGAGGACTGGGACCCAGGTGGGTGGCTGGCAGCAGGCTGGGACCCGGGGAGCAAGCAGGCAGGCGCCTGCCCAGATGATAAATTATTCCGGGATTCATTAATTTTTGTTTTTACTTTTAATTTATTTTCCCCATTTGGGAGGGGAAAATCCTTTTTTTATTGAGAATTATTTAGAACTAAAAGTTCTTTCCTGCCCTAAATTGACACAATGGTTGAAATTTAGTTGGTGTCAGGAATTTTTCTGATAGGCGACATGAGTTGTTTGTTCTTAGGTTCAACAATTGGTACTTCTACACTGGCATCCTCATCTTCAAGAGCATTTGCAGTTTTAATCAGAGAGTATTTGATCTTGAAAAATGTGGGCAACTTGCCCCCTGATCCTCAGAGCTGGCAGTTTGTGGGCTGGCTTGACCAGTGTTTGAATTCTGTTCCAAGTCTTGGGTTTTGGGAGGATGAAAATTTTCATTCCTGACACCATCCCCTTCTTATCCTAAAGGCTCTCTGTGGGGTTCCTGGTCACCAGTCCCCAATTTGTGGCCTGGATATAGCCAGGAACCAGCTGGAAGGAGTTATTATTCCCTAGTAGTAGTAGGTGGCTTTCTTGAATTTGCTTATACTTGGCCTGCATTACTGCAAACTCTTCTAATACCTTCCCTGTAACTAGGCAGGCATCCCCACCATGCACTTGTACTTCAGCTGGTGCTATTCCTCTGTGGGCCTTTATCAATCCTTCAACAGCCTAGTAAACTCATTCCTAATAAATTCCCTTCTCCTATCTGTCATCTCCAGGCGTCTAGTTAACCTTTCTCACTCTTCCTGGGAAGTTTTGTTAATGGCAAACCTTCAACAACTTTGGTGGTAGGTATCTTCCTCCCCTTAGCTAGGGTAGAAGATGTTGGGAAATTCATTCATATGGTCTATCTGTACTATTTGTAAATTTGGGCAGGGGTCAAAATGAGCTTTTATTTGCTTTCAGAAGGAAGATCCCCTTAGAATCCTTCTGTTATATGGCCCAGGGGTCTGGGAAACAATAGATATGTGCCAATACTAGGAGTTCTTCAACAATTTCTTGGACTCCTTGTACTTGGTCTTATGCTCCTTATTTGGGCTCCTTATCCTGTCCTTATGGCCTTTACAATCCACTGTTTCCAATACTTAAAATGCCTCAGACTTCTCTCCCTTTTATAGCTCCTTGTTTCAGTCCTTACTTCTTCCTAGAACTCTGTGTTTTCCAGGCTTAAGCTATCCATTTTTACTTGATCTATAATACATTAAAGTTTTTTTACTTACTTCAGCTAATTAAAAATCATCTTTTCCATGTTCATACCCTCATTTTTTAGGCTTAAACTCTTCTTTTTAACCACTGAAAACCTTGATCAAATAGGCTTTGGCCTGCAGCCAATCACATGCCAAGATTGAGCAGTTTTGTTGAAACATTTCCCTGAATGACTTGCTCTTGATCATGGTTCAAACCTGGTGTAGTATCACTCCAGATAAACACTTTCTCCGTGTTTCAAACAGGTTTTCTGTACTTTCTGTCATGATTCCCCAGGAAAACTTGATTGCTTCTGAATATGTTTTGCTTAAGGGATATTTGCACCCTAATTTCTTCAATGTTTCTCTGTATTTCCCCACATTTTTCCTTTACCCAGATAAGTTCAAACCCACCTGCTGCTTGCCTCTTGATTCTGACCATGGTTTCAGCAAAACTTTTGCCTTTTTCCTTAGAGTTTCCCTGTTCCATTTCCATCTGCTCTGGCTCAACTTACTTAATCAACTTCCAATAAATTCACAGGTTGTTTTCTTTTAACTGTTGCTTTATTTCTTTTTTAATCTGTTAATTATTTTTTCCTTGGTTTTATTTCTTTTTAATTATTTTTCTTAATTATTTTTCCTTAATTATTTCTTTAATTATTTCCTTCTTTTTACTTCTATACATTTCTATCCTCAACTGTCTAAGTTCATTCCTTCTGCTCCTTCCTCTGCCTCTGCTAGTCCTTCTCAGTAATCATCCATTCCTTCTGCCTGTCCTTCTCAGTCATCTTCCACTTCTTCTGAAAGTCCTTCTTTGTCATCTTCCACTCCTTCCACCAGTCCTTTTCTGTGGATCACAAAAGTTCTGCCCTTCTCTATACTCCTCATTACTAATACCTCAGAATCAGACAATAAGTCTCCACAAGTGAGTTAGCATTTGTCTAGGCGCCCATCAGTGATCACTGCTTTAGTCCATCAACCACATACAATCCTCATGTCTGTGCAGTTGTTTTTACTCACTCAAGTGGTTAGTTTGAGCTTTCAGTCGCAAAGTAACCAACTTTACTTCCCAGAAACCTATCAATTACCAAGTTATGCAGCTGCTCCCTTGATCAACTACCTCAATAACGTTCCTGGGCATATATATGCCTCTCTTGTGACTTCAAGGCCTCCTCAAAGCTTCCAGGAAGACACAGACAGGGAAAACTTACCCCTAAAATAGGTAAAGTTTGCCACCTGCAGACCTCCTGCAAGTGGCCAAAGGATCTCAGAGCTACCTCAGCTCATCCTTGCCTGGAAGCCATAAGTTACCTACTAGACTGGGACACTTGCCACCTCTAGTAGTCACTAGTCACCTACTAGACATTTACCTGTCATAAGACACTATCCTTCTCCGACTTCAAGCATAGAGTCGTTATTGTGGTTGAATCAGCCCTCACCTGAAAAACTGCCCCCATGTGGATCATCACAACCACACTGACTAGTGAGGTCAAATTTAAATTGCCCTCTTATGCTATTGGAAAGATTTTGAGACCTCAGTAGAAGAGCTTAACCAGTTCCAGGAACATACCAATGCCCAGTTTGAGTTGGTTGGGGCACGTGTAGATGAGTGGGGCAATAAGTTGTAACAGAGATATGATGTGGATAAGGCTAAACTGAGAAATATATTACACTAAGTCCAAAAGTATGTTGATGAGAAGGTGGCTTCTGTGACTGTGATGCTACCCACACCTCTTTCTGAACACCCTCCTGCATTGGAAGCCAATATTTGGGAGGCTATTTCTGAACTCAATGCCACTACTTGCTGTCAATCTGCCAATGACAATGTACCTATCACTGAACCTGTTCCTGATCCTTGCATTATCATTTTGACAGACCAGGTGGCACATTACAATTTGAAATTGCTTACCTGCACCAATGACTCTCATATTAAGAGGACTCTTCTTCTGGACCTAAAAGTGAAGGTGAGGGTGAAGAGGAGCAGGGCCCTAAAGATCATGGGTGCTGCACAGGTCTAAAAGGGCAGTCACACATTAACTGTTCCCTTGCATTAGAAAACTTGGATTCTGTTAAAAATGATGTTGCAGTCAGACAGGACACCCTAGAAAAGGAGGTTCAAAATCTCACCAGAATAACAGAGACTATGAACAAGAAAATATTCCCTTTGCTGCCCCAAGTTGCCACCATGGGGAATAGGGTCAATGGGATTTCAGGAACTTTGGCTGTTCATCAAATACAGATTGATGATATTGGAAATGTGGCAACTACAGCTAGATACATTGGAGGACAGAATAGCTCAACTATATACTTTGGAGAAAAGTCTTTATCTTTTGTGGGCCAGACAACTGGCTGCAGAGTCGGTAACAGCGCCCATGTTGACACTAAAAATGTTGACAGTGGCCATGTCAACACTTTTTTAAGTAACAGCACACTTTACCCCAAACATTTTTAATATAAAAAATATTTTTAAAATACTTTATTATAGTAAAATAACCCCAGAGCATTCAAAAAAAATTACTATAAGTAATAAGAATAAGGAGATATAAGCAACTATTTTTCAATTTACTATATAAATTACACTCTTTATTATAAAATTATGTTTTTATTCCCATAAAAATTAAAGGTCCAATAAAATAAAAATAAATATACTTTATATATCATAATAAATACAAAATATAATAAAATTCTAATTTAAATTTACTATACTTCATATAAGCATAACTGAAAAAGTTTCATGCCTTAAAGATAAATTAACAAAATATAAGATATTTCTTACTAAACCAGATTGAAACTGTATCTGAAACTTACCATTTATACCAAAAAAGATTAGTACTATCCAAGAAAATAAAGTAAACATTAAAATTTAAAAGCAAAAATATACAGGCAAAGCAAAGCAAGGTTTTTGGGCTAATTAAAGCCACCAGCAAGAGCAGTGGCAACGTCCTCAAGGTACTTCTTAATCTCTGCCACCTTGTACTTCTTCTTAACCACCTTCTGGACGTCCTTCTAGTAGTCCTGGTCCTTGCCCTTTCTCTTCTTTGGGGCCACCCAGTTGGCCAGGTTGCAAAACTTGGAAACAGCCTGGGCCTGCTCCTCCTGTAGCTTCTGGAAGAACTTGTTGTATTTGGGGTTTAACCCAAACTTCATCTTCAGGTGCTTGTGCCACACTTCCAGGCTGGAGGTTGTCTTCATCTCCCCCTTGAGGCAGGCGTCATGGCAATTCCAAGGGGCAGTGGCCCTGCTCTTTCCTCTCTGGGAAGTCACCTTCTTACCTACCCATTGTCGCTCAAAGTAATCCAGGTAGCCTTTGAAGATGGTGGAGTTCCTCTTGATATAAGCATCCTCCAGGAGGGCCTCAAAGCCAATCCCAGTATTCTCTGGCCGCACAAAAGCCAAGGCAGCAAACTGGGTGATGGAAAATTGGCACTTCCCTTTACCATCATTAAGATACTTGTCAAAAAGCTCCTTCTTGCTCTTGAGATTCTTGATGAGGGCCTTCCTAAAATGGAAGAAGAAGTCCTGTACTTCTCCATTGAAGGTGGTCTCAAAGGCTCTGAACTGAGCTTGCTCAAAGTCTATTATGATAACCTTTGGCCCAAGTGAGCGCGCATGAGCTAGCTGCTCAGCAGCTATGGTGGACTCATCCTTCTCAGCGGAGGAGGGATTGGCCCTTGTAGCGTGGGTAGGAGGGGTGAGCTGATTGGTGGGAAGGGAGCTCAAAGCATCCCAGACAATTTTGAATGCTCTGACATAGACCTCTTTCTTGGCACCAGTCAGGAGAAATAAAACAAGGGGGATAACCTTTGCATCAAATTGCCTGTGCAGGACCCAAAGCTGCTTGAAGAGAGAGGGGCAAGTAGCAAATGTGCTGTCACACAGCCAGGTGGTAGCAGTGTTCAGCTGCTCCAGGTTTTAAGTTGTTGCATAGGCATGATCCTATCCTCCACTTCCTGCCCATTGTCATGGAGCAGGAACATCTATCCATCCTCAGTTTTCTTGAGGGCATCAGAAAGGACCAGGTCTTCAATTGTGGTGGCACTCTTGGCCAGGGGGTTTGAGGCTTGGCGCCTATCACTCACAAACTTGACCAAATGGGTGTGGTTTGGCACCCTCTTGAGGTTGGTGGGGGAGAGGTACTTGCACGCAAACATGGCCAGCTGGGTTGAGGAAAGTTCATTTGAGATGGGCATGACCTGCACCAGATACCATTTGAGAAGGCAGCCAATGGTTGTGTTGGGCATGATGCAGGTATGCTCATCCTTAATGGTCTTTACCAAGTCCCAGTGCTCAGTATTGAGCTGCACTGGGCAGGAGAAGTCCTCACAGGTATAGTGCCGGCTCTTGAAGCCCCGGTTGGCGTTATTGCAGCTGAAAATGTAACTGTTGGCCACCATGGCTGGCCCACTTTTGACACTCATGATGGGAAAAGACTTTGGTAAGGTGGAAGGAACCTTGAACTTCCCGTCAACATTGCAGATATTGTGGACCAGCAGAGGGTCCCATGGGTTAGCAGGAGCATGGTGGAAGCCAGAGAAGTAATTGGGGCAGGGCTTTGTATCATCCCCAGATGAACTTGAAGGGGGGTTTGATGGTGGTGAGGAAGCAGAGGGGGCTTATCTTGGTGCTCCTCATGTACAGGAGACTTATCCTTGGGTGGGGTCTTTTTGGCCTGGCGCTGCTTCTTATTAAGCTCCTCATCAGAAGCTGAGTTATAGAAACTGTGGTCAGTAACTGAATCATCAGTTTCTTCTCCCCCAGTGGATTGAGTGAGGCTCTTCTCAGGAGAGGGCTCAGGGGAGGGCTTTGGGGAGGGCTTGGGAGTGGCCTTCTTTGATGAGACAGGCTTCTTCTTGGTGGCTTTGGTGGGCTTAGAGAGACGCTTAGTTCCTTTGGTCTGCTTAGAGGTGCTCTTGTCCTAAAATAATAAGTAAAATGGTTTAAAATAAATCAATGTATTTAAAAAACAAAAAAAACAACTTAAAAAACATAATGTATAAAAAGTAAACTCTATATGGCTTTTATTGGCATTTAAAAGGTAAAAAATACTGTAAATTCAGAACCTGAACGTAAAAATGCAGGATTTTCAAATCCTTGGTTCTAATTTCAAATCACTTCTGCAGGCAACTCAGCTGAGTGAAAAATAAAATATTTAATAAAATCAACCATTTAATTTAATTTTTTAGTTTATTTAAATTGGCAAATTTTGAATATCTTGAGCAGATAACTCAACTAACAAAAGACAAAACACAGCAAACAAATGCAGGATACATGAATCAGAAATGTGGGATTCCAATGTACAATTTGAGATTTCCTGTATTTCAAACAAATAATAGACATCATGTAAAGCTTAAAGAATCTGAAATTGTGGGATTGTCAAATCCAAGAACCAATTTCAAATCAAAAATGAGGTGAATTTGAAAGAAATATAATTTATGGGTGTCTCAAAAATGATGCCAAAGGATCTAGAGTGGATTTGTGCTAATTCTTTTAGGAATTATAGGCATTCTCAAAAATCATCTTATTCCATTTTAGTACAGCTAAAATTTAGATTCTACTATTCATAAAATTAACATACTTAACAATAAAATTAACTAAAATGTACACTTCTCTTTTTGAGTTTAGTTTTTAATTAAAATTTATTATGTCTTCTTCCAATAACAACCAAGTCAATGAGCTGTTTCCTGGCCTTGACAAAATCATGCAGGGCTATGCTGGGTCTCTTAATGGTAAAGCCTCTGTCTATGGCCACTCCCAACCTGCAGACCCCTCTACAAGCACCACCCAGGAGTGTGTTCTTTCTCCTGCAACTTCCAGCATGACCCTGTTTTCCCATCATGCACAGGCAGCTGCCAATCCAAATCCTGTATCAACAATGGCATATGGAACCAGCTGTGACAGAAATCACAGGATAATATGAAGCTGTTTCTAAATGGTGGGGAATTACCACCCAAATTCACATAGAATTAATGATTAACCACCAATGAAACTTCAGATACTGTTTTGTAAAATTTCCAAATGAGATACTAGGATTAAGTAAAATAATTAATCCTAAACAAAGTAGCCCAAGATAAATAGCCTGTGAAAGCATCAGAGTATCTTCAGAATAAAATTCAGGACATTGAGATGCAACACAATTTTCAGGTTCAAAGACAGGAGGAACTACTCCAAGATTGGCAGGCATTGAATTAACATTGGGCAGTACCAACAACAAAGTTCCAACTGCAGGGCCCCATCTTCCAGTAATGATCTGGCTTAGAATAAGATTGTAGGGGATGTATTGCAACAATCCAACTACAGGATTCATTTTTAAAAGTAAATTAGACCAAGGGATATTTGATTTTTATTGAGTAAATTTTGGGAGGACTCAACTCTTAGAGTTGAAAAAGCAAAAATTATTCAATATATACAGTAGTTTTAAAAGCTATGGCGACAACCAAAAATACTTCAGATTTAAACAAAATGATTTCATATTTAAGCAAAATCCAACTTTCAGGTAAAAATATACACTCTATTAACAGGGTTTATTGGCGTTAATGGGCAAAATGAGTCAACACAGCAACAAAGGGCTCACACGCAAAGCAAAACTATTTAAAATACAATCTAAAATACATTGATTCACAAACAAAATGGTGTGAGTTGACTTTCAGTGTACATATGTTTACTATGTGAATTGGTGAAAAAATACACCCAAGCAAGGTGAGTTAAAACTTAAACCAAAAACAAAACACAATAGCAACTCACTATGTAAACAAAATCACTCACTTGGTGTGTGCAATGGATTGTAATCATGAATTATACCAAGGTATCTAAAATAAGACACAAGATCTGAAACATAAATTTTAAAAATATTGTGTTGGGTGTTTGAATTTGGCAGTAAAATCTAGGGAAATGGGTGTTTTTTTTGAGTATTCTAAAATGGGCGTTGTAAAACCAAAAACAACTAATTAAGAAATAAAAAAATCTATAATTGGGATATTGGGTGGGAAAAACTCTAATTAAATATCCATATTCAGATAAAAGCAAAAAATAAAATTAGGGAGTAACTTAATTGAAATTTATTTAATATTTTATTAAATTTTAAAATGGAAGGAACACAACACCAGAGTACCAATGCACCTGTTGTGCACTGTGGTTGCAGTTGCCCCCGCGGGTCAAAGAATAGAGTTAGTGCAACCCAAGTGCCTACTCAAGGAGGAGATGGGAGAGGAGAGTTCCATAGTGATGCTGCAATGACACAGCCGGTTCAAGGAGCACAAGCTGCTAGGGTGCAGAGCATCAACCCTTGGGTCCCTAAGCTGACCCAGAAGCCCAACAAGGTCACTACTACAAAGAAAATTAGAAACAAGGAGGTAGAACTTACTTTGTATGTGTTTGATGTTGTGTACCGGCAAGAGTTGGTCCTGTCAGCCATGCTGGAGAAGGTGAAGCCTGTAATTGATACTAGCTACAAGCCCTATGTCAGTGATGGTAATCAGGAAGAGGACAAGGAGCCTGAGTTCTTCAAAAAAGATGAGGGGCAGTTAGTATTGAAGAGAGTTGCTACGTTTTACACCAAGGTGCCCATGCCCTGTGTTGTGCCCAACGCCAACAAGCCAATCCCTACTGCTAAAAAGCCTACTCAGAAGCGCATGCCTGATATTAAACGCATCATCCTGCTTAAGCTAATGTGTGAATTGGGCAATTACAAGGCGGCTTCAGCCCTTGTTAGATGTGGATCCCAAGTACACCTCCAAGACCTTCAACAAGTTCATTAACACGGGTTGAGTCCTTGCCGCAGAGAAATCCATGCACGTTTCCACCATGCTCACCAAGGAGCACAAATGGGTGATCTGCCAGTGGATCACCTGGGACTGCCATCTTGAACTAGCAAATATACAGGCAATGATCAAGTCCACTTTTGGGGTTGAGGCTTTCATTTCCTTTTACTACCATCTGCTGAAGAAGATGCACTTTTCCTGGAAAAAGCTCAAGGTATCTCCGTACAATTGGAATAGCCCAACCAACATTGAGACCTGGAAAAACTATGCAGAGGCGTACACTGCCCTCAAAGCCAAGGGGATAGTCAAATTTTGCTATATTGATGAATCAGCATTTGCTTGTCTATGTGCAATGCATATGGCTGTCCCCAAAGGCTCAAATGACAGGATGGCTTGGCGTGCTGCAGTCCGCGCCACAGCCTATTCAATGGTGGCTCTCCTTGGTCCAAAGGGGGTTGAGCTATACCAAATGATTTTGGGATCTCACAATAGCCAGATCTTCCTATCATTTCTCCAATTGGTCCAGGAGCACCTGAGGCACACAAGCCCTGGCTTCACCAATGTCATTGTGTTGAACAATGTTGGTCTCCACAAACTGGCTGACATTCTCAAGGAATTCCCAATGATTGACACCAGCATTGCTGTGGGCCCCCCAGCAATTGGCCACAGCAAATTTGCGCCTTCTCTTCCTCCCAGCCTATTTGCCCTTCTAAATCCCATTGAGGAAGTCTTTGGGTGGCTCAAGCAAGTTGTCAAGCAAGGAACCCCAACTGGGACCAAAGACCTGTTTAATTTGCTACAGGCTGGGATCCACACCCTCCCAGCTGAGACTGTGGCCAAATTCTACGGCCACGCTGATTTGTTCTTCCCTGCTTGCCTTGCCAAACAGCCAATCAATTAAAGGCTTAGTGTGTCCAACTTTTTTATATTCTCTAATATACTATTTAAGATTTATTAATTATCATTTTATATTTAGAAGCTTCTAAGCCCACAATCACATTTGGCAAGACCATCAATGGGTAAGTAATTTATTTATTTTATATTATATTTTTTTATTATGCCATCTGAGGTTATCCCAAACACTTGATACTAGATTACAAAAATATATTTAATCACTTTTGGCAAATAAATATAAAAATCAAATTAAAAAAGTTAAATGTAAAGTGTACAAATTAGAAGTAGATTTTATTGACATATATTATTACGCTTTTATTAAGACCTTCTCTGGGATATATGGGTCATTATTTGTTAGATTAATCTGTTTCCTATTAACTGTGCTATTTTACACTTTGAAATTTTGTTTTAATTTTCCTATCAATAAATTTAAATAATTACAACAATTTTATCACAATAAATCCTATTTAATCCTTATAATATAAAAACCTATATTAAATCAATCATTTTCTACTTACAGCTAAATTAAACTGTATTAAAAGCTAGTAACAATCTTATTTCATATACCATTATTTCTTGAAAGCTGATTAGTACAAAATGAAATCATTCTAAAAAGAGCAACATAAAAATACAATAAAAACTGATATGATGATTTTTGTTGGAAATTAAATTGTTGCCTAAAATCTTGGCTTTTTTAAAAATATTTAATTTAAAATATGATAATTTTTGAATCCCTCTTTTTAAAAAGAGGGCAGATAGCTTTTTTGCATATTTAATAAATAAATATTAAATAATTTTGGATTTATTTTATAAAAAAATCTAGTAAAAAACTAAAAAAACTAAAACTAAAATTAAAACTAAACTTTTATTGAAATTTCAGTGATCTCATTAAGCATAAGTAATTTATTCTTAAGTTAGATTTTATAGAAAATATATAATAAGAACTTATAAGAGAGTAAAAGTTTTTCTTTTTGAATTCTTAAGTATTTAATATTAATAAAATAGCTTTATACAACTATTTAATAAAATTATATTTTTATACTGTATGTCAGGATTTCTGGATATTGACTAATTAACGGTTTCAACAAAATAATGCGGGCCAGTGTCAAGTTTATACTTCTGGGAAGTATAATAAACAAAATAAGGGGAAGATTTAAGAAGAGAATGATACTTTATTGAATATGAAAATAGGCTAATATATAGTATCATGACAAGTCACATGTTGTCCATGTACGTCATGGAGGTCACAGGGCTTATCTGAGTAATGTTCCTCTTGAGTCATGGGGCTTAATCAAGTTGTGTTCCATTTAGGACCTGGATTGAATGATCCATGTCATAGATGGTTAACTGATAATGGTGCCACCAGTTTACTGACTAGACAGTGAACCATTTGGTGAGTTGTTTGGCAATTTACTCAGGGCGTTAATTCCCTAAGAGGGAGTAATTAAAGATGTTGTGATATCTCCCCCTAGGGTGCTGGAAGGCGGAGCCTTGGGGATTTTCTTGAGAGTATCTGGTATGCGGGCTTGGTATTGATCCAGTTTGGTGTTGGGCACAGGGAGCCTTGAATTTTGTTGGGATGTTCTTGCTTTACACAAACGGAGTCAGTTGTGGTGCATATGTTTCAATTCAGTTTGAGATCCAATTCCTTTGATGAGGTAGGTGTTATTGGGCTTAACTTCCATGACAATGCCTGGTCCATGTAACCCTGGGTCTAGTTTGTGTTGGTTGTGATTGACAACCCAGATCTTGTGTCCAACTTGGAACTTTTCTTGTTGTAATGGGATTGTTTCCCGCTGGACCCTTTGGCATTTCATCTCTTCCTGGTCTTTTCTGGCTTGTTGTACTTTTGGGTCACTACTGCCTGGTATCTTATTTGGAAGTAGCAGTTGTGGACCTGTGGCTGTACTGACAAGTGAGGGTTTCTGACCATAGACAAGTTCATAAGAGCTTTTGCCCGTATTGCAGTTGACTTGTGTTCTGCAGACCATAAGGGCGGTTGGTAGCATATCAACCCAGGATTTTGGATTGTTGGAAGATAACTTACTTAGGGCTTCCACTAGAGAGCTGTTTAGTTGCTCTACTTGTCCATTTGCTTGTGGATGATATGGGCTGGCTGTGACGTGTTTTATTCTTTTTTTGGCAAGATAGATGTTGGTGTCAATAGCTTTGAGTTCAGTGCCTCCATCTGTGATTAAGAGGTCAGGCTTTCTGAATTTTTCTATGATTTCCTTGCCAATGAATTGTCTCACGTCGTTGCCTTTGTGCTCTTTTGTGGCTTGCGCTCCTGGCCATCTGGTTGCATAGTCAATGGCTGTGATGATTTAATTCTTGGCTTTGCTTTCACCGGGCATAGGTCCCACAATATCCAACAACCATACCTTGAAGGGTTGTGTGATGGATACAGGTACTACTGACTTGGGTGGGGCTTTGGTTTGGACGTACTTTTCACAGACTTTGCATTGCTCCAGTACTTCTCTGATATCATCTAGCATGTTGGGCCACCAGTAGTGTGTCTTGAGGTATTCATGCAAGTTTCTGCTACAGGTGTGTCCAAGGTCTCTGTGATATAGGAGGATGGTGTCAATCTTTTGAGTTGATGGGACGTAGGGTACAGTGTCACCATTTGGAAGTATTTGGTGAAGGGTACCATATACATTTTTGAACAGATGTTTGTTGTTGAGGACTTTCTCTTGGATGTCCATTGGTGTTCCAGGTGGGAAACCTTCCTGGATATTTCTCATGATTAACATGGGCCAGTCAGGGTTGCCATCAGTGCAAAGGATGTGTTTATTGTATAGCCTTGATAGGGCGTCTGCAGTAAGCATCTCCTTGCCTGGCTTGTATTTGATTTGAATGGGGTATCTCTGTATGAGACTCATCCATTTGGATTGTCTTCTTGACAGGTGTTGTTGTGTTCTGAAGAATATCAATGACTTGTGGTCGGTGAGTACTTTAAACGTCTGGGCTCCTTCCAGATAGCATTGCCATTTCATGAGGCAGTGTATAATGGCAACCAATTCCTTATTGTGTATGAGATATCTTTTTTTGCTATCCAATAGCTTCCTTGATTCATATGCTACAGGAAAGAAGTCCTTTTGGGCCGTTTGGATACAGAGGACTCCTCCTATGGCATAATCAGAGGCGTCAGTTTCTAGCTCGTAGATACCCTCACGGTTTGGGTATTGTAGGATGGGGGCAGTAACCATGTATTCCTTCAGTTGGCGGAAATGTTGGTCTTGTAAGGGTGTCCAGACAAATTTGGTTGTTTTCCTGGTGATGGCTGGCAAGGGGGCTGTTAGAGCGCCTCAGTCAGGGATGAATCTGTGTACATAGGCTACCATTCCAAGTAAAGTGTGGAGTTTGCTCTTATTCTTTGGGGCTGGCATCTCTTTTATAGCGCATATTTTGTCTGGGTCCGGTTTGATACTGTCTTTGCTGATGATATGGCCAAGGAATGGAATTTCAGTCAAGAAGAACTCAAATTTGGACAGTTTGGCAATCAACTGGTTTTCTTCCAGGGTACAGAGGACTGCGTGGACGTCTTCCCAGTGTTGTTGCAGGTTGGGACTGTAAATGATGATGTTGTCTAGGTAGATGATTGCTCTTTTCCCAATGTGTTCCTTGAATACTTCATTCATGAAGCTTACAAAGGTACTGGGAGTGTTTGTCATGCCAAAATTGAGGACAACATATTCAAAGGATCCATATTTAGTTTGAAATGCAGTCTTTGGGATGTCTTCAGGTTTCACGCAAATTTGGTGATAACCTGCTGTCAAATCAATTTTTGTGAAGATTTGGGACCCCCCAGGGCATCAAAAAGGTCATCAATCAGAGGCAGGGGAACCTGTTATTTATTGTGACCTTGTTGAGGGCCCTTTAGTCTGTGACCAGGCAGAGGCCTCCATCTTTCTTTGGCACAAAGAAAAAAGCGGCACCAAAGGGTGATTTTGAGGGTCTAATGAGGCCTTTCTTGAGTGCTTTGTCAAGGTAAGCTTTTAGGGTGTTGTCTTCTTGTGTTGTGAGGCAGTAGATGGGTTGTGCCTTAGGAACGCTACCTTTTAGGTCAATCTTGTGTTGTATACCCCAATCAGGGGGCAACCCAGGTAGTGTTTCTTGGAATACGGAGGGAAACTCATTGACTAGCTGGTTTCTAATTGGGTTTTGTTTGTGTTGAGTTTCTGTGTTTTTGAAGTGGATAACCTCATACGTACATGTGCTCCAATTGATTTTGCTGATGTCAGTTTCTTCCTCTGTTTCCATGATTTTCACAAATATGTGGTCCCTCATGAGGGTGTCAAGATGTGTTGGGTACACGTGATGGTGGACTTCTCCTTGCTGTATGGTGAGGGTGGCACTGTCTCAGTCAATTTGAGGTTTTGTCTTTCTCATCCAGTCCAAGCCAAATATGACATTGTACTTGGGGATTGGTATGATGGGGCCGCTAATTGTTGTTTGTACATCTCCAATTTGGGCGCAGAAAGGTTTTGTCTCATGGGTGACTGGTGTGCTACGGTTGTCTGCCATAATGGCTCTCTTGATATTACTTTGAGTGGTAGGTAACTTCATGAGGTCTGCAAAGCTCTTGTTGATGAGAGATTAATCTGCTCTAGTGTCAAATAGTGCTGTGCCCTGGTATCTGTAAAAGCAGGAAAGTATAAGTGAGGAGTTTATTTCCAGTTTTGGTGGCAAACAGTAGAGGATTTCTGGAGGGAACTTGGATCATGGTGATTGAGTCCATGTCCTGTTCTCTGTATGAGTCTTGTGAAATGGGGGAGGGCAGCTTGCCTAAGCACTCCCCTGATATTTTCCCTCCTTGTTGGTATCTTTGGTGCTAGCCTGGTTGGCTTGTGCAGTGTGATTCCCAGTTTGAGGCTGGGCACTGTGGGCTTGGTTGTTTTGCTTATTGGGGTGAGGTTCTCTCTTAGCTGAAGGGCTTTCCTTGTGCTTGTTGGTGGCGTGTAGATTGTCAGACTTCTGGGCTTTGCGCTTTCCCTCTAGGAATACATCCTTAAGGTGCTTGCAGCAAGTCATGTCAAACTGACGTCTAATGTGTGTGGGAAGGCCATTGTAGAAGTCTAGGCGTGGCCCAGGCACATCAAAGTTGATGGTGTTAGGTGCACAGTTGCATAGTCCTTCATATGCTGCAATGTATTCTTTAATGGTTCCTGTCATTTTGAAGGTTTGAAGCTCGTTCATGATCACCACGTCTGAGTCCTTCATGGAGAACTTTTTGAGGGATGCGGCCTTGAACACTTCCCAATTTTCCTTTTGGTCAGGGTGTTGGGCTAGCCATTTGGTTACAAAATGTGAAGCAGTCGCTGTGATGCAGAGGGCAATTTCGCTGACCCAGAGTCTTTTGGGGGGGGGGGGTAATCCACTTGTTTGAACTTGCTCTTGGTGCTGTTGATCTAAAGAGAGGCGTTTTTCACGGCGTAGTCCTGTGAAGGCACCAATTTCAGCGGTATGTAAGTGTCAAAACACAATATTGGGTATCTTAGGTTGTGTAGGCGCTGTTGTGGTTGGTGTGGTGGGGAACAGTCTGGGGGCTTTGAGAGTGTTGTACTGGTTGATGGGTACAAGGAAGTTATTGTAGATGACAAGGGCTGTAGGAACGTCTTTTCCTACTTCATAATCTCTCCAGCCGTTAGGGAGTGACATTGTTTGGGCTCTTTTCTTGGAAGGGATTTTTCCTTTGAGTTGGGTAGGTATGGATAACCTATCTGTGCTACCACTGTCAAGTTTATACTTCTGGGAAGTATAATAAACAAAATAAGGGGAAGATTTAAGAAGATAATGATACTTTATTGAATATGAATATAGGCTAATATATAGTATCATGACAAGCCACATGTTGTCCATGTACGTCATAGAGGTCATAGGGCTTATCTGAGTAATGTTCCTCTTGATTCACGGGGTTTAATTAGGTTGTGTTCCATTTAGGACCTGGATTGAGTGATCCCCATCATAGATGGTTAACTGATAATGTTGCCACTGGTTTACTGACTAGACAGTGAACCATTTGGTGAGTTGTTTGGTGATTTACTTGGGGCGTTAATTCCCTAAGAGGGAGTAATCAAAGATGTTGCAACACCAGCAGTTAACTGCTCTTAGGAAGGTTTTCAATAAAATAATGCAGGTCGCGGGTTTGTGGGATCAGTGATCAAATCATATCCTGGCATCAACATACTCATACATTACAATTGATTAATGGTATATGCAATTACTGCTCATTAATTAATTCACTTCAACCACTACCTCAAACATGCTTCCCATAATAATTACTATTATAAAACTTTAAATGAATCCTAGAACAAGAGGGCTGTCATATGAACAGTCATCTGCATTCCATCTAGAAGAGTCAAACATGGACTGGGCTGTCAGGCCAACCACTCTAAGATAAAAGGCTTTGAGCCTATTGTATTAGAGTAGCTCTGATTTAGTGAAACAATCATCTCCGTGAACTAATAGCCAAACACTGGCTAGTTAGCCCTGGAAGTGGCCCAGGAAGACAGAAAGGATACCAATCTGTAGAAGGTGTCAAGCTAAACTTCCATTAAAACTATCCCAAAAAGGATGGGCCTCCTGCTATGTGGACCTAATGCTACTTCAGTCTCTTTAGTGTTGTGAGCTAACTCAGATGAAACACAGGCAGGCAGGCTGCCTTAAAGCCAGTCCATAAGAATAAAAGACTGATGATTTCTTAACAACTTGATGATTGTTCCAAGTCTTATTTCCTCAACGTGATCCTCTCTTAGGCTTTATTAGTGGGGAATAAAAGATGAACCTGTTGTCATACAGTATAATTATCTATAGTGAAATATAGAGGTAACTAGTTATGAACCTATATCCAGAAGTAGGAAGAACTGTCCCAAAACTCTCTAGGCCTTGGGCCCTGTCAGACTTGCTACTTCTGATGGCAACAAATATTCTGGGCCAAAGGTTACGCCAAAGTCACAGGTTCTCTGTACTTTCCTAATGTTAGAAGACTTAGGATATCATCTGGTGGATGATAAAATACCACAGTCTGTTATTTTCTGACACTGTGTTCTAGAGATAATATGTATAAAAAATTCAAACATAAAAAAGAATGTATCAAAATATTGCTCTATTTAATTAAATTTTATAATGGTTAAAATTTATTTAAACTAAATGGAAAATGATCTTAGTCATTGTATCTATAAAAATAATATACAACTTTAATTATACAAGTAAATATTTATATGTGATTAAAAATAACATTTTTGTTTTGATAGATTTAAGATATATAAAGTTCATTTTTTAAGAACTGTTAAAAGTTATAATAAACTTAAGTTTATTTAAAACAAAAGGTTTTTTGAGTTGGTTACTATAAGTAAGCTAAATAATAATTTATACTTTAAATTTAGTTTACTGATTAAAATATCATACTTTAAGAGTTAATTAGCATATTTTATTTCAAATAATAATTTTATAAGCTTACATTCAAAGCCACTTCAAGATACTAAATTGGCATTGAAATATAAAGTTGCAGCACAATTCTGAAAGCTGAGATTAAGGGCTTTCTAATGATACTAGTTTGAGCAAGATTAAAGTACTATTCGCCAAAATATCAACAGTTAACCAGAATATAAAAAGGGGTAAATAAACAATGATATCAGACTTCAGGGGTGATATTGATAAATTAAGGAGATCAGTTGGGGGTCAGTTGGGGGTCAGTTGGGGATTTATGCCTGTAGTGCAAAAGCTCAGCTAACATGGTATTTAAACAGCTCAACTTTACAGAAATTTACTTTACAATCCACACATTTACTCCTCTCTGATAACTGCACATCTATTTTCAAGCAAGAACTGCCTGAACCAAGCCAAGGAACCCAATCACTATCATTAAGGAACCTATCAAGTTTGCACCTCAGATGACACCTTTTTTCTCACTGGGGGCTTCTACTAAGAGAGAAAGAATCTCTATGCTTAAACAAGCATTCCTTTTTACTGCTGGCAGTGATCTTAACAGCTTTGTTGAGCATTTCTTATTAAAAACAGAGTTTGGAAAAAGTACCTTCTTATCTGTCATACAAAATTCTAAGACAGATGATTTCCTTGACAACTTAAAGGAATGGATGTCAGAGTCCCCTGCCAAGCACCTTCCTTCCCTAAGAGCATTGGTTACATCAAGCTACAGTTTGAAAGAGCTTTGGGATTGTGGATTTAAAATGACAAAAAATGAGTATTCATATTCTAAAAAAATAAAAAATGCTAAAAAAGTATCATTGAATTCAAAAAATAAAAAAGGAAAAAATGATTTAGTAAAGAAAGAAAACATAAGAAATATTTTAAAACATATATTAAAAAATTCATTTCCAACCAGCCAATTCACTAAAAAATCCCCTGGATTGATTTATAAAGAATTACAAAAAGAATTGAGTGAATACTCAGCTAAAATAAAATACTCATTATTGAAAACAAAAAAGAAATTTATGAAGACATGAAAATAAAAAACAATATTTCTATTTCACTTTCCACTTTTATAAGCTTATTCCTAATAATATAATTAAAAGCAAAAAAAACTGATATGTGTAACATTTGCAACTTGAAAAAATCCTTAGAAATGAAGAAAAAGGATTTGAGTATAAAGAAGTTGCCATTGCCAAAATCTATCAAAGAAAATTTAGAATCTATTGAACTACATGAAAAGTTTTATAAGCATCAAAATAAAAAATATATTAGTGATATAAATAATCTTGATGATAATTCATGTGTTATAGTAATAGACTATAAAGAAAACTTTAAATTAGGTGGGGGTCCTATAGAGACAAATAATTGTTTTTATGAGAAAATACCTATTTCTTTATTAGGATTTGCAATTGCTTTTAAAGAAAATGAGAAAATTAAATATGAGTATCATGGATTTATATCTTAAATTTCATCTCATGGCTCTTTGTTTTCAGGCCAGTGTTTGATAAGTCTGCTTAAAAATAATAGATTTAAGAATATTAAAAATATTAAAGTTTGGACAGATAATGGTAATCATTTCAGATCTTATGAATTCTTATATTATCTTTTTAAAGAGGTACCTAAAATTATAAAAGGAGCAATTAAGTTTTATAGATTTGTTGAGTGTCATGGCAAAAGTATTGTTGATGGTCATTTTGGTGTAGTACCTAAAATATTTAAACAAAAGGAAAATGTGATGTATATAAAAAATATAAATGATCTCAAAATGGTTTTTGAGAGAGAGGAAGAAAGAAAGGGTTTATATGAGACACTTTTAAATAATTCAGATGCTTCCCAAAAAACCTTTTTTTTACATCTATGATAGAAAATCTAGGCCTAAAAAAGCTGGCTTGAAGTCAAAGCATTTTGTGTTAATCTTTCATATTTAATGAAAGATGGTGAGCTGTATGTTTGACCTTTGACATTTGAGGATGTTAAGGAGTACTCCAAAATAAATTATTGTGAAAAGTTCTGCACAGATGGCAGAGAAACAAAGAGAGCTGATACTACTAAAGGATTAGTAGGACATGTTCATGAAGTTGGACACATAACAAAAACTTATTAATTTCACATAGGGTAAATAGTCTTTTAAATACAACAACTTTTTTTCTAAAAATAACTAAGAAATTAATTATATGAGCCAAAGATAGGGTAATAGCAATTATAGCTTTGGGGCTGCTATTACTCTCCCATGCAACACATATATTTGATTCTTGGCTTATTAAAATAGAAAACATGGTTTTAGCAAAAAATACAGTTAATAGAAATAAGATTTATTTTTATTATTTGTATATTTTACACTCTTAAACTTTTCTTTAGTTAAATCAAGTATTATATTAATGTTCAAAAAACATAAGTTTATGACTTAAATGGTACCAAAGAAGTTAAAAGGCTTTGAAATGCTTAAGCTGGCGCCTTGGCTTAATCTAACAAATAATGGCCCATATTTACCTATTGGTAATAATTTTGTAAA
Organism: Entomophthora muscae; assembly: GCA_014839935.2. Classification (NCBI taxonomy): domain Eukaryota; kingdom Fungi; phylum Entomophthoromycota; class Entomophthoromycetes; order Entomophthorales; family Entomophthoraceae; genus Entomophthora; species Entomophthora muscae. Next base: position 271,614 of record QTSX02006439.1, on the reverse strand, counting down.
ATTTTCAGTTGGATTTTGTGAGGTAATAATAATGTAATGGGTTATTAAATTACTGTTTATTATCATTTATTGGCTGGTTTTCTTTGCTGTGGTGATTGTGAATTTTCTGATATTTATGCACTGGTATCCAATTGGTTGGTTTTACATCTAATCACACAGGCAATAGGAAACTAGGTTACCACCCTGACAACATCCAGCTTTAGAGGGAAACCATGTTTCCTATTTCCTTTGTGATTGGATGTGAAACCAACCAATTGGATACCAGTGCGTAAATATCAGAAAATTCACAATCACCACAGCAAAGAAAACCAGCCAATTATTGTTTTAAACATTAATTTATTAACCCATTACATTATTATTACCTTGCAAAATATGGCTAAAAATTTTACAGAATTTTTATCAATAGGCAAATATACAGTCTGTAAAAGGCACTATGTATCAATATTTTTACTAAGCGTCAATGGCTCTCTAATATAAACACAGTCTATTTAAATAAATTACAATGAAAAAGGCCTTATTTACAATGAATTTTATTAAAAAAATGCATTGAGTTATACACATATTATCAAAATATCAAGAGTTGACGTCTAATTGCAATATTCTAATGCAATATTTACATTTATGGTCTTTAACTTATTAATGATGATGAAAAATATTCATGTGTTGAAGGTAGTACTATAAAAACCAGTTTTTTGATGTAATTTAAACAAAATGTCAAATATCTACAGCCTTATCAACAAATTAGAGTCAGCCCTCCAAAAGGTTGTTGAGCTTGAACATAAGATATGGAAATTGTGGTAAATTAACTGGGAAATGAGGGAAGGGCCTTGATCCAGCAAAACAAAACTGCAAAAAATAGCCTGGGAACAATAGCTAATGAAGAACACAAGGAAATAGTTTTAAATCTTCATAAGGAAATACTCAAGTGGTTAGATTTCAAAGGTGAAAGTTACAACTCTTGGGAATTTGCAAAAACCAACAGAAAGAATACTCAAAAAATCAAATTGATTGAAGGAAATGAAAGCTCAAAGGAAATTAACATAAATGAAGAGGAAACTGATCAAATGTAAACAGATAAAAACAAAACACAATCAAGAAGCAGAAGCGCCTCAAGAAATAATAAAAATTCAACTAATATAAATCAAGAGGAAACACAAGCAACACAGAAAATAAGGAAGATCAAGCCTAGAAAAACAAATGAAGAGCAGCCAATGCTCATGAAGTTTGCTGAAGGGGCGCCTGTGGCTGAGGGGGCCGCAGGGAAAACAATCAGTAAGTCTTTTTATGTTTTACTTATATTTACTTTAGTTATAACTAGGAATGGGGATAAGGTTTCAGAAGTGGCAGCTTTCACACCAAGTTGGTTTTACGGGGGTTACCTATCACTGGTAGCCCCTGTAAAGCAAATAAATAAAAATGAAATAAATAAAATAATTCAAATGAATATGAATAATTTTGCAAATATAGAAGCAAAAGCCAGGGAATATTTACCACCTGTGGGGTGCTCACTGTGGATTAGGGAAGCATACAAAATAAGAGCAAATATCAACTTCAAAGAGATGAGTGAAATTTGCAGGGATATCAAAATAAACTTTGATGAATATATTTATGAAAGTATACAACAATTTCCCTTTTCAAATATCAATGAATATGAAAAAACCTAATAAAAACCAACTTTCAAATAGGAGCTGAATATCTTAAAACTGATTTTTTTAATGAATTATTCAAAGCATTATCAAATAAAGTTGGGGACACAGTCCTTGTAGTTACATTTAAACCTGTATTCATTTTGTTTGCGGAGGCATGGGGGTGGATACAAGTTGGGCGCCTCCTGGTACAATATTCAAATTCAGTCAAACATCCTATATAAACAGATTAGTTCAAGTGTACAAGAAATTGTGCATGTTCTCCAAAAAAAATACCTTGCAAAGGATTCACATCACAGTATACCTAGGAATTCTACTACATTGTATATTAAAAACTAATATCAAAAAGTTAGAGGATGTACCTATACAACCCAATATATGCCAATTAGCACTAAAACGCCAGAAGACACTGCGGGGTATAGGACAGTCAAGCACGTCCTGTACAACTCCTTTGTATTGGCATTATTGTATGGGTACTACATGCCTCCCAAAAAGAATCTGCTGATCAATTTGCTTACCCACCTCCCTTTTATTAAGCGTTTGGCAACCACTGGGGTTCAGGGCGCCACTCCTCTAGCAATTGCATCCAGGGTTGTCCACTACATAAAGAAGAGTACGTGGATCCAATTAGAAGCTCTAGCTGAAAATTTGATTTCAGGGTATAGTTCCCCAGAATAATCACATCCCCCTTTGCAATTTGCATCCCCCTAATAAATCATCTTCCCTTGTAATTTAACTTTTATATTTTTTATTTTTTTATTAAAAATATTAAACTTTAAAAAAAATATTAAAAATATTTAAACTATAATAGTAATATATCTAAATATATTATAAGACATTAGTTATAGTTGCAAACATGTCAAATAATAAAAAAAATAATTAAAAATGTTTTTATTTACTAGCCTGTTGAGTACAGGTTCATTTATTACATAGTTAAACATTGAGAACTGAATTTATCTGCAACAGATGGCCTGCTCCATTTATGTTCTAAACAAGTGCTTGTTTAGAACTCAAATTACATTTCCCTTGTAATATGATTTTATAAATATATTTGATATGCTTGACCCGCGTCATAAGTACAAATTAGTAAGAGATACATGAAAATCATTGGGTTTCCTGTTGTGTGGCTATAGTGGCACTGAAATATTAAGGATCAGATGATGACTTGCAAGGTCCAATTTGTGGCTTAAAAAAGCCAAAGTACCAACAAGGATTCACAATTATTGTTTAAAATTAATCTATTTCTATCTTTTTTAATTTATTTATTTGTTTAGCGTAACAGTCAATACAATATTCAGTGCATTATAATAAAAATATGTGTCCTCATATCTATTATATTAATTTTACTTACCTTTTGTACCTATTCTTATATGTCTATAATACAATCAAATGTCACATTATTATGTATAAATAATAGTTTTTGAGCCCTAATAAAAACAAAATAAAAACAAAAAAATAAAGCCCAGAGCGCCCATTTATCTGATTGGCTCAGAGGCAAGGGTTTTGGGGAGGAAGTAGTCTGAGTACTCATAGAAAGCTGCTACCACATCAGGTGGAATTGCAAATTGGCTAATCTCAAGAATTTTGAATAGATCCTCAGTGTCCTGAGGGAGGCCTTTCTTCACCTTATTCTTGATCCACCCAAAGACCTCCTCAATTGGGTTAAGGAATGGAGAATACAGGGGGAGGAAGAGGAGGCTCATTGGACAATCAGCAAGGCGGTGGTTGGAGGAATGGCTATTCTTGTCAATGGGTGGAAACTTGGACACAACCAGATCCACTTTGTGGAGCCCAACATTATCCAACACAACAATTTTGGTTGTGCCCCAGTAATTAATCCAAAGGTACTCCTTGACAGCTCAGAGAAAATCAAGGAATGTCCCACTATTATGGAAACCCTTGATCATCTGGTATTTATCCAACCCACAAGGACCAAGAAGCGCTACCATTGAATAGGTCTGGGAACAGACAGCTGCACAATGGGCTACACCGTCCTTGGACCTCTTCTTGACCCACCCATGCCTAGGTCTGAGTGAGGAGGAAAACAACAATTTGTCAGTGCAAAAGAATTGTACATTTCCTGTCTTCTTGAGAGCCACATAGATCTTGGCATAAATGTGTCAATCCTCAATTGTTTTTTGCTGTTCCTATTGTGCAGAGAAACTCTGAGGACCTTCCATGAGAAGCCCAAATTGACCATTGCTTGGTAAAAAAGGGTTTTAGAGACAGAAAGCCCAAACTCTGTGGCCAACATTGATTGGACAGCAAGCATGTCCAGGTGGCAATCCTTGGTCACCCGCTGCCTGATTGCCTTGAGATGGGTGGGTTAAAGTAGGCTGGGCTGCCACTTAGCCTTGGTGGATTTGGCAATTTGTCTGGTGTCACTGTACTTTTTGTTGATGTTGCCAGTATATCTGGCTGTGATACCAAATTGGGCCACAATATCCCAAACTGCCATTCCCCTGTTCAAGAAGTTGAGGAGAGCTTCACACTCACTATCTGTCAACTGACGCTGGCCCTTGGATGGTACTGCGGCATCATGGCTAGCAGGCTTGACACAGGGGATGGGGACCTTTGTGTAGAAGTTGGGATCACGCTTGATTGCGCTGGTGCTGTCAATAGTGGCATACAACACAGGTGCAGATGGCTCTTCAATTGTGGCCAATAGCTCATAGGTGGTGTCAAAGATGCAGGGGCAGGAAGTGGCAACTCTTGGATCAAGAGTGCAGGGCCAGGTGACAACTGGGTACACAGTGGAGGTGTAAGTAACCTCATTGTTCCTCGGTGACCCTGGTGTAGGAGACTTTGGTGGCAGGCCTTGAGAGTGGATTCTGTTTTGGATTCAGACTTGTTGATTGGGCTTGGGATGCGGGAGGTGGTTGACTGACAATGACGCCTTGAGAGGCCTGTGTGTCAGGGTGACTCCCCTCAAGTTGGGCTCTGGATCTGTTCTTGGACCCTCTGGGACGCCCTTGTGGACAGGCTGCCCTGCAGGCTGGTGCAGGAGCTGGTTGGGAATGTGATTGAGGGTCCATAAAAATAAAATAAAAAAATCTATTTTATATTAAATATATATTTATTTGGATTTATTGGTTTAGTTGTGGGTAGTTATTTTCTCTTGAGTTAGCCTTGAATAGTAACAGAATTTCTATATCCTTAATTTGAAGTGTATAATATTGTATCCTTTCCAGTTTTGGGTGGTTTTAAAGTTTAATAACTTTTTATGTCTAAACATGGTTATTGAGATTGAATTTTTCATTTGATTTTAGTTGTGGTGGAGCTTCTTGATTTGGGTTGGTGTTTCCTAGTGTGCTTACTGTACATTAAATTTAAATTCCAGTTCCTGCAATTAAAATCTGAGTGTACTAGTGGCATTAAAAAGTGATTTGAAATTTGGTAATTGGATTTGACAATCCCGCAATTTCAAAAAACTTAGTAAACTTAATGAAAATGGCTGATGGATTTGAACACTTCAAATCTGATTCCAGTTAATTCATTCTGTCCATTGGAAATATGGAGTTTGACTTGAACTTTGCAAAGTGTCTATGAGTTCCCGCATTTTTAAAAATTCAAATAAATACACAAAAAACAATTTAATTAAGAAAAGGCCATCCTGAAAAAGTGATTCAAAATTTGGACCAAGGATTTGACAATCCCGCATTTTTACATTCAGGTTCTGAATTTACAGTACTTGTATAGTTTTTATTTTATTAAAGTTATAAATAACAAGTTAAAAGTTAAGAGAAATATGTAAAAGTATTATATTTATATATAGATTTTATTTTAAAATTAGAAGACTATGAAAGAAAAAGTTAAAAATACAACATATCAAAAAATCAGATGATTTTGTTATGTAAAACATAAAGTTTTATATGTGAGAACTGAAAAGTGTCAACATTATGAGTGGCAATTAGTAAAAAAAGCTGAATTCTCACTGAAAATTAGAAAAATTGTAGATATTATTTTTGACAACGTTCTTACTGTCAACATTTTTTTGAAAATTTACTATGAAAAAACATAGTATGCTTAATTGAACTTATGTGGGCTAGCAAATATTAACTGTTTTCTGTGTGTTTTTGTTCACATAATAAAATTGAAAGAAAAACATATGAAAATAAGTAAAAAAATTATCAAAGTTATTTATTTCTTTATTAAAAATAATATTTGGGTAGTGGGAATATGACATTTTACCATTGTGTATATTGAAAGTTCTTAATAAAGTTATATTCAGTAAAGAAAAGAGTAAAGTGTCAACAACATCACTTACTGTCAGGGAACCAACCCTGATTGGCCAGCTTGCTAGTGTTTGAGAACGGGAGGGTTGCAGACTGGGTGAGCAAAGCCCAACAAAGGATTGGTGCTAACTTAATGAGGTAGGACATTGACTTACCCACCCACGACCACAGACCAGCGGCTGGGACAATAGTATCTATTACTCCTGTGAGAGTAATATATACAATTCCAAAAAGCTTGTTGTTATAGTCCAGTGGGAGCTTGGCGGCAGAGGCAGACATTAGTTTGGGGGTGACAAGTGGTTCCATGTACATTTGGTAGGCGGGAAGGAAGTTGTATTTATTTCTGAACAGGCAGGGTTTGATAACATATTAAGGGCCTTCTTGGTTGTATCTGGTTAACTTGGTAGTTCTGGCCAAGGGATCCTGGGCTAGTATGTTGTCAGCAGTGTAGTCCTTGTACTCAGGCTTTAAGGGGTACTCTGTGAAATGGACAGGACCAAAGGGGGAACCTGGTGGGCGGTACATAGCTGTCAGGGGGGCAGACAATCTTGGGGTTAACTGGAAGATGGCAAGAATGAAATATGGCAATATTTGAGGTAGACAGTATCTCATAACCTTTATTTAAAAATGACAATGGGGGTTGATCTTGGCCTGGCAGTTATTTATACCACGCTGCCAGGCTTCACTACCTGGTTGGGTTTTCTGGGCTTGGGCGGGTTGGCATTGGGTGTCTCAGATGGCAGTGTGGTGCTTGGCAGTTTGCCACTGGCCGCTTTGGGGTGAGAAGACTTCAAATCCTTATGTTTATTGATTTGGGTATTGGGTGCCTCTTTGGGTTCAGTGCCTTCCCCAGGACTTTGAGGGAGTTTGGAGTAACTTTCAGGGAGAAATTTGTTTATTTCACTGGGAAAACTGCCAGTGTCAGGCGTTGATCTGTACTGTCTTTAGCAAAGATATCAGAAAATTGGTCTAGCAAGTCTAGCACCTCTTTCTGTTGAACTGGGGACAGCTGTGGAAAGTCTTGTGCAGTAAACAAAGATAGGACTTGGGGTTCATCCTCTGGTAGGTTAAAGTCCTGAAATGTACCAAAGGGGTGAAGGGACAAGACATCAGGAGCGCTCAATAATTTACCATAACCAACAACCTGCCCCCTAGACACAGTCATGGGGAGTGCCGTCAGGTTGGCTACCAACAATTGAATAGGGTCCTTATGGGAGACGTCCAGGATTCCAGGACAGAGGTAAGGTTTGTTGTTCCCTAATGAGGGGGGAGAGTATAATTCCAAGAAGGTTTGTTCAGGGAGTTCATAAGATATCTGGGAATCTAGGATGGCCTGAGAGCCAGGGGGATGGTGACAGCAGCCGTGGCTAAGAGAGGGATCCACTCAGATGCAGGGCAAGCCATGGGTGGACATTTTATGTTTGAAGAGTGGGTGCAATACTTTAGGGTGAAAACCCCCGTGGGGTATTCTCAAGTGCATGTCTTTAGGCGTTTACCAGGGACTTTAACCAGCTCTTCAAAGATCAGAGGGACTTTGTATCCCAGAATAGAGAGATAACCATCTTTCAAGTTGATTATCCCATTATATTCCCTAAGGAACTGGGTGCCAACTAAGAGATCATAACTCTTGTTTTCCAAGACAACTGCTGGCGCAGCTAGGAGAAGCTTGCCAAACTGCATGGGTAGAGTGGAGTATGCCCCTATGGTGCGGGTCATAGACAGCCCAGCTGTACCATATGACTGGTGATAATTGAGGTTTGGGGCAAGTTTGAGTTTCTTTACTAGCTTAGAGGAGACAACGTTGACAGGCAAGTCAGTGTCCAAGATGGCCTTGATCTTCACTTTTTGAATGGATATCTCTACTCAAGTGGTAGTGAGACCAAAGGGTGGAAGGACAGCCAAGATATCTTGAGCCTCTGCTAGTTCCTTATCCCACTTCTCAATCATGCATCTCAATCCTGGGAACTCCTTATAAACAGTTTGGAGGGGGAGTGAGACCAATACATTCTTAAATCCAGCGTCAGCAACTTCAGCAGCTTCTTCTGATGACTCCACAAGCACAGGGGACCTTTTTGCTTGAGTGAGGTAGGGGCAAGAGACAACTTCTTTGGCCTCAGGCAAAGGCTTGGCAGTAGTTGTGGTCTTTCCTGATCTTAACTTGTAAGGGACTGCAATGGTTTTGGGGACAGCAAGGACAGAGTACCCATACACATTGTGTGTTGTCTGTATCAGAGTCATTGAGGTCAGAGTTGTCAGAGATGTTGTGGAACAACAGGAGGATAGGAGGAGCCTCATTATCAGCAGGCTCAGATTCAGTGCTAGAAGGGGGGATGAAAGAGACTGGGAAGAATTGTCAACCAAGAGTGTCTCTGCCTCTAGGTTGACTGCTCTTTTCCCACCTGTTCTTTAGGATCAGACCCTTCAACTTGCGGGATGGTACAGACTCAAGAATGGTGACCTATCTGGCCACAGTTGTGGCAACCTTGGCGTCAAGGAGGATTTTGTGAGTTCATGGTAAGGATGTGAGGGCCACAGGACAATGATCCAGGATTAGAAGCAGCTCAACTTTCTCTAACAACTGCTCCAGAATAGGTAAGGTGCATGTCTTGCAGCAGCATCTTTATGCTCTTCATGGAAGAAAGCATAGCCTTATGAGCCTTGAAATGAAGACACAGAAGCTGATTAACTTTGAGGGCTTGAGCGCAAGCCATGTAAGCTTCATGGGCTATCAGTTGTCTGCTTGTTATCAGTTGCTGTCCTTCCATGTAGAATCTATCTGCAAACTCAGCTAGTGCCTCCTTAGGCTTGAAAGCAATGTGCATGAAGGCGTCCTTCTTTACTTCCAGGCTAAGGTCACCACCAAACTTATCAATCAGAAGCTGCTTCATATCTTCCCAAGTCTCAATGATGGGCAGCTCAGGCACCACCACCTCTTGGCAGGCCGGGTGTAGGCAGGTCAGAATATGTTTGTTCTTAACCTCATCTGATGCTTATCTCATGACAGTTTCATAAAGTGTTAATAATACTGCAATAGTTGAGGTTTTGGGGTCAAAGAATTGCTTAAAGGTAGGCTTAAAATGTGCTTTGGGAGTTGGACTACCATTGTTGCTATTGAGTACGTTTATACGCGGGAAAAACTCTGCTTTGGATTCAGAGGGGGGCTGTCTAGCCCATAGCTGACAAACACTCTCTTCAAGGGTAGTCAGGGTCTCAACAGCGCGGGTACCCGCATTGATGGCTTGTGTGGTCTGTTGTGCAGTAGCATCTAGGCGTTGACCTTGGGTGGTCACTACTGTGGAGAGCTCAGCCAGTTAAGTAGTAAGAGATGTCCCCACAGAGAGGCAAGGGACAAACCTGTTGTTCACAGAGTCAATCAGTTCACTCATCTCTTGTACGTCTCTATCCAGCTCAGCATGGTCCCGTTTCAAATGATCCACCTCATTAGCCAGGGCAATTAGTTCCCTAGTGCATTGGATTTGAGGGGCTCCTGATAAGCCAGGGTAGCAACCATCTTTGTTAATAACCCCAACTGGACTAGCAGCAGTGGCCATCATCTCATGTAGGGTGGCCAGTTCTTGCTGTAGCTCCACAATCTGAGCAGTCAACTCAAGCACCTGAGGATCAGGTTGAGGTGCCTCAGAAGGACGTTCTTGACTGTGAGTAGTTGTACGTAGCTCTCAAATAGTGTCCCATATTCTCTGCTCTCAATCCGCCAAGTCATCAGAAGGGGGAGAGGGCGGAACATCTGGCTGGGGCGTAGATAATTCATTCACTTGATTCTGGAGTTTGGCAATACTGGCAACAGTGACAACTCTTTCTTAATTGAATTCCGCACTAAACTCATTAAGGCCTTTAGCAGCAAGGTCTTCTACTTGCTGCAGTTGCTCAAAGGAATAAGTGCTGAATTCATTGAGCTGCTGTACAAGTTGTTCAAAGTTGGTGAGATAGGTGTTCAGGGTGGAATCAACTTGGGCGCGCCAGGGCTGTTCTAACTGGTGAAATTCATGTAGATGCTCTCTGACATATTCAGGGATGGCTTGGTGCATTTGTTGAATAGAATTTACCAAACAGGTCTGGGAGGTGACAGAGTTGCGCTGATTGTCTGACACCAAGGAAAACAGGGAGTGAATCCACTGTTGGTAGGCCGCAAACTGATCCCAGTGATGAGTAACTGCTGCTTGTAGAGACAAGATTTCTTGAACGTGGAGCCCCAACATCATTTGATGGTGGGCCAAGGCAGGCTGCACAAAGGACAATAGTAAGTGTTCAGCGGAGCCAGTTGCTGAGAGAAGATATTGTGGAATTTGAGAAGTCACAATCAAATCATAGTATTCCACTTGACTGAACTGCAGCTGAAGGCAAGGGTTGGCTCCTTCACGGGCTATCCCACGGGCTACCACCATGACTTGTTCTAAGTCAGGGGTACCCATGAGGTAAGCAACTAGGCAGGGACCATTCCCAAGGTTCAGTACAGTAGGAATAATAGGCAGGTTGGCAATATCTTTCTCAATAGGAGGGCTAGTAATTTCAGGTGAAGTTGGCTCTTGTATAGGCGGAGGCAAAGGACCTGAAAATGTGGATGCAAAAGGGATAACTGAGGGGCTTACAGCCCCTGTAGTGAGAATCATTTTTGTTGTGTTCTGAGGCGCAGCACAGACAACCACAGGAAATCCTAACCTTAGGATTGGATTTGTACTAAGTCTTGGTTAGATGACAGGGAAGGCTATGCAATTCCCTTGCGGCCCTGAAAGAACAACCTCTACTAGTTGTGGCTAGAGAGGGGCGCAGAAGTACTAAAGACACAAAGACAAAAATGTGAATAGAACTTAATTTTATTGGCAAATTAGGAAAAGGAATATATAGTGGTTAGGAATACCACAAAACATTACCAGGACATTAGGATCACTTGCCACCAGCATTAGTGGGGCAAGTGAGCTGCACAGGATCAAGAAACCAAAAAATTCTATTTCCTGATTCAGTCATCAACTGATACTTATGTTGTGAATGCCGCTATTCACCATGTTTCAATTTTGCCTTTGGTGGGCCATTTTGAAGACAAATATCTTGCTTTTGCTTTTGCCTCTTGAAATGAGTTGATATTGATAGATGACATACCCGTTAGGGATGTCCCCCTCAGGGATTGGCAGGAAGGTTTCTTGATGGGGAGTAGCCATATGGCCCGTACTCTGTCCTTTCTTGGGGGATTTTTCTTTTATGTAGGTTGTAAACTTACCGCTGCTACCACTGTTGCAACTGAACCAATTAGAGTTCAGTATTTGATTAGGGAAGACAACAGTCCAATAAGAAAGGACAGGAATGAATAGAATAAGATGTTGTTTATTATAGAATATTGTGATTAATATACTATATGGGGAAAGCCACCAGGCCACAAGGGGGTGGCATGGTGGCATATTCCATGTAAGGTTCAGAGCCAAGGAATAACTCATGCAGGGATCAGCAGGTCAAATTGGTAGTGCTCCTAATTAGGAGAAAGTGCCCACAGTTTGACATTGTCATCAGATTGGTTCATGTTGTTAGACACATCAAGAAACAACTCACTGAGCGCCCTCTGTGTATTGTAAGATACATTGGCAGGCAAGTCTGGAAACTCAGTTGCAACATTAGTTTTAATATATAGATGTTTTAATATAGGGCCAAATTTCAATATGCAAATATCACAATTTTAGATGTCTTGCCTTTGGAGCTTTGTACACTATAGTTACTACTAGCTGACCCCTCTTTTTAAAGCAGATTTGAAATCCTTGGGTGATTTTGGGTCTAGCCATATTTTTTTTAAAGTATTTTTGGGCTTTCATTTATGTTTAAAAGTACCAGGTGCAGTTGAGCAAGAAATTTGAGATGTGGTTTCTAGATATGATGCTTCTAGATGGCGGGGTTGAACACTTTAGATGACATCTTTATAGATGGCGTATCTTACGGTTACAGCACTATTCATTTTTATTCTAGAATTTTTATTTGTCCTCTTTTATTAATATGGAACATTCAGCTTTGGGTGAGCTAGCAAAGGGAAGGAATTTTGTTTCGAGTATAACTAATAAATCAACTGATATTTAAAGAATTTTACATTGAGTTTGACAGGAATTTGCTTGTTAGATAATTAATTAATGTAATATTCAAAAGGAGATTTAAAAGATACACGTCATCAGTTTATTCGTGGAGTTAGACGACTTCAAGGTATCTATCATGTATTCTCTTGAAGTCGACTGCATTGAACATCCAGTTTTCGGAGCCGCCGTCACCTCTACGGGAAATGCGCTCACCTTTGGCATACTTAGGGATGCATACTATATACTGACAATCAAACCACCCACACTCGGGCTTCCACACCCACGCAGATGGGAGGAAAAATTTGTCGGTTTCCCATCGCCCTAAGTTGGGTCGTGCTTCAAAGACAGCGCATGTATGGTTAGGATAGATCCCGGAATACGTACCGTAAAGATCACCGAGTTCCTTGGCACTGCCAGCAACGAAAGACGCAAGTAAAGGAATGGAAGCAAATTTCATATCGAACCTTTTATTTGAATTCGCTTTAAATATCCTATAGAGCCAGAACTGAAGGTTTGTTGCAACTGGGAACATAAATTGTATTCTTATTTGATTGGATGTTTAAAAGTCACGTTGGATTCTATTGAGATGTTGGCTCCATATTTTACTTGAAATCCAAATGTCTCATCTATTTGATTGGATTCAACTTGATCTTTCTTGTTGTACACTTTAGAGAAAATGAAACCATTGCCATTTTGTTTTAAATTCACTCCAATCAATTAATCCGTTCCACGCTAAATAAAAGTGATGTGAATCTCATACAAAAGTGCGATTGAGTAAGATGCTTCTGAGCAATTCCAATATTCTGAAATCAATGCTTAATAGTTGACCCAATCAAAGGACTTGGCCAAATATAACAAGCGAACAAATATATGGGACATTATTTTTCTTGAAATGCCTAAGCGCCATATCGAATATTTTATAACTTGATCACATTATCCATATTCAAATTGTTCAGAATTTTTAAAATACAATAAACCCCAAAACTTTAATTGATCTCTGGCTTAGATAATATTTTTAAAAAATAATTCATCAATTTTAGAATTGAAAATTGCAACTTATAATATTGCTGAAAATATCTTAAGTGCTACTGTCAAATAAAATATCCATGATGAGTTGTATGGGAGAGTAATAGCAGCCCCAAAGCTATTGTCAAAACAACATGGTCAACCCCCAGGCAAAGTTCCACACAAGAGATTCTGTGCCCCCTAAACCAACTCCCTCATTACCCGTAGCTAAATGCAGAAGTCAAATCAAATTACTAAATCCAGCAACAAGAACTAGTGACAATCCCAGTTCAGTGGACAGCTCAATTTGGCACTTCACTCATTACAAGTATCACATCACCCCCTGTTCAATCCAACTTATTGATTGTCCCAATCTTGTTCCTCTTATAATGATTCACCCCAACTATATAATTTATATCTCACTAATTTAATTAGTTTCCAATCATTTCTCCCCATGTAACTCTTCTAATACAGCACAGTTACAGCACTATAAAGCTAAAATTAATCTTTGGCTCATCATAAATATTCTTAGTTTGTTTTGGAAAAAAGTTGTTGTTTTTGAAAGACTTATAACTCTATTATAAATATACCCTCTAGTAAGCCACCCTACTTCATGAACTTGCTCTAATATACCACTAGCATATTATTATATTTTTGTTTTTCTGGTATAATCATGTAATTTCAAATGGTAAGTTATCTCAGAACATTCTGAGAAGCTTTCAAATGTTAAAGGTGAAGTATATAACTTCCCATATTTCATCAAATATGAAAAACTAATGTACAGGTTTATAACTTCAAGCTCTCTTTAATAAGGCCTAACTTTTCTTTCATAAATATAAAAGAATGACTTCTGATAAATATTTGAGCCTGATAGCACTGAATTTTATAATTCTTTTCTTTTTTTCCTGCTCAAAAATATTATTTAAGATCATTTCTATTCTTATTATAAAGCTGATTTTCTTTCTCTTTAATTTTCTTGATATTACACCAAAGCAACCATCAACAAAGCTTTCCCATGATATTCTACAGTAGTTTTAAAAGCCATGGCAACAAGCAAAAATAATCCAGATGTAAAAAATGGAAATGAACCCAAATCTATTGTAAATTAATATAAAGTTTTTATTTTTAATTTTGTTTAAATCCGAATTATTTTTGCTTGTTGCCATGGCTTTTAAAACTACTGTACAAATCTATTGTATTTAATGGATCCTTTAATTTACAGTGGTTTTAAAAGCTATGGCACTAAGCAAAAAAAACTCATCTGCAAGCAAAATCAACTCAGATGCAAACAAAATTTAAAAGATGAATTTATATTGCTTAACAATAGATTTGGATTCATCTTGATTTTATTTTAAGATCAATTGGTTTCATTTACATCTGAGTTGATTTTTCTTATGGATGAGTTTTTCTTAGTGTCATAGCTTTTAAAACTACTATACAGTAGTTTTAAACCTGTTGATATAAAGGTAAATGGTTCAATTTAGAACTCATAGGTTCAGTCACACAACAAATTTCAACTGAAACCAGTTGAAGGTCAATTCACTTAATAGAAATTCAATTTATCTAGGTCCAGATTACAAAAATAGACAATCATATAACAAAATTTAAGTTAATTACTGAATCCCAAAATGAGACAACAAAAAAAGTAATAGATATTCAAAACAAGCAAAAACCAGTCACATCCTAAAGAAATCTTCAGCTGTGATAATGATCGTGTAACAAAAACAATACAAATAGAGATGGGTAAGGCTCAGTCACAAAAGTGATATGTTCAGACACAAAACAACTTATTTTTTGACAATCTTGATTATTTTTGGGACTTAAATTGTAAATAGTGAATTTCAATAGAGAACCCAATAAATTCTATTCAGAGATCACTAACTATATTCAATGTATGTGCTTCTAAATTTGAGTTTTTATGTCTGAGAGAATGTCATAAATAGGAACACAGGCTTAAATAAAATTAATACTCTAGACATACTTTTCTTTTTTGTTCTTAAATGAATTTTTACTGGTTTTTTATTTACAATGAGTTTCACAAGTGAAGATAACTTTGATACTGTTGAGGAGCAGCACCAGAAGCTACTCCAACCCCAGGTTTCCAAGCAAGGGAGTACAACTGCCATAGCTCCTGTGTACATCCAACTAAACTTAATTTGTGAGGGGCTGAGTTGTTAGTGTCATCAGGCCCATCCATGGGTGGCTTTTCTGATAGCCAATATGGTGACCACCAAGACCAGGCCCAACTCAAGAGTGTGCCACACTTCAAAGACTGGGAAACTGTTTCCCCCTCCAACCCAATCCAACCATTGCTTGCCAATTTGGGTCAATCAAATCAAATCAAGCCCTGGCTAATCCAGGTCCCAGTATGCTCAATGGCCCCCAAAACAACAACTTGTAACCAATGAGATCATTGAAGAGATAATGAGCCCCAGGCAGAGTGGTGTGAATTTTGCCAAATTGCCATCTGCCTTCAATTCACTGAGGTAGTGGTTAGATGTGAATTTCAAGCTCTCATAAAGAGAGGGGGCTAAGCTTACTAAAAAAGCCAAAGAAGCATATTGATTCCCAGATCAAGGATGCATATCCTATCATAATTGCTCTTCTCTAGTGAAACCCCTACCTCTAAATGACTGAGGTCTGTTGCCTACTTGGGCTCTGCAGCATCTTCATTGCCTACTGCACTTCACAGCTCTGGATGCATGGGCTTGTTTTTAGTGTTGTTCTTCTAGCCAATTGGCCAGGTGATCAATGGTATGGTGGTTCTGATTTGCCACACAACCCAGTTATTGGTGAATGTTGTGTTTGGCTTTTGGGGGGCAACATCCAATAAGACATAACAGGAAACTTTTATTAAAAAGGTTTGAGGTTTGAAACTAGCCTTGGGTTAGCCTTCAGGGCAAAATTAAGGGGATGTACCTTAATTTCCTGGAACAAGTGAAGAGAGTTTCATTTTGAAAAAAAGGAAAGAAAAAACTTGAAGATTATAAAAGCCAAAACAAATTTGGATAAGCTTGTCTTTATTGAGGAAAAATATTCTATTTAAATATTAGAATGAAAACATAGATTGTTTGATAGTTAGACAGTATAGTTGATAGGGTTGACTGGGCTGAACTTGTGCCAGGATCAGAATAGTGCAGGTAGCACAATCTGGAATTAGTGGATATTTATGTTGACCTGTTTACAGAAAGGGGAAACTATTAAACTTGAAAGCAAACCCAAAAAAGTCATCAGAAGTATCAATATTTGCAGGTGTAAGGAATTAAATTCCTTTAAAAACAGAAAAAGTTAATAGCATTGAAAATAATGACCCAAACACAGCCAAAATCCAGAAAATAATTTGTAAGGAAACCAAATTTAAGAACACAAAAATAACAACGTTAATTGGTAATAGTCTTTTAGCTAATGAACCAAGAGCAAAAGCATGTTTATGTCAGGATTGATAATTATTTTCCCCTGGAAACCTGGGCCTGAGGGCGGGATTCAAACCCTGAACCTGGATTCCTGCAGGCTGCTGGCCCCATGACCAAGGGCCCGCCCGCCCACGTTTTCCAGAAACCAAACCTCTGCAAGCTGAAACCCCTGCTATGTCCCAAAGCCAGAATACCAGTGCATGTTCAACTATGGTGGTGCCCAATGAGGAGCTTCTCAAATTGCCTAATGGAGGCAGAGAAGGTGCCTCTGTAAACTTCATGAACTTGAAGCCCTCTTGGTTAACCAATCAAATTCCCCTTCCAAGGGAAATTGCAGGCTTTAGGCCCGGCCTCATGACCACAACCAAAAATTAAGAAAATCAAGTGATCAATTTGGACAGTCTGACCAATGAGAGAACACCCAGCCAAGGTGCCATTTTGCCGCTCCCACACCTGGGCCTCCTGGCCACCTGCCAGCATTTTCCCCAATATTTTGATGAAACCCTTATGGGAAAAATTAAGTTTGGAGGTGGGGTGCTATATAGACCAAAGGACCCTGAGCCCCAAACTTATCACCTTTTTTGAATAAAGGTTATTTTATTTTGTCTCACACAGCTATTGCCTTATTTTGTATTTGCTATCTACCAATTTGGTACAATATCTCCTGGTCCTCCTGCCCCACTACCTGCAGTTTTCTATCCTTGAGGTGTACCCTTTGGCCCTGTCCACTTTACCAACTACCCTCTGAAATCTGAATACAAGGAATACACCCCAGAAAAGATACTTGAACTCAATCCCCTGGTCCGCATACAATCTGCTGTTAGATACAACCAACAAGGCCCATGGATATTTTCAACACCCAAGTTGTTTAGAGGAAAATTCAATTATCTCCCTGCTTACAACCTGTCCATGGAGCCGCCCATGACACAAAAACCTATGCCTGCTTCCTCACCCAACCTTCCAACTAACCACACTGGTAAGCTGTTTGGGATTGTGTACATCACTCTCACAGGGGTGATTGATACTATAATCCTGGCTTCTGGCCCGTGGTCCTGGGTGGGAAAATTTGTCTCCTACCTTTTTAAGTTAGCTCCTCTCTTGTGGTGGGTTTTGCCTGCAAAAAACCCAGCCCAAGTTATCCCTGAAAACAACAGACCAGCCGCCCAAGACTGGATCCCTGACATTATGGCAATATTTTTTAGACCTGGTACCCTGAGCCCCAAGATGTTGTTATTTCTTGGGGCATCTTGTATGCATTTGTTATTAATAATCACTTATTACACCTATAAGATGATCATACACCTGATCTCTTTCATGTGGAAGAACGTGAACCTGAATGACTCAAAGAGAACTGATACCACTACCACTGACATCAACAAAGCTCCCTCCTCCCAAGTGCAAAATGTTATTGTAAACCAATCCCTCATAAAAGTGAAGATGCCTCAGATGGGGAAGCTTACACTCAAGGAAGCTTGATGCACCATTCCAGTCCTCTGCATGCATTTCTAAACCAAAACCCCCCTCCTACGCCAGTGACACCAAGAAGATACTTGGGGTTGCTTCTATGCTATCAGGAGGCGCCTTAGGCTGGTTTGGCAAGGCCACTGCTAAAGACGTAGAATTCTGCTTGGACTATGCCAAGTTTGAGGCAGAGCTAATGGCTACAGGGGAGAATTGCAACACTAGATACTACACCCTGAACTCCTTGCTAGAAATCCTACAAGGCTCCTGAACCATCCAAGTGTATATTGACAACTTCCATAAACTGAAAACTGCCACCCAGCTTGAGGACAAACTGGCAGCCATCATATTCTGGAAGGGGGTGAACCCAGCCATGAAGGGCCTGCTGAAACACCACCCTCCTACCCTTGGCTTGGGAGACCTGGTCCCCTTGTGCAAGGGCCTCAGCATGAATCAAGAAAGTACCTGTACAGCCCAGCACTGCTAGACCCAAACCTCCACACCCAACAGAGCAGGGATGACCCCTGAGGAACTTCAAAGACACTATAGAGAGGAACTCTGCTTCCACTGCCACAAATCAGGGCACTTGACCAGAGCCTGTCCTAAGAAAAACCCTGCCCTCATTTCCTTGGCCCAAATAAACGCTTCCTCTCAGTCTTATAAGTTTATCCTAGTATTGGTCAGTGTCAAGGGAACACTCCAAAAATTGAGGGTGTTCATTGATACTGGAGCAGACAAGAGCTTTATTGATGCTGACCTAGCTCAAGAAATAGGCCTGTCTGCATCTGAGAACTGCCTTCTGATCATCATGTGAAATAGCACAAAGGACAAGGGGTATGAATGTGAACAAGAATTTCCCCTGGTTATAGGAAATAACACATACCTGTCATCTCTCATCCTGCTAAAAGGCCTACCACACCCCCTCATCCTGGGAGATTCTTGGTCCGACAGACACGGCCCCATCCTCAACTACCAAGAACAAAATGTTACCTTGGGAGATAAAGAAAACCTTGACACTGTACCCTTTTGCACCAACCCAGAGGAGTTTACCCAAGGACTTATGATCATACAAGTAGAACCTAGAGCGGGAGTTCTACCAACTTCTTTAGAAAAATGGAGCCACGTCTTCAGCAAAGAAGCAGCAACCCACCTCCCCAGCCATTCAATCTACAATCACATTATAGACCTGTTACCAGGGTCTCAACCACAACATGGGCCCATCTACAGCTGCAACCACTGCAAACAAGTAGCCTTGAGAACATACCTAGAGGATATGGAAAAAAGGCTTCATATGAGTGTTACAGGCCGCTTGCTTGTCACCCATGCTGTTTGTAGGAAAGTAGGACAGTGGTATGCGCCCGTATGTTAACTACCAGAATTCAAACAATATAATCATAAATAACTGCTACCCCATTCCTAACGCTGATGACTTATGTGATGTGTTGACTGGATCCCAGATGTACTCAAAAATTGACCTAAGAGGCACCTTCAATCAGATCCAAATCAAAGAAGGAGACAAATACAAGACAGCTTTCAAAACCAGATATGGACTGTACAAATACCTAGTTATGCCGTTTGGCTTGTGCAACGCCCCCAGTACTTTCCAAAGAATGATCACCTCCATCCTAGGTGAGTACCTCAACCAATTCTGTGTCATATATTTGGACAACATCCTCATCTACAGCAAGTCACACAAATAACACCTCCAACACCTTGACCTCATACTGGGAAAACTCTCCCAGGCTAACTTATACGCCAAACTGAAGAAATGTGAATTCTTTCAGTCTGAGCTCAAATTCCTAGGATACTTAGTAAAGGCTGGCGGGTTTGCCATGGTGCAAGACAAAGTAGAAGCTATAAAAGCTTGGCTGGTGCCTAAATGCAGAAAGGATGTGAGAAGTTTTTTGGACCTGGCAAATTATTGCAGGGATTTCATCCAAAAAAATTCTCAAATTACGCTACCCTTGACCTGCCTTATCTCTGATAAGGTCCTGTTTGTCTGGACTCTGGAATGTACCACCACCTTTAAAACCTTGAAGCTTGCCTTCACCTCTGCCCCTGTCCTGGCCATGCCAGATCCATCCAAACCATTTGTTCTGGAAATCAACATGTCTAACTTTGCGGTGGACGGGGTCCTTCTTCAGGAAGGAGGGGATAGTATGTTACATCCTGTAGCATATTACTCCAAGAAGATGCTACCTGCTGAAGGAAACTACCTGATATACAACAAGGAGATGCTAGCTATAATGAAGACATTGAAGCATTGGTACAGATACCTATGTGGTGCTAAATATTCAGTAAAGGTCCTGACAGACCACAAGAACTTGGTCTACTTCTTCAAACCACAACAGCTTAACCAACAACAAGCAAGATGGGCCTTATAACTGGCTGGCTACACCCTGACCATAGACTACAAACCAGGAAAAGTGAATGTGGTACCCAACACCCTAAGTAGCAGAACTGATCTGGTGCCTACCCACATAGAAACTTGCAACCACAACACCCAAGTCCTCTTGGACCCAGTGAGCCTAGGCATCCACCTGGAATTGATGAAAATCAAAGTCAGCAAACCAAATTACTAAGGGCTCAAACACTCAACAAATTCATCAAAATCATAATCTCTGACTGTACCGTACAACAGTCACTGTGAAGTATTTATCCAAATAAATACTCCAAGATATAAAGTTGCTCTGTTTTTGCTGCTTGTTTTATGTAGATAGGTTTGGCTGGAATTCTTCAGATAAAGGTTCCTGGAAACTTAGTATCTATATTCAATAAAAGAACAGGAGGCAAGATTGGCCAAATCAATCTTGGAGGCTAGGTGTCTCAAAAACAATTTAATTAACTGAGAAGATTAATTAAATTGTTACATGGGAATATAATTAATGAGGATTTAAGTATATTGGTTAATTGCCTTGACTGTGTCAAGAGGTATTATTAAGGTTTACCATAGGTAAACCCCCAAATTTGGGTTTAAAAACACTGTGGTGGTGTCTTGTTTGAGGTTCAAAGTGTTTTAACAGTTTTTTTTAAACTGCAAGAAAACCATTAAATGTAACAATAACTGAATAAAGGTAATGATGCCTAGGAATTCATGTTTGATCAGCTGGTTCCCAGTTGGAACATTAATAGCTGAGTTTTGGGATGTGTAATCCACAGGGTTTTGGTGCTAGGAGCTGGGGAAGCTCCATGCTGAATTGGTACATTGGGATAATGGGGCCAGGGGACTTCTTCCCATTGTAGATTGGTTCTCATAGGTTGACAATTATTGGTGATCTTTTAAGTAAAGATCTAGGTTTGGATGACTCAAATGTCATAAACTACATGATATAAATCATAGGTTGATTCAGGAACCGGAGGGGTTTTCATCCAAATATGCCCTGAATGGTATATAAGCAAAAACAGCTAATTTCAAATAAAGATATATTGTCAAGTTTGACGCTTTCCCCTCAAATCACTTTTATGTATCATGTCTTCTTTATTACTATTTGAAAGGGAAAAATTTGGGGTGCTTTGTGTAGAGACTGCTGCTATAAGGAAGTTCCTACCAGCTCACTCAAGGAGGCTTGGGCAAGTCTGGAGGTCTCTAAGATTGTACCTGAGGAATCTTTGGTAGAAGTGAAAGTGGCTTTTGAAGAGCTATACTCCAACTATTTTGCCAAAGAGGGAACCCCAGCACAAGGAAATTGAGTTTATGCATGGGACTCCTGGAACTTGCTGTTAGGGTCTGATGAAATTTTGTAACAGGTGAAGGACAGAGCCAATTGTGAAGTTGAGGTATTAAGAAATAGAGAGGAAAAGAGTTTCAAAATTATGGCTCGTTGGTAAGATGACAATAAAGTGTTGTCTCACAAAATTGCCATCCTGGAGGCAAAGCTCCTCAAAGCTTTGTCACAGGAAGGTAACAGTAACAAGAGTCAAGGGCAATATAACAGTAAGTTTGACTGGTTGGACCTGGATCTGTCACACTGACCTCTCCAAATCCTTGGATAGTGCCCACTACCAAAAAGGCTACTCATTGAAGGGAACCACACTAATGCTCCACAACCGGATCTTTGTATCAGAAGAGAACATCAGAACCAACGTCTTGAGAGACTACCACAATTTCAAGATGGCTGAACACCCAGGTAGGCTCAAGACCCTCCAGAGCATCAGAAGGAACTTTGCTTGGCCAAAAATGGATCAATAAGTAAGCACATACCTGAAGATATGTGATACCTGTGGGAAGATCAAAACTTGCAGAAACAAACCTGAAGGACTGCTAAGACCCTTGGATATACTTCATGAACCCTGGAGATCTGTTTCCATGGACTACGTTGTAGAGCTTCCCCATTCCTTTCCTTTAATGCAATCTTGATCATGGTAGACTGCTTCACCAAGATGGCATACTTTGTACCAATCACCCATTGCACAGCAGCAGAGATAGCCAAACACTTCCATTACCACATCCTCACTGAACACAAAACACCTGAGGAAATCATCACAGACAGAGGAACCCAATTCACGTTAAACTACTGGACACAGGTGATGAAAGACTTTAGAATCAAGCAATGTGTATCTACCTCTTACCACCTACAGACAGGCGGCCAAACTGAACAAGTAAACAAGATTCTTGAACAATACCTTTGATGCTAAGCCAGCGCTGATCAGGACAATTGGGCCAAAATGCTTCCCATGGCCCAGTTTGCCTACAACAGTAAAGACCACACCTCCACAGGCATGTCCCCATTCAAAGAAAACTATGGATTTGATCCCACCTGGGACCCCAAGATTGGCAAGAAGGAATCAAACACCACTGAGCGCTCCTGGATTGAACAGATCCACGACACACAAAAAACATGCTTGACCAACCTGAACTGTGCAGTGCAAACATAAAAAGCCTTTGCTGACCGCAAACAAACCCCAGGCCAACCCTTGCAAGTTGAAGACAAAGTATACCTAGACTCCTGGAATGTACCCCTACATGTGCCCTTCAGGAAGTTAGCTCACAGAAGAATTGGCCCCCACAAGATCACCAAACTAGTTGGAGAGATTGCCTTCAAACTGGACCTACCCCCCTCCTGGAAGATTCATGATGTGTTTCACCGCTCTCTGTTGTTTAAAAAAGATGGAAACTTGCTTCCCCACCAACAGATCAAAACAGCCCCCCACTCATTCAAACAGGTTGCTCCAAAAAATATGAAGTTGAATACATACACAGCAACAGAATCCACTACCAAAAACCCCAGTACTACATCAAATGGAAAGGATAACCACCAGAGGAAAGTACTTGGGAACCACTGAATAACTTGGCCAATGCCCAAGAAGTTGTGTAGCTCTATCTGAACAAAAAGGACCAGAAGAGAGGTCCCTTGGGGGAAGAAGGGAATGATGTCAGGATTGACAATTCTTTACCCCTGAAAACCCAGGCTCAAGGGCGGGATTCAAACCCTGAATCTGGATTCCTGCGGGCCGCCAGCCCCATGGACCAAGGGCCCGCCTGCCCGCATTTTCTGGAAACTGAACCTCTGCAAGCTGAAACCCCTGCTATATCCCAAAGCCAGAATACCAGTGTAGGTTCAAATATGATGGTGCCAAATGAGGAGCTTCTTAAATTGCCTAATGGAGGCAGAAAAAGTTCCTCTGTGAACTTCATGAATCTGAAGTCCACTTGGTTAACCAATAAAATTCCCCTGCCAAGTGAAATCACAGGCTTTAGGCCCAACCTCATGACCATAGCCAAAAATCAAGAAAATCAAGTGACCAATTTGGAAAGTCTGACCAATGAGAGAATATCCAGTCAAGGTGCTATTTTGCTGCTCCCACACCTGGTCCTCCTGGCCACCCACCCGCATTTTCCCCAATATTTTGATGAAACCCTTATGGAAAATACTAAGTTTGGAGGCAGGATGCTATCTATGCCTATAGATTCTGCGCTAAAGCCTTATTGCCATTTTTGAATAAAGGTTATGTTATTTTGGCTCACACAGCTATTGCCTTATTTTGTATTTGCTATCTACCAATTCAGTACAAGATCTCCTGGTCCTCCTGCCTCACTGCCTGGAGTTTTCTGTCTTCTTGGTGTACCCTTTGGACCCATCCATTTCACCAACTACCCTTTGAAACCCAAATAAAAGGACTATACCCCCTAAAAGATACTCAAACTCAATCCTTTGGCCCGCATACAATCTGCAGTTAGATACAATTGTCAAGGCCTGTGGATATTCTCAACACCCAAGTTGTTTAGAGGCAAATTCAACTACCTGCTCACCTAGAAACTATGTATGAAAACACCTGTGACCCCCAAACCTATGCCTGCTTCCTCACCCAACCTTCCAACTGCCCACACTGGTAAGCTGTTTTGGATTGTGTACATCACCCTCACAGGGGTGATTAATACTATAATCCCAGCCGCCAGCCCTTGGTCCTGGGTGAGAAATCTGTCTCCTACCTTTTTAAGTTAGCTCCTCTCTTGTGGTGGGCTTCACCCGCAAAAAAACCCAGCCCAAGTTACCCCTGAAAACAACAGACTGGCTGCCCAAGACTGGATCCCTGACAGCAGAGTCAATTATACACACTTTTAAGAACCAGCTGATCTTGGTAAATTATTTACCTGTTGGGGATGCTCTCCTTGGGGATTGGCAGGAAGGTCTCTTGATGGGGAGTAGCCATATGGCCCGTACTTCATCCTTTCTTGGGGGGAATTCTTCTTTTAAGTAGGTTGTGAACCTACCGCTGCTACCACTATTGCAAAGGAACCAATTAGAGTTCAGTATTTGATTAGGGAAGACAACAGTCCAATAAGAAAGGACAGGAATGAATAGAATAAGATGTTGTTTATTATAGAATATTGTGATTAATATACTATATGGGGAAAGCCACCAGGCCACAAGGGGGTGGCATAGTGGCATGTTCTTGTAGGGTTTGAAGCCAAGGAATAACTCATGCAGGGATCAGCAGGTCAAATTGGTAGTGCTCCTAATTAGGAGAAAGTGCCCACAGTTTGACATTGTCATCAGATTGGTTCATGTTGTTAGATACGTCAAGGAGCGGCTCATCAAGCGCCCCCTGTGTATTGTAAGATACGTTGGCAGGCAAGTCTGGAAACTTGGTTGCAACATCATTGTCTGGAGAGACTATTGACAACAATGTTTTTTTCCAGGTATGTGCTTTATGTTCATGAGATACTTGGACATCTCCATGACCCAGTGTATGTGTCTGCTATTCTCTTGATGTTTGCTCTGGATGAAAGACAACACCATTTTGTCTGTATACAAGGTAATGTGATTCCCTAGTATGTAGTACTTGAATTTGTGTAACGCTCTAATCACAGCTAACACTTCTTTATTTGTAGATGCTTTAACGTAGTTCTGGGCCACTGAATAACTTGCTGGTGTACTTGACAGGGTTAAAAATGCCTTCATATTCTTGAGCAAGGACTTCTCATGTTGCTTCCTCAGAGGTATCAGTTAAGATGGATAAGTTTTCCTTGAAATCCAGATGGATCAGGATGGGTTCCTTAATGAGGCATTCCTTCAAGGTCTGGAAAGCAACATCTTGTGCAGTGGACCAGATAGACTATGTCCCCTTGTGAAGTAACTTAAACAGAGGTCTAGAAATCTTGCTATAGTTCTGGATAAAGTGTGAGTAGTACCCAACGGTACCAATAAAGGACTGCAGGCGGGATAAGTTGGTAGGTACAGGCCACTGTGATATTGCTAACACTTTTTCAGCATCAGGGTGCACACCTTCTTTGTCCACTATATGTCCCAGTATGTGAAGCTTTGTCTGGCAGAGCAACAGATTGGATTCATTGACAGACAGATGGGCTTTGCAGATACATCCAAACACTTTGGTAAGTATTTATAAGTGCTCTTCAAAGGTAGCACTAAACATATTAATTTCATCTAGGTAGATGGTCACCTTCTTGTACAGAAGATTAGTAAAGATAGAATTCATTGCATGTTGAAAGGCACGTGGTACTCCACAGAGTCCAAAGGGCATACATCTGTACTGGTACTGACCTTGTTTGGTAACAAAGACTGTTTTAGCAATGCTTGTGGGCTTCATCTCTAGATGGTGGTAACCAGAGAACAAATCAATGTTTGTAAAATACTTGCAGCCAGCATACAATTCCAAGATCTCACTGATGAGAGGTAAGGAATAATTATCTACTTTGATAACTGAGTTCAAAGGTATGTAGTTAACACACATGTGTAGCTTTCTGTTCTTCTTGGATACAATGACAACAGGCAAAGACCAGGGCAATATAAACTGCTCAATGATGCCCTTAGACAACAGGCAGTCTATCTCCTGCTTAACATACTCCTTGTATTTCTTTGCTAGACAGTAAGGTGCTTTATGTATGAGCTTTTCTGTTCAAGTTTTAATAACATGTTTTTCTAGGTTTGCAAGCGGTAGAGAGACATCTTCATTGAAAAAGAGGTCCTTAAAATTGAGCATGAAGATGGAAAGCTTCTCCTTCTGGTTAGTTGTAAGGCCTTTGTTCTAACTGACGGACTTGGCAACAATAAGAAAGGACTCCCCTCCATCTTCTTGAAACTTTGAATAACTAACATTAATATGTACCAGTGTATTATTGCGCTCAATAAACCAGCTATAATGGCAAAAGGATATGGTAACGCCAAAGTTGCTCAAGGCATGACGTCCTAGTAGAAGATTATATCTGATAAGCTCAAAGATAGCCGCAGAAATTAACACACAGACACCACAGATCCCTATGGTGAGGTCATGTACAGCTCCTATGAACACCTCTGTTTTATTGTTAGCAAAGGTAAATCTTTCTTTGACTTTACTATACTCCTGAATTATTAATAATCTCAGGAAGGATTCAGAGATAATATTAGAGGTAAATCCTCCATCCAGGATGATTGACGTGGGATGGTCTTCCACTTCTCCATCTATATGGAGTACTTTTTTGCTCACAACGTCAATCACCTCCTGATTGTCCTTGGGCTTATCTTTCATCACAGTGAGCTGTTTTTCTGGTTCACAGACTATAGTGACTCCAAGGTAATAAACTATTTGTTCTATAACACTAGGTGCAATTTTGGCCAAATTATATAGCAATATGAGGGCCTGAGTGTCAGAAAGAATCTTCAATACATTGAGCTTGGGAGGCTTCACTTGAGGTAACAGTGAAATTTTAACCTTTGGATTCTTTAGGGTAGTTGGTTTGGAGGTGGTCCCCTTTTTAACCTCAATTATAGGCTCAAATGGGTAAGTTTCATCCTCATCATTCATAGAAATTTCAAAAGTTTCTGACTTTTGGGCCTCATGTTCAGTATGTTGGGCTAAATAAGTAGGATTAGCCTGTTCTGGCTCAGAGATTTCAGGGGCACCTGATTTGGTAAGTTAGCATCAGTGGTAGGCTGTTGAGGCTTGGTAGCTTCATCCCCTTTTTGCTTTTCAGGAGTGTTATAAAAATAAAAAGATGTGGCTGAGCCTATGCTTTTGAGCCACATTAGTTCTTACAGCAGCCATGCTTTCAACCAGGTAGGATTCATCCTTGGACGCGTTGGGCTTCATCTCCTTCTTGGTCTTGGGTGCCTGCTTGCAGTTATGTTTGGTTTCAGCAGCCAGTGTCTTGGGCTCATTCTAATGTTTGATAGGACAGTGTACGTAGAAATTTCCTTCAGTTCCGCATCTGTTGCAGGGTTTTTGTAGGTGCCTGTAAGATGGCCTTGCTTCTTGCAATCATGGCAGTACAGGTTTGACTTTGCTTGTTCACCACTGGTCATATATGTGGTAAGTGTAGCCATTCCCTGTGCTAATTTCTTTATGTTCTCTAACAAGTCATCTGGGGGCGGCATGATAGCTTTCATCTTCTCTTTGGGCTTTGTGACAGTGTGATGATGCAGTAGCTAGCCTCTAGCCTTGAATTTTCCAAGGCAACAGATTAACACATATGTCTCTTCAAAATTGCTGGGAGTATAAAATTCAACAAACTGGTAGAATTCCGGGGTAAGTGTTTTGCAGACCCAATCTAACACTTATTTCTCTAGAAAAGTCAGGCAGGCACACATGCCTTCTACTGTGACATAGCTATCATAGACTAAGTCCTGGTATTGATTGAGAAGAGTATCAAGTTTCTTGATAAACTCTTTTGTTGTTTTGAAGTTTTCTTGTTCAATTTCTTTAAGTTTGGCAATTACTGTTTCAATGCCTCTTCTGAATTGCTCAAAGGCTGAAGATTTCCAGTTTGACCATGTAAATGTGCCTGTCAGTGAACTGTGCCAAGCATCAGCTCTTCCTTTCAAGAAGAATTGGACTTTCTTTACGTGGTCTCCTTGTTTAACTCTATGCTTCTTGCAGTAGAGTTCAAAATGGTTAAGCCATGTAGTGAGGTTGGTATCATTGAAGAAAGAAATATTCTGGACAGTGATGGCCTTTAACAGGTCTAGGGGATTAAAGAGAGGGCTTATAGCCTCTCTGGGTGGATTATTGGAAGACATCTGAAAGTCTTCCCTGGCAGGATCACCAATGTAAGATTACACAGGAAATGTGTTCTTTTACAAGTCTTGTAGGTTCAAAAAGACAGAGATACCGTTTTTTGCTTAGTTTTGTCTGGATGTAATTTTCAATGAAAAACTTGAATAAAACTCAAATCAACTGAAAAATCAAAGATTGGATTTATGAATTTACTTGTACTTTAATATTGAATATCTTGGTTGGATTTATAGTATTTTCCAACTGTTAGAATATGAAAAATATTGTCGTACCCTGCCCAAAGGGCAGGCTTAAATCAAATTAAGTTTCAAATTTGAACTTAAATTGAACTAAGAATTTATTAGTTTTTTAAATCAAATAATTACCTTGTTTTTTGTTCTCGCTTTGGTTTCTGTCTTTGCTCTTGGTTTTGCTTTTGCTTCTGCATTTACACATGGTTTATTCACTTTTCTATATAATTTCTTTTTTAAAATATCTTTTCCTTTTTACTTTAACTTGCTTACACAACCGCCGTCTTCTTCCCCTGTTGCATGCAGATCTCTGGCTTGTTATCAGTAGCTTTCCCACCACCATGTGTTTTCTTCTTGGCTATCAAATCACCTTGACAAAAACTTATCCATCTTTCACAAAGATTTTTCCCAGAACTTGGTTCTTTTTTTGCCTTATAAATAAAGACACTAGAAGAGTAGGCTTTTAAGCTGAAATTCTAAGTGGTTTTCCCAATCACTATCAGATTTTTTTACTTCAATCTCTCCATTTCCTTTGCTCAATCTTCAAATTCTAACTTTGAAATTTACTTAGTATCTTATCTTTGTTAAGTTTAGGCTATAGTAAATTACAAAAAATTTAGGTCCCAATTTACTTCCAGATTTATTAGAGTTTTAAATATCTAGTATAATTTGGATGAAGATAGCTAGACAACAAGCAATTATATTGTTGTCATCATTTTTAATATTAGAAATAGTCTATTGTAAATTCAGAACCTGAACCTAAAAATGCAGGATTGTCAAATCCTTGGTCCAAATTTCAAATCACTTTTGCGGGCAACTCAGATGAGTGAAAATTAAAATATTTAATAAAATCAACCATTTGATTTGATTTTATTTATTTATTTAAATTTGGCAAATTTTGAATCTCTTGAGCAGATAACTCAACTAACAAAAGACAAAACTCAACAAACAAATGCAGGATACATGAATCAGAAATGTGGGATTCTTATGTACAATTTGAGATTTCCTGTATGTCAAATGAATCATAGACATCATGTAAAAATTGACAAATCTGAAATTGCAGGATTTTCAAATCCAAGAACCAAGTTTCAAATCATAATTGCAAGGAATTTGAAATAAATATAATTTATAGGTGTCTCAAAAAGGATGCTAAAGGATCTAGAGTGGATTTGTGCTGATTCTTTTAGGAATCATAGGCATTCTCAAAAATCATCCTATTCCAATTTAGGACAGCTAAAATTTAGATCCTACTATTCACAAAATTAACATATATAATAATAAAATTGACTAAAATATACATTCCTCTTCCTGAGTTTAAAATTATAATAAATTTTTTATTATGCTTCTTCCAACACCAACCAAGTCAACAAGCTAATCCCTGGCCTTGACAAAATTATGCAGGGCTACACTGGGTCTTCTAATAGTGAAGCCTCCCTCTATGGCCACTCCCAACCCAGAGGCCCCTCTGCAAGCACTACCCAGTAGTGTGTTCTTTCTCCTGCGTCCTCAAGTATGGCCCTGTTTGCTCATCACGCACAGGCAGCTGCTAACCCAAATCATACAGCAACACTAGCATCCAGAATTGACCAAGTGAGCCATGGGGCCACCAATGGAAGCCAGAAACAGCCAATCAGATGGCACTGTCTGGTTCTCAAGGCAGAAACACTATGCCTCCAGCCAATCAGCCTGTGAGGCGTAGAAGAAAATTAATCACTCCAGAGATTGTTCTTGAAATGGTCAAAAAGCTAGGAATGCTTATGTCTCTCAGGGAAATTGCGGCTGCAATGGGTTTTGCAAAGTCCACTGTGGCTTCAACCCTGCAAGCTCACGCCAACTGTGGCCCCCCTACCAAGAAGACCTCAACTGGTGCCTGTACTTCAACTAAAGGTGACACATACTATCCCCTTATGATGGCCATTATGGAACATGACCCGTGGATGCCCCTGGTCCAGGTACGTCTCTAGCTGGGACTCCACAGCATCTTCACCAACAAAAGAACAGTAAATTTGTGGATAGACTGAGTTGTGTTTACCGCCAGAATCCTATCCAATCAGGTTCTTGGTGGCCCCAGTTTGGTGGATACCGACCCCTACAATGCAACAATCATTAATTTTATCAAAGGGAGGGCAATGAGGGCCCGTAATGACATCATCTTCCTATCATACACTAAGATTTCTGCAAGTATTCAAGACTATGGAGAGAAGTGTATCCAGTCTGACGTGTACAAGCGGGCCCAATATTGTATTGTTTTGTCAGGGTTTTATTGGCAGTTTCCCCATTGGGCGTCAATTATTACTCAGTAATATCAAACACTGCAGATGGTTATGCCTACCAGACGGAGCTCAAGGCCATGCTGGAGGAGTGGGCCACACAAAACTCCGTGCACACAGTTGTACTGAGTGCTGAGATGGAGCAGCGGGAATGGGCAACCCAAGAAATCAGGGCTGTGGGGCATACCTGTTGGTTCTACCCCATTAACCACGCCAACATGCATCTTGCAGATGTATGTCTCTACAATTTTGGTTCCACTCTCAGGCACTTAAAGCCTGCCACCTACAACAAACTATTCACCCAAATTGATAAGGGGTATGAGCTTTTCCCTTCTGTGTCCATCCAGGACTTATTTGATCTCATCATCTTCTATACAAGTGATAGTGATAAGTCCAGAAAGGACTCTTGCCTTCCCCCTTTCCCATCCATCTGTTTTTTTAAGCCTGCATATGTGACAAAAGAAGAATTTGAGCAATTGAAGAAAACCGCTCTTGCTGCCCCTTCCCAGTCAACCAACCTTGCCTCCCCAACCCCACCATCAAGCCACCTGCCTTCCAACCCTGACTCCCAAGCCACTACCAATCCCCCCCACTATCTCTGATGCCGCCCCTTTCATAAGCGCAGATGAAGACAATGTTCATTCCGCCCATTCCCTCCCCTTCACATCCTTTGATCAGTAAATAAGTATTTTCTTTGTGACAACTTATTAAAATTGATATCTCTCTTTCAATTCATAATTAATAATATTTTCTTTTTACATTATCAAAATTTCCCATAATTAATACAATGTTGTACATTTTAAAAATAGCTTAAAATTATTAACATACATATTTTTCATCATCATTAATAAATTAAAGACAATAAACGTAAATATTGCATTGGAATATAGCAATTAGACGTCAACTCTTGATATTTAGAAATTATGTGCATAACTCAATGCATTTTGATTAATAAAATTCATTGTAAACTTGGCCTTTTACATTGTAAATTAATGAAATGAACTGCTTTTATATTAGAGAGCCATTAACGCTTAGTACAAATATTGATACATAGTGCATTTTAAAGCCTGTATATTTACCTATTGGTAATAATTCTGTCAGCTTTTTAGTTGGATTTTGCAAGGTAATAATAATGTAATGTGTTAATAAATTACTGTTCATTGTCATTAATTGGCTGATTTTCTTTGCTGTGGCAATTGTGCATTTTCTGATATTTACGCACTAGTATCTACTTGGTTGGTTTCACATTCAATTGCACAGGTAATAGGAAATCAAGCTGCCACCCCAACCACATCTGGTCTCAGGGTGGCGGCTTGATTTTCTATTGCCTGTGCAATTTGATGTGAAACCAACCAATAGGATACTAGTGCATAAATATCAGAAAATGCACAATTGCCACAGCAAAGAAAATCAGCCAATTAATGACAATGAACAGTAATTTATTAACACATTACATTATTATTACTTCATAAAATCCAACTGAAAAGTTTACAGAAGTATTAACAATAGGTAAATACAGGCTGTAAAATGCACTATGTATCAATATTTGTACTAAGCAGTAATGGCCCTAATATAAACACAGTCAATTTATTTTAAATTGTAATGAAAAAGACCTAGTTTACAGTGGATTTTATTAAACAAAATACATTGAGTTATGCACATAATATCAAAATATCAAGAGTTGACGTCTAATTGCTATATTCTAATGCAATATTTATGTTTATTGTTTTTATTTATTAATGATGATGTAAAATATTCATGTGTTGAAGGTAGCACTATAAAAACCAGTTTTTTATGGGATTCAAACATAATGTCAAATATTTACACACTTATCAACAAATTAGAGTCAGCCCTTCAAAAGGTTGTCAAGCTTGAATACAACATCAGGGAAATTGTGGTAAATCAACTGGTAAATGAGGGAAGGGCCTTGGTCCAGCAAAAGGAAACTTCAAAAAATAGCCTGGGAACAATAGTCAATGAAGAACACAAGGGAATAGTTTAAAATCTTCAAAAGGAAATACTCAAGTGGTTAGATTTTAAAAGCAAAAGTTATAACTTGTGGGAATTTTCAAAAACCAATAGAAAGAATACTCAAATAATCAAAATAATTGAAGGAAATGAAATTTCAAAGGAAATCAACACAAATAAAGAGAAAACCAATCAAATGAAAACAGACAAAAACAAAGCCCAGTCAAGAAGCAGGAGCACTTCAAGAAATTTAGAAATTTTATCAAATTAAAACCAGCAAGAAACACAAGTTGCAAGAAATATAAGAAAAATTAAGCCCATAAAAATTAATGAAGAGCAGCCAACACTCATAAAATTTGCTGAGGTGGGGCCTGTGGCTGACGGGGCCACAGGGGAAACAGTTAGTAAGTCTTTTTATATTTTACTTATATTTATTTTAGTCATCACCAGGAATGGGGACAAGGTTGCAGAAGTGGCAGCTTATACACTGAGTTGATTTTACAGGGGTTACCAGTCACTGGTAGCCCCTGTAAAACAAATAAATAAAAACCAAATAAATAAAATAATTCAACAGAATATGAATAATTTTTCAAGTATTGAAGCTAAAAATAGGGAATATTTACCACCTGTGGGGTGCTTGCCGTGGTTGAGGGAAGCATATGAAATAGGATCAAGTATCAACTTCAAAGAAATGAATGAAATTTGCAGGGATATCAAGTTAAACTTCAATGAATATATCTATGAAAGCATTCAACAATTCCTGTTTGCAAACATCAATGAATATGGAAAAAAAAACTTAATAAAACTGGCTTTCAAATTGGAAATGAATATTTAAAAACTGAAATATTTAATGAAGTATTCAAGGCATTGTCAAATAAAGTTGGGGACGCAGTCCTTGTGAACAAATTTGAACCTTTATTAATATTGTTTGCCAAGGCATGGGGGGCTGATACAAGTTGGGCGCCCCCCCTGGAACCCTCTTCAATTTCAATCAACCATCCTATATCAATAGGTTAGTTCAAGTCTTTAAAAAACTGTGCATGTTTTCAGAAAAATATGCCTTACAAAGAATTTATGTTGTGGTATACCTGGGAATCCTCCTTCACTGCATATTAAAAAACAATGTCAAAAAGTTGGAGGATGTACCTATTCAAATGGACATATGCTGGTTAGCACTCAAACGCCAAAAGACACCGCGGGGGTATAGGACAGTAGAGCACATCCTGTATGACTCATTTGCATTGGCAACGTTGTACAGGTACTATGTGCCCCCTGAAAAAAACCTATTAGTTGATTCACTCACTCACCCGCCTTCCTTTTATTAAACGTTTAACAACCACCAGGGTACAGGGCGCCACCCCTCTAGCAATTGCATCCAGGGTTGTCCACCACGTACAGAAGAGTACATGGATCCAATTAGACGCACTATCTGAAATTTTAATTTTGGGGTATATTTTCCCGGAATAATCACATTCCCTTTGCAATTAGCATCCCCCCAATAAATACTTTTCCCTTGCAAATTAAAATTTATTTTTTTAAATTTTTTATATTTTAATACTAAAATATGCAATATTAAAAATTTTATAGTAAAATTTTAATTTTAAATATTCAATTATTAAAATTTTAGTATCTAAAAGTTAATATTAAAATTTTAATAATACATATTTCAATATTAAATTTTTAATATATAATATTTCAATATTTAATATAGCATGATTAAATAAAAATAGTTAAATTTTGAATATTTAAACTTTAATATATAACTTTTAAGATTTATAATTATAATTTTACTTGTAATATTTTTTTTATTTTCATTATTTAAATATTTAAATTTTAAATTATAAATTAATATATCTAAAAATATTATAAGACAGTAGTTATAGTAAGCAAACACGTAAAATAATAAAATATGATTTAAAATGTGTTTATTTAGTTGCTTGTCAAGTACGGGTTCATATATTACATAGATAAATATTGAAAATTGAGTTTATCTGCATCATGCGGCCCACTCCTCTTATATTCTAAACAAGTGATTGTTTAGAACTCAAATTACCTTTCCCTTGTAATATGATTTGATAAATATATTTGATATGCTTGACCCACGTTATAAGTACAAATTAGTAAGAGATACATGAAAATCATTGGTTTTCCTGTTGTGTGACTATAGTGGCACTGAAATATTAAGGATCAGATGATGACTTGCAAGGTCCAATTTGTGGTTTAAAAAAGCCAAAGTACCAACAAGGATTCACAATTGTTGTTTAAAGCTAATCTATTTCTATCTTTTTAATTTATTTATTTATTTGTTAGCGCAACATTCAATATAATATTCAGTGCATTATAATAAAAATATGTGTCCTCATACCTAGTATAATTAATTTTACTTACCTTTTGTACCTATTCTTATATGTCTATAATACAATAAAACATCACATCATTATATATAAATAATAATTTTTGAGTCCTACTAAAAACAAAATAAAAAATAAAACAAATAAAACCTGGAGCGTCCATTTATCTGATTGGCTCGGAGGCCAGGGCTTTGGGGAGGAAGGATTCTGAGTGCTTTTAAAAAGACGCCACTGCATCAGGTGGCATTGAAAATTGACTGACCTCAAGGATATTGAATAAATCCTCAGTGTCCTGAGAAAGGCCTTGTTTCACCCTATTCTTGATCCAACCAAACACCTCCTCAATTGGATTCAGGAATGGGGAATATGGCGGGAGGAAGAGAAGTCTCATTGGACAATTGGTAAGCCAGTGGCTGGAGGTGGGGCTGTTTTTGTTGATAGGGGGAACTTGGACATAACCAGATCCACTTTGTGGAGCCCAACATTATCCAACACAACAATGTTGGTTGTACTGCTGTAATTGATCTGGAGATACACCTTGACAACTCAGAGGAAATTGAGAAAAGTCCTGCTATTGTGGGAACCCTTGATCATTTGGTATTGGTCCAACCCACGAGGACCAATAAGCACAACCATTGAATAGGTCTGGAAACAGATAGCTGTATGATGGGCTACGCTGTCCTTGAACCCCTTCTTGACCCACCCATGCCTAGACCTGAGTGAGAAGGAAAACAACAATTGGTTGATATAGAAGAACAGGACATTCCCAGTCTCATTTAGTACCATATATGTCTTGGCATAAATGCGTCAATCCTCAATGGTCTTCTCATTGTTTCTGTTGTACGGCAAAACTCCCAGTACTTTCCAGGAGAAGCCTAAATCAACCATTGTTTTGTAGACAAGGGTTTTAGAAACAGAAAGCCCAAACTCTGTAGTGAGCATTGATTGGACAGCAAGTGAGTCCAGGTGGCAATCCTTGGCTACCCACTGTTTTATTGCATCAATATGCACAGGCTGCAAGAGTTTTGGCTGCCGCTTAGCCTTGGTGAATTCAGCAATTTTTCCAGTGTTGCCATACTTGGTGTTAATGTCGGCAATATATCTGGCCATGATACCAAATTGGGACGCAATATCCCAAATTGCCATTCCCCCATTCAAGCAGTTGAGGAGAGCTTCACACTCACTATTGTCAACCAAAGCCAGCCCTTGGCAGGTACCACAGCATTCTGACTAGCAGGCTCAACACAGAGGACAGGGATCTTTGTGTAGAAGGTGGGATCACGCTTGCTTGCAGTGGCGCTGTCAGTGATTGAATACACAATAGGCGCAGATGGCTCAACAGTGGTGTCTAATGGCTTGTAGGTGGTGTCAAAGACGCAGGGGCAAGAAGTAGCAACTCTTGGATCAAGAGTGCAGGGCCGGGTGACAACTGGGTATATGGTGAAGGTGTATGTAATCTCATTATTCCCAATGACCTTTGTGTAAGAGACTTTAGTTGCAGGCCTTGAGAGCAGCTTCTGTCTGAGATTAAGGCTGTGTGATCTGGCTTGGAACGCGGGAGGTGGTTGACTGGCGCTGACACCTTGGGAGGTCTTTGTATTGGCATGACTCTCTTTGATTTGTGTTCTGGGTCTGTTTTTGGACCCTCTGGGACGCTCTTGTGGACAGGCTGCCCTGCAGGCTGGTGCAGGAGCTGGTTGGGAATGCAACTGACGGTCCATAAAAATAAAATAAAAAATATATTTTAGGTTAAATATGTATTTATTTGGATTTATTGGTTTAGTTTTGAGTAGTTATTTTCTCTTGATTTAGCCTTGAATAGTAGCAAAGTTTCTATATTTGTAATTTGAAGTGTATAGTATTGTATCCTTTCCAGTTTTTGGATGATTTTAAAGTTTAATCACTTTTTATGTCTAAACATGGTTATCAAGATTGAATTTTTCATTTGATTTTAGTTGTGGTGTAGCTTCTTGATTTGGGTTGGTGTTTCCTAGTGTGCTTACTGTACATTAAATTTGGATTCCAGTTTCTACAAATAATATCTGAGTTTACTAGTGACATTCAAAAGTGATTCAAAATTTGGACCAAGGATTTGACAATCCCGCAATTTCAAAAAACATAGTAAACTTAATGAAAGTGGCTGATGAATTTGAATGCTTCAAATCTGATTCCAGTTAATTTATTTTGTCCATTGGAAATATGCAGTTTGACTTGAACTTTGCAAAGTGTCTATGAGTCCCTGCATTTTCAAATATTCAAATAAATACTCAAAGAATTCAATTTAATTAAAAAAAAGCCAACCCACAAAAGTGATTTGAAATTTGGACCAAGGATTTGACAATTCCGCATTTTTATGTTCAGGTTCTGAATTTACAGTAACTAATTTTATGTTAAGATATTCTCATGGGAAATATTCTGACATTAATATACCCTTAGTTACCAACAAATCTTTATTCAATACCTTGTTCTATGTAGTTTGTTTAGGTTTAGTTAACTCAATGAATCATTTTGTATCTAATTATAAGTTTTTAGCAGGTCTTTTAAAAGTACTTTTACAAACTGTGCCTACTTTTTTATCTTTTGAACCTAAATTCAAATGCTTTGCACAGTATTGTATATAATCTTGCATCATATTGGGCAAGACCTTACAAATATGATGAAGTTAGGGGGTTAGCCATAAGACTGTTTTGTAATCAAAAAGCAGGGATTTCAAGGGGTCTAATTAACTGAAAATCAGCTAATTGTTGGTTACATCACATCAGAGTAGAGTAGTCTATTATTGCAAGCCAAAATAAAATCAGAATGTGCAAACCAATTATTTTACTTAAACTAACAATTATATTTATTTTATTTTTAATTTGAATCAGCTCTCTTTAAACTGATCAAGCTCATTTTTCTCAAGCAAGTCAATCTTTAATAGAGTTTAAACACCTAATCATATAACAGTATCCTAAACAATTTGGTACTCCCTTTCAATTTCAATCCAAAAAGTCTGAGTTTTGAAAATCTACACAAATAAACCACTTTGCATTGGTTGAACCACTGTTTAAAAATTAAGCAGTTAAATTTAAATCTATTAAAATGAGTGGCCTATTTTCTCATTTCAACATCATTTAGACCACACTCCAGTGGATTCAGCTTTCATTCTTTCAAGGTGCTTGTAGTGATTTCATGTAAGGATGAGCCAAATAAAGCTTTTGGCTTGGCCATCAACTTTAAATTTAAATAATAAGTTAAAAATAATATTTTTGTATCAATGCAATGAAATCATAGATTCTTAGTTTTGAATCAGGTTATTCAATTCAACTCAAACAAGCTTTTTGAAATTCCCACAAGAAGCTTTTGAGAGGTTTAAAATTTTGGATTTAAATAGCTTAAATAGGCTCAACTAAATCAAAACTTGGCCAGTGCGGGGGAAGCTTTGATTACAGAATTAGGAATCATAATTTTATTATGGTTCCAATGAGTTTTTGCAAAAGTAAACAAGTATAATAAAGCCTGGGTAAGTTGTGGAGGAGAATCAAGGATCTTAGCAGTTGTTAGACTAGTGTTTTGCTTTTCAACCCAGCTGCTCTCATCTTTGGTCTGGATGACTACTCAGGAGCTGCCTTTTATACGTGCTGTGTTTTTGTGCAGACCCTTGTAAAAGTATAAAGGGTACAAACCTAACTTATTAAAATTAATTTTTTCCTAATACACAGCTAAACTAGAATTTAATATTAAATCTAAGCTTAGTTCCTTTTAATCAGATCTAAGAATAAAAAGGGTTTTTGGGATTTTTTATATAAAAAATCATTGATCAAGAAATATAGTTGTCCTTGAGCATTCTAATTTATGTGATTCAATGTTTTTAAAAAATTCAAGTTAAAAAAGCTGATATGGCAATTGATGCCCTAAATAAGTATAATCTATTTACTAAAACCATAAAAAACTGGCAAAGCATATAACACTTTTTAAGAAGCAGCATTTCAAACTATTTTATTGTAAAAATATAAGCCAACCTATTTTGAACCAAGTGAAGTTAAAAATTTCAGGATTGCTTATACTTAAGTATGTGCTGATTAGGCTATGTATTTTGGCAACTTACATTTTTACTCTGATTTTTTTATTTTTAGAGGGGTTCTAAACTTGTATTTTTATGAAAAAAGCTTATAAAATCATATAAATGCAAGTTCTTGTGACAAATAGAGCCCGAGCTTCACCTTTTCACAAAGGCATTGGGAAATTTGGACCAGGTAAAGCTCCAAACCACGGATACTGTCACTAACAAGAGCCAGCTTCTAGCAGAAGATGCTCGCAAACTCTGGAAGCTATTAAATAAAGTCAGAAAAAATTGCAACAGTGAGTAAAATTATTTGAGAAAATCTTAGCTCAAACATTTCCTCAAACAACAAGAGAAAAATGATCCTGAATAAAAATTTATTTTTTTGAAATCTAAAATTAATTTTGAAAATGTAATTTTCATGCCAAAATCAGTGTTTTTATTGATTTACTCTGTTTTTATTATACAATTCAGGAAACCAAGACTACTCCCTGAGAGCTATCTTGGTAGGTATCTAGGAAAAAATTAAAAAGTCCATAATAAATATGAAATGAGGAAGAATATTGGATAAATAATAGAAAAGGGAAAATATGTTATCTAATAGGGGTTTTCAGAATCCAACTTTTTCAGTTGGATTCATTACAGTTCTTGTGTTGCAAATTGATATTATTCCTGGTTCCAACAGTATCTATTGTTTAATAATATTTATTTAATATAAAGCTTAAAGGCTTTTTATGACTGAGCTTTTCTTTGGGTTTTGTCTTCCAATGCACTGCTTTTTGCTAATCATTTTAAAATTTCTAGTCAATATGATTGGTTTATAATTTAGATTTAACTATGTCTATAATTTTATTTTTTAACTTTTATCAAACCTGGAATGAGCCTGAATAGAACTGTAATTTTATGCTAGCAGGTGATCATTGGCACCTGGTGTTTATTGGTCAAGACAAGCTTGCAAGAGACTAATGTGACAGTCGGACCAACTAGTGATGTTGTTCAAAAATATTTTGTTGTGACCGTACTACAGTCACATTGGGCTGTGGTTTCACAAAGAGGTTGAATTGTGATGAATTTCATAGGTTGAAATTCAAAACAATAGGATTGGCCTTGGAGAGATTTTCCAGTGTAGTAATGGATTACCCAGGAATCATTTAGGCTGTACTAATTGAGGGCCAAAATAAATAATCTGAACAATTCAGATTATGAGACTAGGTGTCACAAACAAAATTTATTAACTGAGAAGAAAAATTAATTGATACCCTGGAATATGATTGATGAGAATTTAATCATAGGGCCAAAATGGACTTGACTGTATCAAGTAAATAGTTGTTGTCTGAAAACAAATTAATTAACTGGAAAGGTTAATTAATATATGCTGGGAATATAATTAATGAGGATTTAATTATATTGTTTAATTGCCTTGACTGTGTCAAGA
Source organism: Entomophthora muscae (assembly GCA_014839935.2). Taxonomy (NCBI): domain Eukaryota; kingdom Fungi; phylum Entomophthoromycota; class Entomophthoromycetes; order Entomophthorales; family Entomophthoraceae; genus Entomophthora; species Entomophthora muscae. The sequence goes on along the minus strand of QTSX02006439.1, from coordinate 231,041 downwards.
AGTTTGGTTAAGTTTAACCATAAGTAAACCATCAAATTTTGGGTTAAAAACGCCATTTTGGCAAATTCATTAGGTTAGAAGTGCCGCATAATTGATTTGTAAAGTGCCACCCAGTGAATATTTCAGGTGCCGCAGTGGCGCCTGGTTTGAGTTTTGAAGTGTTTTAATGGGGTTTAAATGCAAAAAATCATTAAATGAAAAAATAAATAAATGTAGACAATGATGTCTATGCATTCAGGATTGATCAACTGGTTCCCAGTTGGAACAAGGATAGCTTGGATCAGGAATGCATATATTTCACAGGGTTTTGGCGCCAGAAGTCTGAAATGCTTCAAGCTGAAACAATACATTTCCGCAGAAGGAATCAGGTGATTCTGAAATGTATTAGGGTACATTTTTATAGGTTAAGAGTGTGAAAATATTTTGGTAAAGATCTGGATTGGATGACACTGTTATGTCATAAACCACATGATAGGAATCCAGGTGTGATTCCGAAACCGGAGGGGTTTTCAGCCAAATATACCCTGATTAGTATATAATGAAAACATGATAATAATTAATAAATGATGATGCTTATTTGTGATGATGGTCGCTTTTCCCTCAATCTTTTTATGTTTTTGGATTTTAACTAAAACTAAGACTACAATGTAATGAAAGAGATGGTTTGCAGCTAAGACTATGGAAAGAAAAAAATGTGGAAGTGATCACCAGATGGCGACAAGTTTAATGCTAAGATTGCTTGCTTGGAATCCAAGCTCATCAAAGCTTACATAAAGGATTCCCTGTCAAACTGTAAAAGAGTCAGACTGGGATAATGAAAAAGCAAGCATGAATTTTCTGGATCTGTCACATTTGTCTCTGAAGCATTAGATAAAAATAATTGCTATCTAGACTGAAATTCCAGAGAATAATAAAAAGTCATAATGTACTGATTGATCAGCTAACTAAAACTGCTATACATTCTGGAGCTTTTAGAAAAAACAATGTACATTAAAATTTGATATTTCTGAAAGCAGTGGGGGATGAAAAAATTATTTAATAGGATGAGCATCTAGGTATTTTAATTCTCAAGATGCAGTTTCTTTTTTAGTGCTAATGCCAGGAATAACAATTTTCCCCCTTGAAACCTGGGCTCAAAGGCAGAATTCAAACCCTGACCCTAAATCCCTGCGGACTGCCAGCCCTGAGGACTGAGAGACTGCCTGCCCGCGTTTTCCTGAGGTTAAGCCCCCACAAGATGAAGCCAAGAATAATGGCCCAAATAATGAAGCAAGCCAAACTAAAGGAATCATTGCACCAAATGAGGGAATAATCAAGGCGCCTAATAGAGGCAATTAAATTCCTACTATTAGCTTCATGAGCTTGTAATCTACACTAGTGGCTAATCATAAACCAATCTCAGAAGAAGGCATGGGCCTGTGGCTAAACCCCATTACCACAACCCTAGGGCAAGATAATCAAGTAGCTAATTCAAAAATTTTGACCAATGAAAGAACTTCTGGCCAGAGTGCAATTTTTCCACCTTTGGACCCAAGCACCCAGATCCCCCGGGCCCACATTTCCCAATGTCCTGAAGAAACCTCTGTGAAAAATGTTAAGTTTGGAAATGGGGTGCTATACAGACCCAAGGACCCTGTGTGTCACGGCCCATGCCAGAGTCTGGCTGAACTCCCACAGGGGAGGCAGGCTGGGCCTGGAAGGCCATGTACACAATTGGCACTATTCTGACCAGGTATTTTACTGAAGTACCTAGGAGACACCAACTCCCAGTATGGGGCACAACCTGGTCAACCAGCCCCAATACTGTGATATAAACAAACTCCAACTTACTGAAATACTGAGAAGGAGGCGCATTGGGCAGAGAGAGTAGTAGAAATCTCTTTCATGCTAGGCGGGACGGTCACTCTTGGGTGACCAGGAGAGAGATCCAGGTAGTGGAGATGGAAGAACTCTAAGTCAAGAACTCTAGGTGGTTTGACCAAAGTGATAAGAGCTGAACCAGGAGGAAATAAATAGTTGTGATTATAGTGTGTAGTAGATTCACAAATAGATGCAAACAGAATAATTATATTAGTGCAAACAAAGATAATTCCTACAAGAAAATAATGGGTCCTGGGCATATAAGTTGTTTATTTTATGATTTCAACAGTGAGAATGGCTTTTCCTCCTCACTACTTGTACTTACTGGTGAAAGTGCAGCCTTTTGTGCCACAAGGGATCTGGTGCATCATTTTCAGTCAAACTGGCAATTTTTCCCGGGAATTGCAAACTTAAGCTTAGGGATGAATGATTATTGGTTAGCGTAACAGAAGCCTTGCTTGAGCTGCAGCATGCCAAGGTGTCACAGCTATTTATAGAACCCATGAGCAATCAAGTGCCCAATTGCGCTTTTAATGTGTCAGGAATGACAATTTGGATGCTCCTAAATCTCAAAATACAGAACCAGAACAAACCCTGGGCAAAACCCTTTGCGGACTGCCAGAACCATGGGCTGGGAACCTAATAACCCACTACTGTTTGATAAAGTTGTTACCAGCCCGCCAGGACCCAAACCCTTAGCTGTCCCGCAGGATTCTGCAAGCAAACCACCAGTGTAAGATGCCAAGAATTTCCCTGAGATGCCAACGCCTGACACTGGCAGTTTGCTTAAAGAAATACGCAAGTTTCTCCATGAGAGTTATTCCAAACTCCCCCAAAGTCCCAGGGGAGGCACCAAACCCAAGGAGGCACTCAATATCCAAATTGACAAACAGAAGGATTTGAAGTCTTCTTATCCCAAAGCAGCCAGTGGCAAACTACCAGTGCCAAGCGTCACACTGCCATCTGAGACCCCCAATGCCAACCTGCCCAAGCCCAGAAAACCCAACCAGGTAGTGAAGCCTGGCAGTGTGGTATAAATACCTGCCAGGCCAAGATCAACCCCCATTGTCATTTTTAAATAAAGGTTATGAGATATTGGTTTCCCCAATTATTGCTGTATTTTATTCTTGTCATCTGCCAGTTAACTCAAAGATCATCTGACCCCCCTACCAGCCTGCCAGCTACGTACCACCCACCCAGTGCTCCCTTTGGTCTTGTTAATTTCACAGAGTACCTCTTAAAGCCTTAGTACAAGGACTACACTGCCAATAACATACTAGCCCAGAATCCCTTGGCCAGAACTACAGAGTTAACCAGATACAACCAAGAAGGCCCTTGGTACGTTACCAAATACCGCCTGTTCAGAGATAAATACAACTTTCTTCCTGCCTACCAAATGGACATGGAACCACCTGTCACCCCCAAAAAATGCCTGCCTCCACCGCCAAACTCCCCTGAACCATACCAACAAGCTTTTTGGAATCATATACATTACTCTTACGGGAATAATTAATACTATTGTCCCTACCGCCAGTCTGTGGTTGTGGGTGGGAAAGTCAATGTCCTACCTCATTAAGTTAGCACCAATCCTTTGGTGGGCCCTGCCCACCCAGTCTGCAACCTGCCAGTTCCCAAACACTAGCAAGCCGGCCAGTCAGGGTTGGTTCCTTGACACAATGTATCATTCCTCAATAATTAGGTGGGCCAAATTTGTTAATAGAATCAAAGCCAGGGATTTAAGGCTTATGTGCCTCTCAAATACCAGGCCATTTGTTATTTAAAAGAGGGTTTTTTTTGCTCTAGAAGACAATTGGTAATGATTTCCAGGCTGTGGGTTGTTTGGCCTCTAGAAAGACCAGCTGGTTATCCAGAGCGTTCTGGACCCTGACATCACACTTCAAATTCATTGCCGTTTTTGAATAAATATTATGTTAATTTGGCTTACACAGCTAATGCCTTATTTTGTCTTTGCCATCTATCAAATCAGTATAAGATTCTCTGGTCCTCCTGCCACTCTGCCCGCAGATTCCTTTCCTTGAGGTGTTTCCTTTGGCCCCGTTCACTTCACAGAGTACCTTCTAAAGCACATGTATAAGGACTACACCCTAGAAAAGATCCTCAAACTAGATTATTTGGCCCTCATTTAATCTGAAGTTAGATAAAATTGTCAGGGGCCCTGGATTCTATCAACACCTAAGTTGTTTAGAGGAAAATTCAACTACCTGCCTGCCTACAAGCTCCATATGAAACCACCCATGACCTCTAAGCCAATGCCTGCCTCCTCACCCAAACTTTCAGCTGACCACACTGGCAAGCTGTTTGGGATTGTGTATATCATCCTCACACAGGTGATTGACACTATAATCCTGGCTGCCAGCCCATGGTCCTGGTTGAAGAAGTCCTTCTTGTAAAGTTACTTCTTTCTTTGGCCCTGGATAGAACTATTTTCCCCCAACATAAAAAGAAAACAACTCAAAATTCTGTCAAATCTCTTAATTCTCTTGAGGATTTAGCCCATACAGTTGACAAGAGATTTGAGATGGCATATCCTTCTCAGGGAAAAAATGATGCTCTGAATTTTTCACTGTTAGAGCTAGATGACAAGCTGTACTATTCAAAGAAAAATTATGTGGATATAATAAACACAGAGCTAATTGTTTGAGTAACAGTAAGCCAAATTGAGAGGAGGGCTTGATCATTTTGGAACCGCAACCTGTGGAACATAAAATGGAGATAAAAATTGAGGTCAAGAAGATCATTTGTAGAGGAAAATTAGAATAGTAACAAGAAGTCAAGGTGACGTAAAAGAAAGGCCAAGAGACAGCAAATGAGTCTGAAGCCAACTGAATCATTTCCCTGGCAAAGTTGTCAAAGACAGGGGCCAACAGGCCCAAATACACAAACATGAGGTTAACTTTATTTTTATTCCAAGGTGAGTAAGATATCTAGAAACAAGTTTCTAGAGGAGAATGGGGAAAGTCTTAAGGTAGTTCAGGATGGGGGGAGAGGATTCTACGGCTTCCAATTGGTTGGTACAAATAATTTCAGCAGTTGAAGGCCCTTCATTGGAATTTATGCTGATTATGTCATAATTTGAAAAATTCCAGCAACCAGCGGGTCAAGCACTTCCATCACCAAACAACGTATAACATGTGATTTTCTTGTTATAACTGTTTGGATAAAAATACAGTAGGTCCAGATTTTCCAGGGCTATTTGAGCAACCCCAGCTTTGACCCATTTTCTGTCAATTACAGCATTTAAGTTGTCAATTTCTCTTAAGGGTTTGGCGGCAGTTCTTTGCTGGTTTTGGGTCTTACAGGGATGTACTATTCCTTTCATTTGGTTTTCTACTGTAACAGTCACTACTTGGGAAGAATCCCTGATCAATTTGGATTATTTTTAGCTTGGTTTCACCCTCATTTAAAACAAACAAATGTTAAACAATTGGGGTGCGCTACTGTTAAATCTGCAAACTCCATTTTAACTAGTTTGAATGATGCCCTGAATCACTCCACAGGCATTAGCCAATCAGAATTGAGGCCAGAAATTATTGTGAAACTCTCCAACCCTTTAGATTTCCCCCTGAAATATTTTCTGCAAGCCAATCAAATCCCATTCTTGGGTCAGGAAACTTTTGGATTCAAATCCCTCCCTTAAATCAAGACAAGGGATTTCCAGTCCCCTGCTTGCTCATTCTTACTCAATAAACATTTAAAGCTTTTAATACTTATTTTTCAAAATTTTGGGCCATTTCTCTGACCCTTTATTTCTTATCAATTGGTTAGTATAAGTGTTAATCTTCTGTTACCTTATACGCTCTTCCTCAGTTTACAGTGTTGCTCTTGAAGCACCTAAAGTTAAAAGAAGTAGTAGCATATATCTTTACCTTAGTTGTTTTTGAAACCTGCTTTGATCTTTAAATTTTAGTATTAAAGTATATATTTTCTTACTTCAATTCTGAAATTGTCCTGCTTTTGCATTGCTTTGACTTTAGCTTTAATATATGTTGTTTAAAAACTCTCAGCTTACCTTTTCTTTTGAGCTTGTCCTTGATGTTCTCCCAGTACCTGGACCTGAATTTCTTCTGCTTTCCTGTGAGGTAACTATCCAAAGAATTATTTGGTTGTAATCAAAATGATTGCTCCTCTTTTGAAGTTTGTAGTCTTTACTCTAGCCCCAGTTCTGCTTCTGATCTGGTCTACCACCCCAGATATCAGGACCACCTGTCCTTGTTTGCCTCATATGTAGGAGAGGATTCTTATCACCTTCTGCTCTTTCTTGGTGACCTCCCTGGTTGAGCCCATGGGCTGGCTGCTGCAGGAGAAAAGGTGGTCAAGAGCCTCACCAGCAATGATCTTGAGCTTCCCCTCTCCAGATCTGAACTTGCAGTCTCCCCAGAAGTCACTGTCTCTGTCAGGAATCACTTCCCTGACAAAAGTTATCCAATATATTAAGGCCTCTTCCAAATTCCAAATTTGGATAATCTAGGTCACTGCTACTCAATTAATTGTCAATTAATTGCTCTTATGCACCACATTAATGCAGATGCAAGTAAAACCTGCAAGGAACTCAGTACTATAATATATCTAAAAATAGCCTGCATCATGATTCCTGCCACTGCATGTGAATTATTACACCTGGGTTTCAAACTCATTAAGTCTGTACTCTCAATTCCACCTCCTAGTATAAGAGCTCCCATCCAAATCCCAAGTTAATTGTTTGATTAACATTTACTTCTACAATAAAGCAATCTTGCCCTATTATTAACTTGAGAGTTTAATAGCATCTCCTTGTTCAGATGATTGGAATCCCCTATTTGTGGTCTGTAGTCACCATCTGGCTCTCCTTGTTTCTGCCTTGTATCCTGTCTCAGGGGCCAGCTATGTCAGGAATGACAATTCAGATGCTCCTAAATCTCAAAATACAGAACCAGAACAAACCCTGGGCAAAACCCTTTGCGGACTGCCAGACCCATGGGCTGGGAACCCAATAATCCACTACTGTTTGATAAATTTGTTAACAGCCTGCCAGGACCCTAACTCTTAGCTGTCCTGCAGGATTCTGCAAGCAAACCGCCAGTGCAAGATGCCAAGAATTTCCCTGAGGTGCCAACGCCTGACACTGGCGGTTTTCTTGGTGAAATACACAAGTTTTCCCATGAGAGTTATTCCAAACTCCCCCAAAGTCCCAGGGGAGGCACTGAACCCAAGGAGGCGCCCAATACCCAAATTGACAAACAGAAGGATTTGAAGTCTTCTCATCCCAAAGCAGCCAGTGGTAAACCTCCATTGCCAAGCGCCACACTGCCATCTGAGACCCCCGATGCCAACCTGCCCAAGCCCAGAAAACCTGACCAGGTAGTGAAGCCTGGAAGTGTGGTATAAATACCTGCCAGGCCAAGATCAACCCCCACCGTCAATTTTAAATAAAGGTTATGAGAAGTTGGTTTCCTCAATTATTGCTGTATTTTATTCTTGTCATCTGCCAGTTAACTCAAAGATCATCTGACCCCCTGCCAGCTACGTACTGCCCGCCTGGTGCTCCCTTTGTTCCTGTCCATTTCACAGAGTACCCCTTAAAACCTGAGTACAAGGACTACACCACCAACAACATACTAGCCTGGGATCCCTTGGCCAGAACTACAGAGTTAACCAGATACAACCAAGAAGGCCCTTGGTACGTTACCAAATCCTGCCTGTTCAGAGATAAATAAAACTTTATTCCTGCCTACCAAATGGACATGAAATCACCTGTCACCCCCAAATCAATGCCTGCCTCAGCTGCCAAACTCCCCCTGGACCATGCCAACAAGCTTTTTGGAATTGTATACATTACTCTCACGGGAATAATTGATACTATTGTCTCTGCCGCTGGTCTGTGGTTGAAGGTGGGCAAGTCAATGTCCTACCTCATTAAGTTAGCACCAATTCTTTGGTGGGCCCTGCCCACCCAGTCCGCAACCTGCCAGTTCCCAAACGCTAGCAAGCTGGCCAGCCAGGTTTGGTTCCCTGACATTATGACAATCTATTTTAAACCAGGTACCCTGAGCCCCAAGATGTTGATTATTATTGGGGCATCTTGTATGTTTTTTATAATGATAATCACTTATTACACATTTATGATGAACAAGAACCTAATTTCTTCTGTGTGGAAGAATGTGAACGTGAACCTAAACAACCCCAAGAAATCTGACCCCACCACCAAAACTGCCAAAGGACCTTCCTCTCAGGTTCAGAATGTGATAGTCAACCAATCCCTCACCAAAGTGAAGATTCCCCAGATATGAAAACTCACTCTTGAAGAGGCCTGCCACGCACTATGTCAGTGCTCTGACTACCTTTCCAAGCCAATGTTCCATCCTATTCCAGTGACACCAAGAAGGTGCTTGGAGTAGCTGCCATGCTATCAGGAGACGCCCTTGATTGATTTGGCAAAGCCACCGCCAAAGACGTAGAATTCTGCCTAGATTATGCCAAGTTCAAAGTCAAGTTGATGGCCACAGGGGAAGACCGCAACACCAGATACTACACCCTGAACTCCTTGTTGGAAATTCAGCAGGATGCCTGTTGTAAAATATGCAGCCTGGGTGTTGATTTCTACAAATAGTTAGTCTAATCCTTCTTTATCTTAATACTATACCTGTTATGGTATAGTGACAGCCTGTGTAAGGACAGAAGAATATAAGAAGATAATAAGACAAAACTGGTGTTTATTTAGATAGTATCACACTTATATAGTGTGAGGCGGGGGAATTGCCACCAGGGGCAGGGAGGCACAGACAGAAGGACTTTCCTAATAGAGGAGAGTGGATTGGCACAGCTAAAAGTCCACTGCAAGAGAAAAACCGCTTTCATGCAGCTTTCCTTAAGGAGATAGATATAAATAACTTCATTGTTCTATTTATAATTGCAGAAGTAAAGCCTGTGCCTTGTGCGCATTTGAAAGGCAAATCAAACACCTGTTTTAGAGGCGTTTTAAACGTCTTTATCCCTATTAAAATCAGGATGCAATAGCGCAATTGCGCAACTGTTCTGTTGCTCAATTCCTAGATAGACAACTTAATGTCTAATCCATTCAATCTGCAACATTTATCTCCCCTGGATTAGGCAACAGGGTCAAGAATGGCTTGGCATCTCTAGGTAGCAGCTATGGTGTTGTGGTCAATCATATGTCTTGTTAGGTGGGGGTTTGTTGCCCAATCCTTGGTCATTGGCTTTGCGGATCTGTAGGTAACCAGTTGTGTTTCCTGGCTGTCATTCAGGTGGTAGAACAGTTGGTGTGGTACAGGAGAGTTTATGTCAGTCTCCAATAAGCACCTTGCTCTTGTATTCTTATTCCTCATACTTTGGTGCACCATTATTCAAACAGGACAACAGCCCATGGAATTTTTTAATTAGGCTTTTGTTTTTTTGGGTTGTTTTCCTCATTGGGGCTTACTCTTGGTCACTAGGAGCAGCACACATATACTGAGCATGTACTCTAGTGATCAATTGCCCAGAATAGGGCTCCTTAAGGGTGTAGGAGTCAGGGCCAGTCTTCTGGATAACTTGAACTGGGCCTTGCCAAAGGGAGGCAATTTTGGATTCACGGCTGTACCCTCTATTGCTGAAGAAGTAGACTGAGTCTCCTACCAGGTAAGTGGGTAAGGTGGGGTGTTTAGATGCAGCTTGTTCTAGGTCCTGCAACTTATGGTTTAAATTTATGGTGTAGGCCTCTGATTGCAAGGAAATAAGAGTTTGAACCAGCTTGTTGAGGTACGCCTCTGGGGACATAGCCAGGCTGGGTTTTAACAAGGAATATAGTAAAGGGGGAAGTCCTGGTTGCTGGCTGTAGAGCAGTTGGAAGGGCGGCTTGCCAGTGGCCCTATGGTACCCAATGTTATATGCAAAAGTGGCCGCAGGCAGGAAGGTATCCCATTCAGTCTCATGTTGGTGACTGAGCTTCCAGAGTATCTGGACCAGGTTCCCATTAGTGCGCTCTACCATGCCATTTGTCTGTGGGTGGTAAAGAGTGGATAGTGTCCCACAAATTCCCATCAGTTGGTTGAGACGGGGGATGATATAACTGGTGAAGTTGGTACCATTGTCTGTCAGCAGAATCTGGGGGCAACCATGTTTGTATATGATATTCTCCAGGGTGAACGTGGCTGTCACCAGTGAAGATTGGTTGAGAATTGCCTTGGCCTCTACCCATTTAGTCAGATGGTCAACCGCCAAAATGATGAACTTGTTGCAACTGTTGGTAGCTGGCAGGGGGCCCACTACGTCAATGGCTACAGTGTGGAAGGCAAACCCAGGGCGTACAAGTCTGTGTTGGAACTTGACAACCTTAGGCCTCTCAATGTTGCAGTCATGATAGTTGGCTAGTGTATCTACTATGTCAGTATGCATTCCTTCCCAGAAGCAGTGCTGCTGTAGCAGAGATAATGTCTTCTGTATGCCACCATGGCCAGTAGTCTTGTGAGCGGCCACCACTGAGTCCATGCGTAGGGATGGGCATATGTAGGGTAGCCAAGAGTCTCCACAAAGCTTCAGGAGTTGTTCCTTAGAGACCTTGGTATCAACAGTTAGCTTCTTAAGAGCTCTCTGTATCTCTACCTGCTCCTCCCCTCACAAAGAAGGATCCTCCATAAGCTTGTCATAGAGAATGTCAGCCATGGGGGATACTAACGCAACAGTGGGAAAGCGGGAGAGACAGTCAGCATTCTGGTGGGCTGCCCTGGCTTGATGAATGATTTCGTAGTCATAAGCCTGAAGTTTAATGGCCCAACACGCCAGACGTCCTTTGGGGTCCTTGAGGGTCTTCAGCCATTGCAAGGAGGCATGGTCTGTTACAACCGTGAAATGTACCCCATGAATATATACTCTTTTTGTTGGTAGGAGTATATCACAGCCAGACACTCTTGCTTGTTGATAGTGTAGTTCTTCTTGTGAACTTTAAGTGTACGCAAGCAGTATCCAACAGGGTGTTCAAGTCCTTTGGAGTCCAGTTGGGAGAGAACACCCCCAATTGAAGTCTGACTAGCATCTGTATGAACCACAAACAGCTTGGCAAAGTCAGGGTAGGCCAGTATAGAGGCTGCAGTCAGTATTCCCTTGAGAGTATTGAAGGCAGATTGGCACGCTGGACTCCAGAAGAATTCCTTATCAGCTCGGCAAAGCTGAAAAAGGGGGTTGCCCAGGGATGCAAAGTTGAAGATGAAGCGGCAGTAGTACCCAATCATCCCCAGAAAGACCTGCATGTTCTGATTATTGGCCAGGATTTGTGTTTTCTTAATGGCTTCCACCTTCAGAGGTATAGGGCAGAGTCCATCTTGGCTAATGGTGAACCCCAAGAACTCAAGGTGCTCCTTGAAGAAGTTGCACTTGCGTGGCTTGAGCTTGAGATTGGCTGCAAGTAACCTCTGGAAGACTTCCTCCAAGTATTGTAGGTGATCATTAAAGGTTTGGGAGAACACATTAATGTCATCCAGTTAGACCAAGACACTAATGAGTTTGAGATTGCCCATCACTGCATTCATGGCCCTCTGGAAGGTAGCCGGGGCATTGGAAAGACCTTATGGCATCCTTGTGGATTGGAATAGCCCTTGGTCAGTGATGATTGTACATTTTTCTTGATCAGCAGGGGGTAGGTCAATCTGCCAGTACCCACTGATAAGGTCATGGCACTGAAGAACTTGGCGCCACCCAGTTGGTTCAAGGTATTTTCAATACAAGGGAGGGGATATGAATCCTTCTTGGTAACAGCATTCAGTCAACGGTAGTCAATCACCACACAGTTGCTGCCATCCTTCTTTTTGACAATCAGGAGAGGGTAAGCCTAAGGGCTTTTACTGGGGACCAGTAAGCCAGATCCCAATAGCTTCTGAAGCTCCTTGTTAGCCATGGCATGATTGGCTTGGCTGCGCCATATAGGTTTGGAGCGGATAGGTGGACTGCCTTGGGTATCAATATGATGAGCAACATCTGCAGCCTTGCCCAGGTCATAATCATCCTTGGCAAACACATCTTTATACTGGGCAAAGAGATCTATAGCTTGATCTTTCTGCTCTTTAGAGAGGCCAGATAGAGAGTTGCGCCTTATGACCAATAGCACCAGTGGTTGCTCACAGGGTAGACCCAACTCAGAGAAGCCCACAAAGGGGCAGTCTCCTGCAGGTTTTCATGCTCTTTCAGTTGTATATAAGCCAGAAGTTGGTGCTTGGAGACAACCATAGCTTCACAACTCATGTTGGCCAAGAGTATGAGTACCTCCTTCTCACTTGGCATGTGGATGCCTGGTGCAATCCATGGTTCTAGTCTGGACGCATTAGGGATGCCAAAGATTTCTCCATGAGTGCCAGCCAGTAGAGCCAGCAAGAGACCTGTATTGTAGATCACCTGAGAGCCAGGTGGGATAGTCACATTACAGGAGGCGTAGACTGGGATACCCTTGGCTTCCCCAATTGAGAGAGGTAGCACCTTGATCTTCTTACTACATAGCGTATAAGCAGCTGGAAGCTTTCCATAAGTGTACTCCAGATTGATGTAGTGCAGACGTTTGAACACTTCTTCCAGGGGTTCCAGGTCTTTGCTATAGATTCAAGATAAGACGTTAATGTCATCCAGATAGACCAGGGCACATGAGGGCTTGAGGTTCCCCATCACAGCGTCCATAACTTGTTGGAAGGTGGTTGGGGGCATTAGAGAGACCATGAGACATCCTGGTAGGTTGGAACAGCCTTTGGTTGGCAAGGATGATACACTTCTCTGGGTCATCTGGAGGGAGATCAATCTGCCAGTAGCCAGGTACCAGGTCCATGGCCAAGAAGAACTTGGATGTGGGGACCCAGTAGGAAAGATCATCTTGCATTCTCACAGTGAAAGAATCCAACGTTTCTTATTGAGAGGCAAAGTCAACCAGCAGAGGGCATCAGAAGGCTCTGTTGTAAAGGAACAACAAGTGCCAGGGTCAGGCACAGGCTTGTCAGAGGGTAGAGGAATGGGGGGAGAGGAGGGAGGTGAAACCACAAATGAAGCCAAGGATTTCTCCTTGTCCTGGCTGCTTAGTAGTTTTTTGAGTGATCCTCATTGTACTCCTCAATGTCAGAATCATCAGTAAATTCTTCCTTGCTCTGACTAGCCTGAGGTTTAGTTGCTTCATAACCATCAGGAGTGATAAAGGGATTACTTTCAGGTTCCCAGGGAGACTCCAGTGTGCCTGTTGGAGGCGCAATGAAGGAGACATCCTCTTCATTGCTTCTGTGACAGTGGTGGTAGTTAGGAAGGGGCAATGTAGTATGGATCTTCTGAGAGGGGGAACTATCAGCTTTAGCCTTACCATGCAATCCCATTAGAGTATCAGGGGTACTAATTTCTGAGGCATCTTCAAGGTGCTTGCTTAGTTGGTCCTGAAGGGAGTCAAGGAGAGCACATTGAGCATCCAATTCATCTAGCCACTCTTTCATTTCCTGAAAGGCCATAAGTAATTCCTCTTCATGAAATCCTATCTGTCTCTCTTGAGCCTTTATAGTATCCTGAAGAGCAGAGAATCCCATGGTGTAGCTGTTATGGCTGCCTTCCAGCTTAGGAGTTTTCTGTTGATGATCATAGAACTACAGGATAACATGCTGATTCATCTGGGTGGGTACCAAGGAAGAAAGTACATGTTCTATCTTGCTCATCCATAGAGCCATTCCAGAGTGGGAGTGAACAGCTTCTGATATATTTTGAGAAAGGTTTGGGGGGCCAGAGCGGGGGCCAGAGCAGCTAACAGTTTGGAGGGTGCCAGAATTAAGGGAGATTCTATCAGGAAAACAACCAGAAGAAGAAGGAGGAGAATATTGACAGCATACTTCCTTCACCAAGGCAGGCTCCAAGGAGTAGGAGACGCGGTTCATGCCAGCTGCTTCATCCATGGGGTCAGGCTGGATTGGTATCAAGGAGGTAAGGGCCTTTTCAATGGAGTTCATACAGGAGATCATACTTGACTGGGAGCTGGCAATTTCTGAAAGTTGTTGGAAGTTAGGCAACCACTGGCTTAGTCCTGGTTGACCATAAGAAGAGCCTTGGAGTCTACCAGAGATAGAGCCAGAAGCAGTGAAGGTTGATCCTGTAGTGGGTTGGGCAGAAGGAGCTGCAGGTATAGGCAAGGAAATCTCTCCCTCCACAAAAACAGGGCCGCGGGGGTAGGAAGAGAGGAAGCTGTGGTTTGTAGAAGCCATGTGCGCCAATGTCATAAAATATGCAGCCTAGGTGCTGATTTCTACAAATAGTTGGTCTACTACTTCTTTATCTTAATGCTATACCTGTTGTGGTATAGTGACAGCCTGGGTAAGGGCAGAAGAATATAAGAAGATAATAAGACAAAACTGGTGTTTATTTAGATAGTATCATGCTTATATAGTATGAGGCAGGGGAATTTCCACCATGGGCAGGGAGGCACAGACAGAAGGACTTCCCTAATAGAGGAGAGTGGATTGGCACAGCTAAAAGTCCACCGCAAGAGAACAACTGCTTCCACGCAGCTTTCCTTAAGGAGGTAGATATAAACAACTTCATTGTTCTATTTATAATTGCAGAAGTAAAGCCTGTGCCTTGTGTGCATTCAAAAGGCAAATTGAACACCTGGTTTAGAGGCGTTTTAAAAGTCTTTATCCCTAGTAAAATCAGGATGCAATAGCGCAATTGCGCAACTGTTTGGTTGCTCAATTCCTAGATAGACAACTTAATGTCTAATCCATTCAATCTGTGACAGCGCCCGTCCCATCCAAGCGTACATTGACAAATTCCTCAAACTAAAGACCCACACCCAACTGGAAGACAAACTGGCAGCCATTATCTTCCAAAAGGGAGTTAACCTAGCAATGAAGGACCTGTTGAAGCATCACCCACCCACCCTAAGCCTAGATGATATAGTTTCCCTGTGCAAGGGCCTTAGCATGAACCAAGAGAAAACTGGCCCCTCCCAGACCTGCCAAACCTGAGCACCAACCCCCAAAAGAACAGGAATGACACCTGAAGAGCTCCAACAACACTACTGCAAAGGACTCTGTTTTCACTGCCATGAGGCAGGCCACTTGACCAGAGCCTGCCCTAATAAGAACACTGCCCCAATCATACTGGCACAAATAAACTCTTCTTCCCAGTCTTAAAAATTCATCCAGGTGACCATAGAACTATTGGGAAACAAGCACCAGATTGAAGCTTTTATTGATACAGGAGCTGATGAAAGCTTCATTGACACCGGCCTGGCAAAAGAACTAGGCTTGACAGCCTCAGAGCGTAGCCTACAAGTAGTCATGGGAAACAGCTCTTTGGAAACTGGCTATGAGTATGAACAAGAACTTCTGTTGATAATTGGACATAGTGTGTACCCGTTGTCCCTGATCCTCTTGCCAGCACTGCCCCACCCCCTTATACTGGGCAACTCCTGGTCCGACAGACATGGCCTGATCCTGAACTATCACAAACAAACTGCCACACTGGGCCGGCCTGAATCTTGTGACACCGTCCCCTTTTGCATGAGCCATGGCCAAACCCCTACCAACAAACTCTTAACCATAAAGATAGAACCTAGCGTCAGGATACTACCTGCTCCCCTACAGAAATGGGACCATGTGTTTAGTGAAGAAGAAGCCATAAAACTACCCAGCCATTCAATCTAAAATCACGCCATAGACCTGATACCAGGAAGCCAACCTCACCACAGCCCCATCTACAGCTGCAACTACCTCAAACAAGTAGCCTTGAAATCATACCTGGAAGATATGACAAAAAAGGGTTTCATCTGAGTGTCAAAAGCCCCCTGCTTGTCACCCATGCTGTTTGTAGGGAAAAAAGATGGTGGGATACGTCCATGAGTAAACTACCAGAAGATGAATGACATTACAGTGAAGAACTGCTACCCCATCCCCATGCTGACAACCTCTGTGATGTACTGACTGGAGCCCAGGTTTACTCAAAAATTGACCTTAGAGATGCGTTCAATCAAATCCAAATCAAGGACAGAGATAAATACAAAACAGCCTTCAAACCCCAATATGGGTTGTACAAGTACCTAGTAATGCCATTTGGCCTGTGCAACGCCCCCAGAACTTTCCAAAGAATAATCAATACTGTCCTAGGGGAATACCTTGACCAATTTTGTGTTGCATACTTGGACAACATCTTTATCTACAGCAAGTCACACAAAGAGCACCTCCAACACCTGGATCTGATACTGAAAAAACTCTCCTAAGCCAATTTACACGCTAAGCTCAAGAAGTGTGAACTTTTTCAGTCTGAGGTTGAATTCCTGGGATACATAGTGAAGAATGACGGCTTTGCTATGGCACAGGACAAAGTAGAAGCAATATCAGCTTGGCCGGCACCCAAATGCAGAAAGGATGTGAGAAGTTTTTTTGCCTGGCAAGTTATTACAGGGATTTCATCCAAAAAATTTCTCACGTTACTCTGCCCCTGACCTGCCTTTGCTCTGACAAGGTCATCTTTGCTTGGACTGACAAGTGCACATCAGCATTTGAGGCCCTAAAACTTGTGTTCACCTCCGCACCTGTCCTGGCAATGCCTGACCCATCCAAGCAATTTATACTGGAAACCGACACATCTGACTTTGCGGTGGGCAGGGTCCTTCTTCAGGAAGGAGGGGGATAGTATGCTACATCCTGTAGCATATTACTCCATGAAGATGCTGCCTGCCAAAGAAAACTACCCAATCTATGACAAGGAGATGCTTGCAATAATGAAGACCTTGAAACATTGGCGCTGGTACCTATGTGGCGCTGAATTCCCAGTAAAAGTCCTAACTGACCACAAGAACTTGGTCTACTTCTTTAAACCCAGACAGCTGAACCAGAGGCAGGCCAGATGGACTCTAGAACTGGCCAACTAAACCCTGAAAATTGACTACAAACCCAGAAAAGTCAACATAGTACCTGGCGCACTGAGCAGAAGAGCAGATATGATTCTCATCACAGCTGAGACCAAGGACCACAACACCAATGTACTCCTCAAACCCGCCAGAATAGGCATCCAACTGATGTACATGAAGATCATAGCCCGTAAGCCTGACATAATTGAGGCGCAGAAATTAGATAAGTATTCAGCAGAACTCATTGCCAACTTGACCTCAGGCCCAGATAGCTACCACTACAAGAAAAGACTCTCATTGAAAGGAACCACCCTGATATTACACAACCAGATCTATGTACCAGAAGGTGAAACAAGTACTAAAGTACTCATAGACTATCACGGCTCAGAGATGGCTGGCCACCCTGTCAGACTCAAAATAATCTGAGAAATCAAGAAAAATTATGCTTGGCCCCAACCGGACAAAGACATGGCTGCCTATATCAAAGGCTGTGAGACATGCGGAAGGACCAAACCCTGTAGATCCAAACCCGAAGGCTTGCTAAGACCACTAGACATACCAGCAGGACCCTGACAGTCTGTTTCAATGGATTATATTGTGTAACTGCCCCCTTCTAATTTTTTCAATGCAATACTAGCCATGGTAGATAGATTCACTAAAATGTCCTATTTTTTCCCTACCACCACCCACTGCACTACTGCAGAGACAGCTAGACATTTCCATGACTGCATATAGCTTAATAGGGCACTCAGGCATAAATCATCACTGATAGAGGATACAATTCACCTCCAACTACTGGGCTCTGGTGATGAAGGATTGGGGGGAAAGCGCTGCGTATCAACCTCCTACCACCCACAGATCAACAGCCAGACTGAACAAGTGAACCAAATACTTGAACAATACCTACAATGCTATTCCAACGCTGATCAAGATAACTGGGCTGAGATGCTACCCATGGCACAGTACGTCTACAATAGCAAAGATCATGCATCTACTGGAACGTCCCCTTTCAAAGCCAACTACAGGTTTGACCCCACATGGGACCCTAGCATTGGAAACAAGGAAACCAACCCGGCTGGATGCGCCTGGATTGAACAGATCCACAACACCCAGACTGTATCCCTAGCAAACCTGAACCAAGAAGTACAGACATACAAGGTCTTTGTTGATCAAAAAAAGACCCCTGGTAAACCCCTTCAAGTTGAAGACAAGGTTTATTTGGATTTCTGTAACGTGCCCCTGCATGTGCCTTGCAGAAAATTAGCTCAAGAAGAAGCAGGCCTCACAAGATCACTAAGCTCATTGGAGAAGTTGCCTTCAAGTTAGACCTACCCCATGTGGAAGATCCATAACGTGTTCCACCACGCCTTGCTGTTCAAAAAAGACAATAAAACCCTTCCCCACCAGAAGATCAAGTCAAGCCCCCTGCCAATCCGGAAGGACCACTCAATTGAGTATGAAGTTGAATACATTCACGGCAACAAAGTCCACTACAAGACCCCCTAGTACTACATCAAGTGGTTAGGCTAACCCCGGAAGAAAGCACCTGGGAACCCTTGAGCAACCTAACCAATGCCAAACAGGCCATCCAACAATACCTTGGGAAGAAGGCCCTGAAAGGGGGACTTTTGGGGAAAGAAGGGGATGATGTCAGGAATGACAATTTGGATGCTCCTAAATCTCAAAATACGGAACCAGAGTCAAACCCTGGGCAAAACTCTTTGCCAACTGCCAGACCCATGGGCTGGGAACCCAATAACTCCTACTGTTTGATAAAGTTGTTACCAGTCCACCAGGACCCAAACCCTTAGCCGTCTTGCAGGATTCTGCAAGCAAACCGCCAGTGCAAGATGTCAGGAATTTCCCTGAGGTGCCAACACCTTACACCGGTGGTTTTCTTGGTGAAATATGCAAGTTTCTCCATGAGAGTTATTCCAAACCCCCCCCCCAAAGTCCTGGGGGAGGCACTGAACCCAAGGAGGCACCCAATACCCAATACCCAAATCAGCAAACAGAAGGATTTGAAGTCTTCTCATCCCAAAGCAGCCAGTGGTAAACCGCCAGTGCTGAGTGCCACACTGCCATCCAAGACCCCTGATGCCAACCTGCCCAAGCCCAGAAAACCTGACCAGGTAGTGAAGCCTGGCAGTGTGATACAAATACCTGCCAGGCCAAGATCAACCCCCATTGTCATTTTTAAATAATGGTTATGAGATATTGGTTTCCCCAATTATTGCTGTATTTTATTCTTGTCATCTGCCAGTTAACTCAAAGATCATCTGACCCCCTGCCAGCCTGTCAGTACAAACTGCCTGCCCAGTACTCCCTTTGGTCTTGTTCATTTCACAGAGTACCCCTTAAAGCCTGAGTACAAGTACTACGCCGCTGACAACATACTAGCCCAGGATCTCTTGGCCAGAACTACAGAGTTAACCAGATACAACCAAGAAGGCCCTTGGTACATTACCAAATCCCACCTGTTCAGAGATAAATACAACTTCCTTACTGCCTACCAAATGGACATGGAACCACCTGTCACCCCCAAACCAATGCCTGCCTCCGCTGCCAAACTCCCCCTGGACCATACCAACAAGCTTTTTGGTATTGTATAAATTACTCTCACGGGAATAATTGATACTATTATCCCAGATGCTGGTCCGTGGTTGCAGGTGGGCAAGTCAATGTCCTACCTCATTAAGTTAGCACCAATTTTTTGGTGGGCCCTGCCCACCCAGTCTGCAACCTGCCAGTTCCCAAACACTAGCAAGCCAGCCAGTCAGGGTTGGTTCCCTGACAAGCTACCTTGTGCTTTCCTGGTCCTTGCCCAACTCCTATCCTACAGCTTGAAGAGCTATCTCCTGTTGTAGAGAGTAATGGACTCTTGTTTGATTCCCCAACTGTATTCTTTTCTATAAAGAGGGTCCTTTAAAGTCTCCAAGGTTTCCTCTCTCTTGAAGACCGAGCCCCCTGTCACTACAGAAGAGTTTTCCCCCACTGATCCTGCCCCCAGGCGCACCCCTTGGCTGCTTGGCAGTCTGGTTTTGATGGGCCTGGATTCCTACCTTCCCCAGTTGTCTCCTGCGTCCTCTCTCTGGACGCCCCTACAAGTGGTCATTCCAGTGTTGTACTGGATAGTATCCTAGTAGATCCTTCCCCCAGGATGAGAGCCAGACTTAGTCAGTTTAACTCCCCTCTCTTACACTATCCTACCTCTTTAAGTTAGCTCCTATTTTGTAGTGGGCTTTACCTCAAAAAACCTGGCCTAAGTAATCCCCAAAACCAACAGGCCAGCCTTCCAAGATTTGATACCTGATAGCTGATCTACTTCAGGTGTTTAAAATAGGTTTAAAACCAAATAAAAAGCCACTGTCTTTTCTAAAAAAGAGTAAACAGCTATTTTCTCAAAAGGCTAAGAATTTTTGGGGTGTAAGCACTCTTTTCAGAAGCCTAAACAATATGCCTTTTGCAATAAAGTTTTGTTGTCAGGGATCCAGTCTTTGGCAACTGGCCCGTTGGTTTTGGGAATCACTTGGGCCGGGTTTTTTGAGGTAAAGCCCACCACAAGAGAGAAGCTAACTTAAAGAGGTAGGAGAAGGATTTCCCAACCCAGGACCACAGGCCAGCAGCTGGAATTATAGTGTCAATAACCTGCATGAGGGTGATGTACACAATACCAAACAGCTTGCCAGTGTGATTGGTTGGGAGATCAGCCAAGGAGGCCAGCATTAGCTTGGGGGTCACAGGTGTTTTCATACATAGTTTGTAGGTGGGCAGGTAGTTGAATTTGCCTCTAAATAACTTGGGTGTTGAGAATATCCAGGGGCCTTGATGGTTGTATCTAACTCCAGATTGTATGCAGGACAAGGGATCTAGTTCAAGGATCTTTTCTGGGGTGTAATCCTTATATTCAGGCTTTAGAGGTGTTGCACTGTGTTACAAAAGTAACAAGTTCAAAGCCCTGGGAAGGAATCAAACCTGTTCCTAGCCGCCAGGCAGGGCTAGCGGGCAGGGGAGATTTGCCCACACCTGGATTTGCTTTGAAAAGCAAAAATCCAGGTGCAGGAACCATTCCTGCCCTGGTGGCAGCTGCAGGGCCCGTTCTGGGCCCCAAAAGCTATGCCCAAGCCTAGGTGGGTTTAGATGGGCCTGGACAGGCTAATTTTAGCTGCCAAGTAAACCCAGTTCAAGCCCACCATCCACTAAGTAATTTGAGTTTCTCAATTGGGAACACCTATTTAACTAAGTTCTTTTGCCTCAAGAATGCCTGTCAAACCAGTCCTAAAATGGCAATCAAATTGGGAAAACCCCATGACCCCAATAGCCAAACCTGATAGAAACAATGATCAGTCAGGCCAAGATGGGCCCCCAACAAGCCAAACAACTGTTCCTGAAGACCCCAAAAATAACCATGAAGTAGCCAACCAAACAAAAGAGCCTGAGATGCAAAGCCTTGCCACACAGATAGCACCAGAAGAATGCCCAGAGGCACTTGCATATGAGTAAGTATATAAATAAGAAGCACCTGAAAAAGTTCTGTATTGTCATCCTTACCAATAAAGTTGTTATGAACCTTTGGTTCACCAATATGTTTCCATACATATTTTTGATACTCTTCCATCTGCAAACACCAAAGTGTCAGTACCCACCCAATGGGATAGATAATTAGACTCCAGTTGAAAAAACCAAAGCCTTTGATTACTACTGTCTACCCAACACTCCATTGGCCCTGTGTATTTCACTGAGTACTCCCCAAATCCTGATCACAAACCCTGGACCTTGGAAGACTTGCAGTGGTACACCTGCCCAAATGCCCCCAAGCAATCCTACCAAATTGTCTGTGAAAGCAAAGCAATCACCATTTACCCTTTGATCTTCAACAGGAAATACAACAATCCTGCTGCCTACCTGATCCCCATGGAACCACCCCCAACACCCAAATCAACCATCTCAACCCCATCCACTTCTGATGCCACTGGTCAGAGTAGTCAATTCCTGGGAGTGCTTTACCTGGCGCTCACAGGATTGATTGACTCTGCCTTGCCAGCGGCTGGACCTTGGGCTGTGGCTGGGAAGGCCCTTTCCTACCTGGTAAAGTTAGGTCCCATCATCTGGTGGGTCATGCCAGTACCTGCTTTAACTCCTCTCTCACCTGCTGGAGCTTCACAACACTCCTGGTATCCTGACACACTGGGGGTATTGGGGCAACTCATTTCTGTAATAGGGCGCAGGATACTTGGCTTGAATACTATAATATGTGAGGATATGATCAGTATTGTGGCAGAATAACATGTAGGAAGAAGAATTGATAATTACTTTGGGATTTGGCTTCTGATCACGCAGAAGCACTTTTCAATAAGTCAAAGGTTTTTATTATTATTAGGGGAAAAGTATCTATATCCCCCTGGGAAGCGTTTTCTTGAGCTGTTGGCAATATCTTCTAGGGCATTCCAACATACTCTTATTTTGGGTAATCAGAGATCTTGGTTTGGCTGTTTTGAACATGCCAACCAATGTGATTTAATTGCCTCACCCAGCACAGGTGGCCCTTACTGGTGTGGGGGTTTGGTATATTTTAGGACCATTTATCCTGCTTAATTTTGTGTTCCCACGTTGACTTCTTAGAAATACAGTCAATTTAGGAAATCTAAGATTATGGGGAATCAAACCCAGCGCCTTGGCGCTTGATGTAAAAGTAAAGCGGCGTTGTGGCGCCTGCAATATTTGCCTGGCGGCGCTTGCAATAATTTTTAGTTGGCGCGGCGGCACTTAAAGTAAAAGTAGTTTGGTGCTTATCCTAGTTGCCAGGCAGCGCTGCGGCGCTTGTGTATTTTTAAGGTGGTGCAGCAGCAAATCATGTATCACTTAAGTGTTGCAACTGAACCAATAAGGATTCAGTATTTGAAATTGGGGGAGACAACAGTCCAATAGAAAGGACATAATAATAAGAATAAGATATTGTTTATTGTAGAATATTGTGATTAATATACTATATGGGGAAAGCTACAAGACCACAAGGGGGTGGCATAGTGGTGTGTTCCATGTAAGGTTCAAAGCCAAGGAATAACTTGTGTGGGGGTCAGCATGTCAAATTGGTAGCACTCCTAATTAGGAGGAAGTGCCTGCCACTTGATATTGCCATCAGATTGGCTCATGTTGTTAGACACGTCAAGGGGTGACTCATTGAGCGCCCCCTGTGTATTGTAAGATACATTAGCGGGCAAGTCTGGAAACTTGGTTGCAACATAAGTGCCACAGCGGCACTTATCATTGGCTAATTTAAGGTCCAGGTCAGCAGGCTACTGCTGATCAAATATGCATATGATTTAAACTATCAATTTATGTTATTTGGTAGCTGCAATTCATATCTGAAAGCTCTGTCATAATTAGCATCATTGTATTTTATACTACTAATTTATGGATTTGGTTGTAGTAATCCCAATTCATGAGCTCTGTCATAATTGGCATTGTTGCTTGGTCAAAATTCCTAACACATCCCCCACTTGACCAAGAATTACTTTATTTCTTTACGAGATAAACTCAAATAACACTAACAACAACTGCCAGAGTATGCAACAAGCACACAGTGCCATGATGGCTACCATAGGCAAAGCAGAACGCAATACCTTCTGCAAAATGCCCTGCTCTATACAAATTGACTTTCTTAACTGTCTTTGCTCTAGCAAGGACCAATTCTGCAAGCAAGACTGCACCACCACTGTGGCTGGCTGTGTGCCCAACTCCACTCCTGGCTCTGACGCTGGCAATCTTTTTGACAAGGACTACTTGTTTGACAAGCCCTTTCTTGTTTCCAGTGCGCCTCTTGCTGGCAATTCTTCTGGTGCTTTGCACCCTTTTTTAAAACGCCTGCCTTCCTCTGGTGTTCCTCCTGCCACCTCCTCATCATTGCTCTGTGTTTGGCGCAACTTGGACAAAGACCTGATGGACTATCCTGACTTACTAAGTAATTTTGGTGTGTGCCACCATAAGGAAACCATGTACAGCTCTGTACAGGCAATGCACTCTGACGAGGACGCCATGACCACCATTTGTGCCAGGGAGTTTTTTCATGGCCGCTACAATACTTCTTGTTTGGCTGCTGAGGTGTGCCTTGACCTGCAGTTGCCTCCTTGGCACCTAGCAAGATCTCTGCCAAGTATGCCCACACAGTCATCATCTGCAATGAATTCATTGATGAGGTAACTCAGGTTTGGGCCCTGGAGCTTGCCACCAACCCTTCATTCCATCAGACCCTGGACCTTCCCATCCAGGCCAATACCAGTTGGCGCTTCTCAGCTGTTGTGATCTGAGGCGCGGCACAGAGTCACAACGGGAAATACTAACCTTAGGATTGGATTTGTACTAAGTCTTGGTTAAAAGGGCAGAGAAGGCTATGAAATTACCTTGTGGCCCTGAATGAATAATATCTGCTAGACGTGGCTAGAGAGGCGCCAAAGTACGTGGAGATACAAAGAAAAAATGTGAATATAACTTAATTTTTATTGTTATAGAAGAAATGTAATGTATAGTGGTTTGCAATACCACAAAACACTACCAGGACGGTAGGATCACTTGCCACAAGCATGAGTGGGGCAAGTGAGTTGCGCAAGATCAGGAAACTGAACAATTGTATTTCCCAATTTGGAGCCAGCCTCATTTTGAAGGGCAAAAGCAAAAGTGAGAGATTTTTCTTCAAAATAACCCAATGAAGGCAAAATCAAAACATGGTGAATGGCAGCATTCACAACATTGCCCCCTCTAGATTGGCCTTATGAGGATGATACTTGCGGAGGAACTTAGTATGCACGCAAGCAAAAGGTCAACCACTGAGAGAATTTTTACCGTATAATCTGATCCTTGCTTGAAGGTCACTTCCAAGGGCCCAATCCACAACAAGTCTAGCTTATGAGCTTGTCCTCCTACTCTATGTTGATAATACAGAACATGGTCTCCAATGGTAAACTCAGGCAGGGGGATCTCCCAGCATTGTCAGGGGGGAGCTCCAGCAGCTTGGTCTTATATGTGGACATGTAGGCAGTAGCCTGTATATCAATGATGTGGTTGACTAGATCTTTGACGTGCTCATAAGGGTTCATGGCCTTATCAGAGGAGAGTAGGGGGCCCCCAAGAGCAACAAGGTAGTGGCTTCACAACCATACAGCATAGCAAAGAGAGAATACCCAGTGACACAATGTTTGCTAAGGCAATAGGAAAAGAGAGCAGCAGGTAAGTATAGATCCCAGTTGGAGGTGTTAGAGTAAGTGAGCTTCCTCATTATAGAAACCAGAGTTGAGTTGGCGTGCTCAACTGCCCCATTAGTGGAAGGACTATAGGGGACAGAGAAAGACTGGTGAGACCCCAAGGCTTCAACCACTGAGGTCACTAACTTGGCGTTGAAGTTAGTCCCATTGTCAGACAACAACACTTGAGGGCAACCATGGAAGAAAAATACATCTTACAGAAGAAAGGCAGCAGATGTCTTGGCAGTGATGTATTTTAGTAGGAAAAGCTTCTACCCGCTTGCTAAAATGATCAACAGCAATTAGGATAAAGCAGCAACCAGATCAGGATCAAGGGAGAGGCCCTACAGTATTGATACTGACAGTGTGAAATGCATGTTGAAGAGGGACTAGCTTGAACTCATGAGCGGCAGCTTTAGGTTGTTGGAGTTGGCAATCATGGCAACTAGCAATAACATCTGGGATCAGAAAGCAAAGATTTTCCCAGAAGCAATTCTTCTGGAGCCAGGCATGGGTCTTGGTAACGCCCCGTGTTCTGTCTCCTTATGAGCTTGAAGCACCAACAAAAGGTGAAGACTAGGCCTTACATAGGGAAAATAGTGGTCTTTTACTTTCTTGAAGAGCTGATTGTCACAAATGAGGGTGTCTTCAGATAGCTTAGAAAGGGTGACTCAAACTTCCTCTGTCTTGTTCTCTCATGACAAAGGGTATCCAATTATTTCATACAACCTGTCAGCCTCAGCAGGATGTAGGGCAAGGACGGGCATTCTGAACAGTCTGTCAGCATTTTGATGTTGAATCCTGGGGTGGTGCAGCACAGTGAAGTCATACACTTTCAGTTGGAGAGCCCATCTAGCTAGTCGTCCTTTGGGTTCCTTGAGTTGTTGTAACCATTTAAGCAAAGCATGATCAGTAACCACATTGAAATGGATACCATACACATAGTGGTGGAACTGCTTGATGGCATGAAGCACAGCAAGGCACTCTTTCTTGATCACACTGTAGTTCTTCTCATGCTTATTCAGTACACAAGAGGTATAGGCTACAGGGTGATCCAAACCTTCATTGTCCAGTTGAGTCAAGATAGCCCCAATAGCCAGGTCACTGGAATCAGTATATAAGATGGATTCCTTATTGTAGTCAGGATATACTAAGATGAGAGCCTCTTTGAGTTTTTGTTTGAGGGCTTAAAAGCTTGTTGTTGACTGACGGTCCATTTAAAAGATACATTACACAGCAGCTGGACCAAGGGTTTGCTAGTGTCCGCAAAATCAGGGATGAACTGCCTGTAGTAGCCCATCATACCCAGAAAGACTTGTACCTATTGCAGGTTGGTGGGTGGAAGCATTTTGTTGATGGCTTCAACTTTCTTGGTGATTGGCAAATCCCTGTCTGGGTTACATTGTGGCCCAAGAATTTAAGACACTCTTTGAAGAAAGCGCACTTAGATGATTTTAGCTTGAGGCCAGCCTCTCAAATCTTTATGAACACTTCTTTGAGGTGAACAAGGTGGTTGTTAAAGGTAGCGCTGAGAAACGTAATATCATTTAAGTATACTAGGACACATGACAGTGTTGAAACAGCAGGCTCAACATGCCAGTAAGGTTCCAAGCAAGCAGGTTTGTGACCCGCAATCCAATTATCCAGCCACTCAAAGCCAGACTAGGAAGTCAACTTGAATTGCCAAATACAACAACATAACAAATGATGATCCATTATGGTAGATACCTTGTTTTGGTGCTTGACTTATTACCAGGATCAAGCCACCCCCTTCACCATCCAACCATGTGATCAATACAATCATGTTCCTGTTATCCCTGATTCACAATGACTATATAATCACTATCTATCAATAAAGATTATTATCTAGTTTCTAAATATTTCCCCCTTGTAACTCTGCTAAAACAGCACAGTTATGACAACAGTTTTAAGTTGCAGAGGATGGAGTCCATGGCTTGTTTGAAGGTGGCTGGGGCATTGCAGAGTCCCTGCAGCATACAGGTAGGGTCAAAAAGCCCTTCAGATGTAATGAGTGCGGCCTTTTGGCAGTCCTTGGGCAAAAAGTCAACTTGTCAGTATCCTAATGACAGATTCATTGCAGAGAAGAAATTAGAGCCTCCAAGATGGCCAAGAGCATCATCAATACATGGCAAGGAGTAAGAGTC
The DNA here is from genome assembly GCA_014839935.2 of Entomophthora muscae. Lineage (NCBI taxonomy): Eukaryota > Fungi > Entomophthoromycota > Entomophthoromycetes > Entomophthorales > Entomophthoraceae > Entomophthora > Entomophthora muscae. The sequence continues at coordinate 203,928 of QTSX02006439.1, read as the reverse complement.
CTTCTTGGTTAAAGAGTTCAATAATCAATAGTCCATCACAATACAATGACCCCCATCCTTCATAATTAGAATGAGTAAGGGTGAAGCCCAAGGTTTTTGGGAAGTGGTCAATAGCCCTGCGTCTAAAAGTTGTTTGAGCTCTTTAGACACCTGAGCGTCCTCCATGCAACTACAGCAATATGGTTTAGCGCAGAAGGGGAGAGTGTCTCCAGTATCAATTTGATGGATAACACCTTTGGCTAGGCCATAATCAGTGCTGTCTTTGGCAAATATGTCTGAAAATTGATCTAGCAAATTAAACACCTCCTTCTGCTGAACTGGGGAAAGCTGCAGGAGTCTTGTGCAGTAAACAAAGATAGGACTTGGGGCTTGTCTTCTGGTAGGTTAAAATCCTGGAACGTACCAAAGGGATGAAGGGACAAGATATCAGGAGCATTCAGTAATTTGCCATAACCAACAAACTGCCCTCTAGATACAGTCATGGAGAGTGCAGTCAGGTTGGCTACCAACAATTGAACAGGGTCCTTATGAGAGACATCTAGGATTTCAGGACAGAGATAAGGTTTGTTGCGCCCTAATGAGGGGGGAGAGTACAACTCCAGGAATGTACGCTTACGTAGCTCATACAAGATTTGGGAGTCCCAGATGGCTTGAGAGCCAGGGGGAATGGTTATAGCAGAAGTAGCCAGGAGAGGGATCCCCTCAGATCCAGGGAAAGCCATAGGTGGACACTTCATGTTGGAGGAGTGGGTACAGTACTTTAGAGTGAAAACAGCTGTGTGATATTCTAAAGCACACGTCTTGAGGCGCTTCCCGGGAACTTTGACTGGTTCCTCAAAGATCAGAGGGACTTTGTACTCCAAGATAGAGAGGTAACCATCCTTCAAGTTGATAATCCCATTATATTCCCCAAGAAACTGGGTATCAACTAGGAGATTATAGCTTTTGTTCTCCAAGACTTTGGCAGAGGCGGCTAAGAAAAGCTTGCCAAACTGCATGGGGAGAGCAGAATATGCTCTAATGGCACAAGCCATGGATAGACCAGCTGTACCATACAATTGATGATAGTTAAGGTTGGGGGCAAGTTTTAGCTTCTTGACAAGCTTTGAGGAGACAACATTAACAGGAGATCCAGTATCCAAGACAGCTTTGATTTCACCTTCTCTATGGATATCTCTATGTCAGGATTGACAATTCTTCCTCTCTGGAAACCCAGGCTTGGGAGCAGGAATCAAACCCCAACCCTGGACCCCTGGGCTGCTGGGCCTGTGGACCACCCACCCACGCCTTTCTGGGATTGAGCTCCCACAAGATGATACCAAGAATGTTGACCCATGCAGTAAAACAAGCCAAATCAAAGAGATTATTGCACCAAATGGAGGATTAATTGCAGCGCCTAATGGAGGCACTGATTTAGCAACTATTAGCGTCATAAACTTGAAGTCTACACCAGCAACCAATCAAGAGCCAACCCAGTAAAGAGGCACGGGCCTGCAACCCGGTCCCATGACCTCAACACCAGAGCAAGACAATCAGGTAGCCAAATTGAGATTCTTGACCAATGAAAGAACTCCCGGGCCAAGTGCCATTTTGCTGCCTTTGGACCCAAGCACTCAGTTCCCCCAACCCTGCCCTTCCCAATGCCCTGATGAACCCCCCATGAAAAATGTTAAGTTTGGAGGTGGGTTACTATATAGACCAAAGGACCCTGCACTCCAAACTTATTGCCATTTTTGAATAAAGGTTATGTTATTTTGGCTCACACAGCTATTGCCTTATTTTGTATTTGCTGTCTACCAATTCATTTCAAGATCTTCTGGCCCGCCTGCCCCACCACCTGTCTTTTCTGTCCTCCTGGTGTACCCTTTAGACCCGTCCATCTTACCAATTATCCTCTGAAATCTGAATACAAGGAATACACCCCAGAAAAGATACTTGAACTTGATCTTTTGGCCCATATACAATCTGCAATTAGATACAACCAACAAGGCCTGTGGATATTTTCAACACCCAAGTTGTTCAGAGGGAAATTCAACTATCTCCCTGCTTATGACCTGCCCATGGAAACACCTGTGATCCCAACACTTATGCCTGCTTCCTTGCCCAACCTCACAACCAACCATTCTGGCAAGCTGTTTGGGATTGCGTACATCACTCTCTCAGGGGTGATCAACACTATAATCCCAGCTGCCGTCCTGTGGTCCTGGCTGGGGAAGTCTGCCTCCTACCTTTTAAAGGTAGCTCCCCTCTTGTGGTGGGCATTTCCTGCAAAAAAACCCGGCCCAAGTTACCCCTGAAAACAACAGGCCGGCCACTCAAGACTGGATCCCTGACACTCTAATTGAGTGGTAGTACAACCAAAGGGTGGGAGGACAGATAGAATGTCTTGAGCCTCTGCTAATTCTTTGTCCCACTTCTCAATAATGCATCTTAATCCTGGAGACTCCTTATAGGCAGTTTAGAGAGGAAGCAAAACTGACACATTCTTGAATACAGTATCAGCAGCTTCAGCAGCTTCTTTGGATAACTCTACTAGCATGGGAGACCTCTTTGCTTGAGTGAGGTATGGGCAAGAGACAACTTATTTGGCCTCAGACAAAGGCTTGGCAGTTGTTGTAGTCTTTCCTGATTGTAACTTATAGGGGACTGTAATGGTTTCAGGGACGGCAAGAACTGAATACCTGTAAGTGTCAGGGTCATCAAAATCAGAATTTTAAAAGTCAGAGTTGTCAGAGATATTGTGAAACAAAAGTAGGATAGGAGGAGCCTTTGTATCAGCAAGCTTGGAGTTGGTTGTAGAGGAAGGGATTGAAGTAGACTGGGAAGAATTTTCAACCAAGAGTGTCTCTGCCTCTAGGTTGACTGTTCTTTTCCCGCCTGTTCCTTGGGATCAGCTCATTCAACCCAAGGATTGGTGCAGACTCAAGAATGGTGTCCTATCTGGACACAGTTGTGGCAATCTTGATGTTGAGGAGGATTTGTGAGTTCATTGTAAGCTTGCAAGGGCCATGGCAAGACAAACCAGAGTTAGGGGCGGCAAAATTCTCCCAAACAACTGCTCCAGAGTGGTTAAGGTGCATATCCTGTAGCAAAGTCTTTATGCTCTACAATGAGGAAAGCATAGCTTTATGGGCTTTGAAATGGAGGCACAGAAGCTGATTAACCTTGAGGGCTGGAGCACAAGCTATGTAAGCTTTGTGAGCCGTCATTTTTCATCTTGTTATAAGTTTCTGCCCTTTAATGTAGAATCTATCTGCAAATTCAGCTAGGGTCTCTTTAGGCTTGAAAGCAATGTGCATGAAGGCGTCCTTATTCACTTCTAAACTAAGAAATCCACCAAATTTGTCAATCAGAAGCTGCTTCATATCTTCCCAAGTCTCAATGGTGGGCAGCTAAGGCACCACTACCTCTTGGCAAGTTGGGTGTAGACAGGTCAAAATATGTTCCTTCTTAACCTCATCTGATGCTTGTCTCATGACAGTTCTATAGATAGTTTGGAAAGCTGCAATTCTTGAGGGTTTGGGATCAAAGACTTGCTTAAAGGTAGGCTTGAAATGTGCTTCAGGAGTTGGATCACCATTTTTGCTATTGAGTACATTTATACGCAGGGAGAATTTTGCTTCAGATTTGGAGGAGGGCTGTCTAGTCCACAGCTGTTGAACACTTTCCTCAAGGGTAGTCAGGGTCTCAACAGCGCAGGCATCTGTATCACTAGCTAGAGTGGTCTATTGCTCAGTAATATCTAGACGTTGGCCTTGGGTTGTTACTACTGTAGAGAGCTCAGCCAGTTGAGAAGTAAGGGGAGGCCCACTGAGAGGCAAGGAGCAAACCTGTCATTTGCTGAGTCAATCAATTCACTCATTTCTTGCACATCTCTTTCTAGCTTGGCATAGTCCTGTTTCAAACGGTCTACCTTGTTAGCTAGGGCAATCAACTCCCTAGCAAATTGAATTTGAGGGGCTCCTGACAAGCCAGGGCAGCAGCCATCTTCACCAACAACTCCAAATGGACTAGCAGCAGTTGCCATCATTTTGCATAGGGCAGCAAGCTCCTGCTGTAGCTCAGCAACTTGGGTTGTCGGAGCAAGCACCTGAGGATCAGGCTGAGGCGCTTCAGTAGGGCAACCTTGAATACAGGTAGACGCTTGTAGCTCTTGAATGGCATCCCATAGTCTCTGCTCTCTATCCACAAAATTGTCAGATGGGGGAGAGGGCATAGCATCTGGCTTGGGCATAGATAATTCATTCACTTGATTCTAGAGTTTGGCATTAGTAGCAACAGTGACAACTCTTAATTGAATTCCGCACTAAACTCATCAAGGCCTTTATCAGCAAGGTCTGCTACTTGCTGCAGTTGCTCAAAGGAATAGGTGCTGAATTCATTGAGCTGCTGTACAGGGTGTTCAAATTTGGTGAGATAGGTGTTCAGGGTGGAATCAACTTAGGCGCGCCAGGGCTGTTCCAACTGGTGAAACTCATGTGGATGCTCTCTGACATATTCAGGGATGGCTTGGCGCATTTGTTCAATGGAATTTACCAAACAGGTATGGGAGGTGACAGAGTTGCGCTGATTGTCTGACACCAAGGAAAACAGGGAGTGAATCCACTGTTGGTAGGCTGCAAACTGATCTCAGTGATGAGTGACGGCTGCTTGTAGAGACAAGATTTCTTGAACGTGGAGCCCTAACACCATTTGATGGTGGGCTAAGGCAGGTTGTATGAAGGATGACAGTAGGTGCTCAGCAGAGCCAGCCGCTGAGAAGTGATGTTGTGGAAATTGAGAAACAAAAAGTTTGTAGTATTCATCCTGACTAAACTGCAGCTGAAGGCAAGGGATGGCTCCCTCACAAGCTATCCCAAGGACTACCGCCATGATTTGTTCTAAGTCAGGGGTATCCATGGGGTAAGCAACTAGGCGGGAACCATTCCCAAGGTTCAGTAAAGTAGGGACAATAGGCAGGTCTGTGATGTCTTCCTCAATAGGAGGGATGTTAATTTCAGGTAAAGTTGGCTCTTGTATAGGGGGAGGCAAAGGAACTGAAAACTTGGATGAAAAAGGGATAACCAAGGGGCTTACAGCCCCTGTAGTGAGCATCATTTAGTTGTTTTCTAAGGCGCGGCACAGACACACAATAGGGAATCCTAACCTTAGGATTGTATTTGTACTGAATCTTGGTTAGATGGCAGGGAAGGCTATGTGATTGCCTTGTGGCCCTGAATAAATAATCTCTACTAGTTGTGGCTAGAGAGAGGCGCAGAAGTACAGAAGACACAAAGACAAAAATGTGAATAGAACTTAATTTTTATGGTGATATAGAAAAGAATTATATAGTGGTTGGCAATACCACAAACAGTACATGGACGGCAGGATCACTTGTCACAAGCATGAGTGGGGCAAGAGAGTTGCGCAGAATCAGGAAACTGAACATTTGAATTTCCCAGTTTGGAAACAGACCCATCTCAAAGAGTGAAAGCAAAAGAGAGAGTTTAGTCCTCAAAATAACCCATCAAAGAAAAAATCAAAGTATTGTGAATAGTGGCATTCACAACATATCTCATTACATGAAACTTGAAAGCATTGTAGTACATGAGATGTGTAGATTGGTTATCAAACACCATATCTGAAGGTGCTGTAGCCACAATACCTCTAGGCTTTAATCAACTCCTTCACTGTGCCAGTCTGTGTTAAGTTATTCACCTAATATCTGATCATGAGGGCTGTGTCTTTCATCACAAATTATTCCAATAAGTCCTTTTTGAAAGTATCCCAGTATTTTTCTGTATGGTCCTCATGACACTTGTTGCACCAGTTCCCTGTGTTGTGGGTCTGACAGATAGAGATATATGCAATTGAGAAGTGTTCTGGGAACTCCATCTGTGTCAGCTTTTTCAGGGCGGACTGGATCCATGCTTTGGCTTTGTTGTTGTTGGCTCCTGCAAAAACTCCAAGGCCACAATTTAAAGTTTTTGGGCCACATGTGCATACATGATGCCTTCATCATTGGTTCAAGGTGTGGACAAGGGTACCTGGAATAATCCTTGCACCAACAAGGTATTTCAGGCAGGAACCAGAATTTTCTCTGTTTTTTTAAAGGACTGTTCCTTCAGGTATTTAAATTCCTGGCATATAGGGAGTCCAATCCAAGGGGAGCCCAGACATGATTATTTTGTATATTTTTGACCACAACAAGTACAAGAAAAATGAGGAATTTTGAAAATAAAGGTAGGATGGAGAACCTACATGTGCTAATAATTTCATAACTGTGCTGTATTAGCAAGTTAAAAGGTGAAATATTTTGGAAACTAGATAATTGTCTTTATTGTGATATATTACTTATATAGTTTGAGGTAATTGTTTTAAGAGAAACATGATTGTGATACTCAATCAGTTGGATTGAACATGGGGGTACTTGATCCTCATAATGAGTCAAGGGCTAAATCAAGCTGTCCACCAAGCAGAGATAGTCAGTTAGTCCTGTTGCTTTGTTTAGAAGCTTGGGTTGACTTCCACATTTAGATCTGAGTTGTAAGGAAGTCAGTTTGAGTGACACAGGGTCTCTTGTGCAGAACTTTTCAGGGGGTTTGACCTCACTGTTTTGACATAAACTTGTGAGAGGTTAGGCTGCAGGGTCAGGGGTGGGGTCATTGGTACTAAATAGTCCAGAATGTAATTGTATTTCTCACAGAATATTCTAGGCTTAATGATATACTAACCTCCTTTGAGGTAAAAGATTTTGGGTTTTTTTAGTTATAGTCAATGGGTTGGCCATCAGTATATTTTCAAGAGAAAAACTAAAAGTACACTGGAGAGAATGGGTATTGGATGAAATAAACAGGTCCAATCATTGCTCCTGCTGGATAGAGTAACACCTGAAGAGAGACAGGGGGTTATGAGATTCTAGAAAGGAGCTCATATGATAAAATACTAGAACTAAATATGGGGGAAATTTTGTGAACCAAAGATTCATTTAACTTTATTATCAGAATGACAATACCACCATTCCCACCATACTTGAAGGTTTGATACTATCTTTCCTAGTTGTCCCAGAAAATGTGGTATTTAGGTCCTCAAGTATCTCAATATCAGGAATTTGGTGAATTGATTGGTTCTTGGGTTTGGCTTGGTGTTGATTGGCAGTGCTGATGAATAGATGTTATGGGTTTTTATTTTTCAACTTTGTTCTCAAAATCCTGCAGTCCAGCCAATAGTGTCTTGACCTTGACACTAGGGTTGATACTGGTTGGCATCTATTGGTGGGTGAAACTTTGGATTTTACCAGATCCTCCATTTTGTAGGCAAATATTTCAGCGTAGGTTTGGGCCTTTGATGGCCTGCTCTGTGCAGTAGATCTATCTAGCCTCAGTAAACTTTTAGGCTTTGTGGGCTACCTGTCAAATATCCTTCTAGCTTGAGCCCAAGAAAACTCAGGCAGCTGGGCTCTTGGCCCTCTGGGCTGCAGGGTGGGGGTGGGGTTCAATTACTGTTTTTGATTTTGACTAATTGTGTCAGGACCAGTGATTTATCTATTCCTGACTCAATAACAAGGAGTCCTTAGTTTCACCAGGGTGGTGAGCTCTCCTCCTAAAATGAGTGTTCCTTTAGCTCCTAGAAATTATTTATTAGTAGGTAGTATGCTGAACTCATTACCTGATAGTAGCCCTTTGAAAGACCCGTAAATTCAACTGAATTTCATTACAGGAATTGAGACCAGGTCTCCCTGCTCTCTTTGTGGTCCGCTAATAGAAGTTAGTTATTTGAAGACCAGCTTATCTTTTGCTTTGCCCAAGCTAGGGGCCTGTAGCCAATCAGAGCTTACGCCTGGGGAAGCAGTGTTTGAATCTGCCCTTGGTTTGATCTCTAGATCAACCTCCAATACGTTAAGCACCATACTTCACCTAGGCCATCAAAACAGTGGTTTATCTTCTATGGGTGGTTGCTACAACCACCAGAAGCCCCCTAAGCTTGAGCTTTCAAACAGCTGGGTAAATAAAACCTAGCTGTTTGAGAGCCTCATTAAGGGGCATTTTTAAATTATAAAAATAACTGTTATGTTGTTTTTTATTAGGATGCTCCCTGCCAAGTTTGCCCCCAATTTCCCCAACATTATTCTCCATTTTCTCCTTGAACTTCAATTTAGAAAATCTCTTGAAAGCCTATATAAGGTTCTATCTTATCAGTATTTTTGATTGTTCAGTTAATAAAGTCAATTCCTTAAAACCTAGTTGATTTTCTTTTGCTTGTTTCCTTATTTGAAATCCAAAGACATGAAATTACCCAAGTCCTCCCAATGGGAGCCATTTGGCTATAATTGGTTGAATTGTTTGCTCCTTGTGCAGGATTTTACAGCAAGTGTATTGCTTGGAACCAGAGAAGATTCTGGGTTGTCCCCTCCTTGCTATCTAGATAGATCATGACTCCAAGTGATACCAGGTGTATGGTACACCACCACACCCTTGTCCCCAAACCCTCCTGTTATGGAGAAACCACATGTTATGGGCAATAGCCAGCCTGCTTCACCCTCCTTATTCCATCCCTTGGCTTTGGCCTTCCTACTCAGTTACCTATGAGCCTACTTTTTTCTTGGAAGATTAAATCCACTCCTTGGTCAATATTGTTTTCTTGGAGAGCTATTTTATATGGGAATGGTCTCAATCCCTATTGGTTCCCTGGTTACAGGTTTGAACCCCTCCACGGCCATACACCTGCTTGGTGGTATGTTTCCAAGCAGATGGGTTCCTGACAAATTTTTAGAAGCAAAATTTCACCCATGAAATCTGCAGCCATCATGCAAATAAATTAGAGATATTTTAACTTTTTTTCTCAATAAAGATATACTTTTACTAACTTAACATTACTTAACCCATTATTAGTTGTTATATCTAGTTAAAAAGATAACAACAAAGGGGTTTAATATCAGCAGTATTAACTTTGTGATTAGCCACAACTATACTCCTACAAGCATGCACAAACATTAATTCTAAAAAAAGTCTCCAAGAAAATTCATAACACCTCATACTAATCCTAAATCACATGTGAAGGACCTAACCAACCAAATTATTGTAATCCAGGTTGCTGAATACATCATTTCCTATAAAATTGAGTCCTTATAATTGTCTGCTTCTAATTAATTGCAAGATTCTTTACTCAAATTCCAAGTAGTAGATTTAGTCTTATACATCCAATATTTTTTGGTGGCCTTGACCATAAACTGGACTCTCTCTGGGTTGGCCCTTGTTTGGTTATCTACAAGAAAGAAATTGAGCAAAATTTTAAGCTTCTGTTGGCTGGACACCCCCTCTCAAGGGTGCACTCTAAGCTCCTCTGCAAATATCAACTCCTTGTGTTCAATATTGTTGGGAAGATGTTGTGAATTGCATAATTTAGCTAATTAAATTTGACAGTTAGTTGTGGTCTTAGAAAAGACCTAGCTTTATTTTCTTTTGCATTCAATGGTTCCCATATTTTTTATAAATGATGGTATAATAATTTTGATACATTATGGATTCTGCCATACAATATGTTCTGATCCTAATCCCATCTCAGAGATATTCCCTACCTGTCTTCTGGTGATTGATTATTGATAAAGTAGTTCTAAAAGCTATGGAAACAACCAAAAATACCTCAGATTTAAACAAAATGATTTTGGATTAAAACAAAATCCAACTATCAGGTTAAAATATACACTCTGTTAGTAGGGTTTTTGGCGTTAATAGGCTAAAATGAGACAACACAGCAAAGAAGTGCTCACACACAAAGCAAAACTATTCAAAATACAATCTGAAATCACATTGATTCACAAAAAAAATGGTGTGAGTTGACTTTTGGTGTACATATGATTACTATGTGAATTGGTGACAAAATACACACAAGCAAGGTGAGTCAAAACTCAATCTAAAAACAAAACACAATAGCAACTCACTACGTAAACAAAATCACACAAACAGTTTGTGCAATGGATTGTAATCAATAATGATACCAAGGTATCTAAAATAAGACAAGAGATCTGAAACATAAATTTTAAAAATATTGTGTTGGGTGCTTAATTTGGTGTAAAATCTGGGAAAATGGGTAGAAATTATTTCAGGTATTCTAAAATGGGTGTTGTAAAACCAGAAACAACTAAGTAAGAAATAAAAAATCTATCATTGGGATATTGGGTGGGAAAAACTCTAATTAAATCACCATATTCAGATAAAAGCAAAAATTAAAAGTAAGGAGTGACTTAAAAAAGTTTTATTTAATATTTTATTAAATTTTAAAATGGAAAAACACAAAAACATAGTACCAATGCACCTCTTGTACACCGCAGTTGTGGTTGCCCCTGCAAGTCAAAGAATAGAGTTAGTGCAACCCAAGAACCTACTCAAGAAGGAGATGGGAGAGGAGAGTTCAATAGTAACGCTGCACTGACACAGCCAGTTCAAGGAGCACAAGCTGCTAGGGTGCAGAGCATCAACCCTTGGGTCCCCAAGCTGACCCAGAAGCCCACCAAGGTTACCACTACCAAAACAGTTAGAAACAAGGGGGTAGAACTTACTTTGTATATGTTTGACATTGTATACTGGCAAGAGTTGGTCCCATCAGCCATGCTGGAGAAGGTGAAGCCTGTACTTAATACTAGCTACAAGCCCTACATCAATGATTGCAATCAGGAAGAGGACAAGGGGCCTGAGTTCTACTGAACTGATGAGGGACAGCTAGTGCTCAAAAATGTTGCAGCCTTCTACAACAAGGTACCCATGCCCTGTGTTGTGCCTAATGCCAACAAGTTGATCCCCACTGCTAAAAAGCCCTCCCAGAAGCGCATCCCAGATATCAAGAGGATTATACTTCTCCAGCTAATGTGTGAATCTGGTGATTGAAAGGCGGCCATAGTCCTTGCTGGAGTGAATCCCAAGTATGCCAGCAAGACCTTCAATAAGTTCATTGATACTGGCCAAGTCCTTGCCGCAGAGAAATCCTTGCACATGTCAACCATGCTCACCAAGGAGCACAAATGGGCAATTCTTCAGTGGATAACACAAGATTGCCATCTTGAACTGGCAAATATACAGACCATGGATAAATTAACTTTTGGGGTTGAGGCCTTAATTTTCTTTTACTACCATCTGCTCAAGGGAATGCACTTTTTTTGGAAAAAGCTTGGAGTATCCCTCTACAATTGTAATAGCTCAGCAAACATTGACACCCAGAAAAAATATGCAGAGGTGTACACTGCCCTCAAAGCCAAGGAGATGGTCAAATTCTAGTACATTAATGAATCAGCATTTGGCTCCTCAATGCGCAATGGATATGGGTATGTCCTCAAAGGCTCAAATAACAGGATGGCTTGGCGTGCTGCAGTCTGCGCCACAGCTTATTTGATGGTGGCTCTCCTTGGTCCAAAGGGGGTTGAGCTGTACCAAATGATATTGGGATCTCACAATAGCCAGACCTTCCTATTATTTTTCCAATTGGTCCAGGAGCACCTGAGGTGCACAAGCCCAGGCTTCACCAATGTAATTGTGCTGGACAATATTGGTCTCCATAAGGTGGCTGATATTCTTGAGGAATTCCCAATGATCAACACCAGCATTGCTGTAGGCCCCCAGCAATTGGCCACAGAAAATTTGTGCCTTCTCTTCCTCCCTGCCTATTTGCCCTTCCTAAATCCCATTGAGGAAGTCTTTGGGTGGCTCAAGCAAGTCTTCAAGCAAGGAAACCCAACTGGGACCAAGGACCTCTTTGATTTGCTGCAGGCCAGGATCCACATCCTCCCAGCTGAGAATGTGGCCAAATTTTATGACCACACTGATTTGTTCATCCCTGCGTGCCTTTCCAAACAGACAATCAATTAAATGCTTAGCTTGACCAACATTTTTATATTATCTAATTTACTATTTAAGATTACTAATTATCATTTTATATTTAGAAGCTTCTAAGCCCACAATTACATTCAGCAGGACCATCAATGAAGGTTAGTGTGATGACTGTGCATCATACCCTCACTCACCCATGAGGTGAAAAATGGGTACATGGTCTATCAGTAAATGGGATGATCTTGACAAATACTGGATGAAAATTAGTCCTCTCTCTTCCTAGTTCCCTTCCCCATTCCTGCACAATTGTTAATGTGCAGGAATACTACAAGTATATAATGACTCCCTTTCTTAAACAATAAACATATCTTTACCTATACTACTTCTGCACTTATAGCTTGATCTTACTTTCAATAAGACTCAAGCTTTATACCAGACTCTATCAGACTCTGCTTTCTTGTTGCCTTTGCTACTACAGGTAACAGGAAGATCTCCCTGCTGTACTAACAGTTTAGAGTTAGTACCCTAGGCCTGATCAAAGTGTGCGGTACTGTTCCCTGCCACTGCAGCCCAGTACTAGTAGTTCCCTTTAGCTTCTCTGGAAGAAGTTTACATAGGGTTCCTTTATCCTCATCACCCACCTTCTGTGAGCATCACAGTTAGTAATTTATTTATAATCATTTTTTATTATGGCATCTAAGGGTATCCCAAACACTTGATACTGGATTACGCAAATATATTTATATCACTTTTGTCAAAAAAATATAAAAACCAAATTAAAAAGTTAAATGTAAAGTGTACAAATTAGAAGTATATTTTATTAATATATATTATTATGCTTTTATTAAGACTTTCTCTGGGATATATTTTGAAAATCTTGTTTGCTAAAATAAACATTAAAAAAATTAAATATAATAAAAATAATCTAAAGTATAAAGATATTTATTGATATAGAGAAAAAATTAGGAGCACCTATAGTGGGTTTGGCGGTATGTACCCACCCTGCAATAGAGGTGGCGCACAACCTTCACTGCCACACTGTGGACGGTGGATAAACCCTTGATAAAGTATTCTTGCCTGCTGGTAAAAGGGAGGATGGTGGGGTGGGAATAGAGGAGCAGCTTTTCTGGCGGGGCTGCAAACCCAAAGACACCAGCCAGGACCAGGGCGTCTTGTATTACATGGTCAACTGAGTTGTACCCAGAGGGACTTTCTTCCCGTCAAGTGAGAGCTGGGCCTGGTCAACCCCAAGAAGGACCATGTCCAGGTCCTCTACAGATGCGTACATCCCAAAGTAGAAGAGGAACCCCAGGTAAACAATGAGGTAAAGCCTTTGACCAGAAAAGGCTTCTGTAAACTTGCACAGTTTGTTGTATACTGCCCTATTTTTTTCTCATGTTTAGTTTTGCCAAAGGTAAGATCCATTGCTTGAGGGACCCCTATCTTGTTGGCACTCCAGGCCAGCCCAAAGTCTGCCAGGAGGGTCTTGGTTTTCATGATGGCTGTTGTGTCTGCAAAAGCCAGTTTTGACATTGCGTGCCCAGAGCTGTCCAAGAGGTAAGAGATGGTATGCTCTACTGGGAAGCAGAAGCAGGCAGCCACATTAGCCAAGCTCATCTCTGGTACATTCTTGAATGGGAGCGTCTCCAGGATATCCCAAACAAGCTCAATGGAGTTTACACAGTAAAATCCACTGAGAACTATCAGGTCCAGGCGGACCAGTTGGGCATACTTTTAGGCAGTAACTGCCCACTTGGATGCCCCCTTGGCATGTGTTAGCTCAGCCAATGCCTCCTGTGACATCAGAAATGTACCATGGATCCTGTCTTCAAGCTCCTGTAAGACAGGGGGGACAGATACAGCTGCTTGGCCATGTGAGTGGCATAATTTTCATAAAAGGTGGGGGGACAAAAGGAACCAAAACCCGGCAGAGTTCACCATCAATGTTTTCTAACAAAAAAAGATAAGTTTTGGAAATTTTTATTAATTATAATTTTTAGGTTACCTTTACAGTCTTCTCCTTGCTTGCAGCCTTGGCCAGCTTGGCCATTCTTGGCGCAAGCAGTTGTGCGGGCAATTCTTTATCCTCTGTTCTTGCCTGATTGGTAGGTTTTAGATGGCATACATTTCAGGGTCATCTGTCCAGACAGACAGTGCAGAGAGGGCAAAGAACTTGAATTAAAAGCCCTCAACCACCTTTTTTTGAATGTTGATCAGGCGCTCTATGGTCTTCTCTGATGTGTCAGGCATTTTGGTCATGAATGCCTTGAATGTCACCCTGTCAAGCTTCTTGCCTTTGAGGATGGTAGCCTTCACCTTTGCTTTGACCTTGTGGTCAATTTCTTTGATCTCTGCAATTGCAGAGTTAAGGTCTTTTAGAAGTTTCACCAATTTTCCTATTGATTTTTTTGCTAACCTTTCTGTATGTTCTTATAGCTTTCACCCCAATAAAATCTGTATTATTCTGATACTATTGCCTCTTTTTTATTCCTGTTTGTTTTCCCATTTGCTACACTATCCCATCTTTTTACCCATTGTATATATGCTTTACAATCATCTCAATATGTGTTGTTTGCTTTATGTTGGCATTATTTCCTTAATTACCATATTATTTTTGGCGCTTTGCACTGCCCCTTGTGATAACATTAACAAAAATTTGGTGATCAGCTAAATTTGAATTAGAAAATTATAGGTTAACTGTTTTTAGATAAATTTGTTACTGATCCAAATTCAAAACCTTAATGATAAACTTTAAGCCAATCAGGAGCCAAGTGATAAAGTGACTGTTGTGATATAAAGGGTCATTCAATAATTCATTGATGCATGTGTGCTAATTAATATGATTAGCACACATGCATCAAAGAATCATTGAATGACCCTTTATGTCACAACAATCACTTTATCACTTGGCTCCTGATTGGCTAAATTTTATAATTAAGGTTTTGAATTCAGATCAGTAACAACTTTATCTAAAAACAGTTAACCTATAATTTTCTAATTCAAATTTAGCTGATCACCAAATTTTTATTAATATTTTCACAAGGGGCTGAGTTTGGGTACTAAAAATAGCTGTGTTCTGGGTCTAGATACACGGCATAGTAAATATATGATTTTATAGAATTAAGCTGAAAATAAAGAATAAAACCAACTATAAACAAAGAGAACATGTACAATTGAGATTCAAAATAAAGATAATATAAACAGAAAATGTTTGGCAACAGGGGATTTATTGGGGCGGGGGAGAGTGATACCTAGTAGGCAGAATAGCGCAGGAAGGAAGACGTAAAGGCAGTGCTGGCCTGGGGGTCTGGGATTGGGTGGATGGGGCTGGAAAGTGGGGGGTATTGGCAAGGGTAGGGGTAGAGGGATTGCGCGTGATGGCTACCATATAATGCTTGTTATATTCCTTGTCTGTCATTGGATGGATGGGCTAGTAGGTGGCTGTGGCACAAGGTGGGAGGCGCTTATCCTTATGTGATTGGTTGCCCATGTTCACATGGAAGACAATTTGGGCAAACAAGTCAGCCACCATTTGGTGACCAAAGAGAGAATTGTGGTCAATGGCCCCAAGATAGAGGTTGTTGAAAGCCTGAGGGTGGCGCTCCCGTAATGTGGATCCCATGTTGAAGAAGACAACATCAGCCAGATAGATGTCTGCATGGCCAGCGGGGTAGACTGAGGCCTGGTGCCCGCGTCCCTGGATGACCTCAAGGACAGTGGAGCTATCCTCCATCTGGTGGCTCAAGAAAACCTGGTGCTTTGAATTTGAGCCATCCCAGGAGTCAAAAAATCCACTAAAGATGTGGCTGTACAAGTAGCCATCAATGAAATCTGGGTTTTTCTGATAGTAGACAAAACCCTTGGCTAAAACAGCCAGAAATGCACCAATGAACGTCCCCTTCTTGACCTTCTTCCTCCCTTTTTGAGTAGTGGCTCTTCCTTGCACGCCGAAATTGTCAAAAACTATTGATATCTTATAATGCAAGACAAACATGACGTCATCTGATAGACTTGTCAAGTTTTTGAATAGGGTTGATTTGATGTCAAGATCATACAGGAAATCCTCAGCGCCATCCCATTGATCACCAGCAAAATTGGTAAGAAACAGTATTGAAGCCAACTTCCCATACTTTCTGAGCTGCACCATGCGCTCAGAAACCCAAATGCCATGGTGCGCAAGTTACTTCCAGACCTGGGTCAAGGGAAGCTTGGGATCCTGCTGCAGGAGGTCAAGCATAATTGGGTATACCTTAGTGATTTGTGACTTGAGGGCTGCCTTGGGCTTCTTGGCTATCTCAATCAGATTCCCCTTGTTCATTAGGTTGTTGAACTCCTGCATTACAGTGGCTTGGGTAAATTGCAACTGGGTTGTAATCTGTTCCCAGGACAGACCCTGTAGGTTCAGTGCCACAATTTATTGGAAAATTGTCCAGTGATGATTTGTTGCTTGGGGCACTGGGCTGTAGAAGCTGAAGCCTGATTGGCTGAGGGGGGCAGGCTGGCCAGTGGCAGGAAGTTGTTCCAAATCAAGGTTGCCATCCTGATTGGTTGGTTGATAGGCAGCTTGTGTGGGATGGGTATAGGAGCAGGAGAAGAGCTAGACACTAAGTGACTCTCAAACAAGTCAAAGTCATAGGAGTCAGTGGTCAGATACAGGTCAGCTTCCTTGTTACCTGCCTCAAAGGGTTGGGTGTAAACAGGTGCCTCCACGTTCTGAGCCTTGCCTCCATTGAAGCTGGCTTGGCTGCTGGCGCTGTCAAAGATATTGCTTGTAAAAACCATTGTAAAAAACCTAGGATAAAATCACTAAAAGTAGAAATTTTAAAATTTAATGATTTATTTTTATTGTAATCTTGAGTCCATATTTGGAAGGTTCTCAAAACCACTTCAAAAAAATCAGGAGCCATGAAAATAAATAAAATGCCTCTGTTTCTAAATTGGATAGCTGTTGATTGGCTGTAAAACTAATCATTTTCTATTTTAGGCTGATCATACTACACATCATGTGTGACTTTATTTTTTTCATGTTTGTGGAATCTTGCTTCTAGATTGCTCAAATTTCATTTCATTTTAGTCCTTCTGTTGGTGCCTCATATGAATCCTAATTGGATTATAATATACTCTGGAACAGCATCCATCCATCTCACTTGTTGTGTCAGTTCATTTTGTTTGTGGTTTGAACTATGCTGCTTGATGTTTGATATAATTTTATATAATAGGCTAGTGAAATAGCATTTTTTGTTTGACAGTTCATTTATTAACTGATTTTTTTAATTATTTGAATCCTGAATCTCTTGCGTAGCTTGGATTTTGTTTAAATCTGAAATCATTTTATTTAAATCTGAAGTATTTTTGGTTGTTGCCATAGCTTTTAAAACTAATGTATTAAATATAATATAAATAAATGATTTCCCAATAATAAATGTTAACATTATCTATAATTGTGTTGTTTTTTACTTCAACACCCTTTCCTTTTCAAAACAAAAAACCACTAAATTCTTGCTATCAAGAAATCAAGGCAGCAATCCTTTACTTTTCCCTGAAAGTTAACCACAAGCTAGCTCAAACCTCAAACCTTTTGTGATGAAGATTTCCTGCGTGTTGTCTTGGATGTTGTCCCAAAGATTTAAACATGTCAAAACCAGTTGAACTGTTTATCAGAGAAAAGAATATTTTAATAATAGTTTACCCTGAAGGAATAATTTTCCATTATTTGAAAGGTTTCCAGCTTCTAAGGAGGATCATTTCTTGTTTTTTATGATTTATTTTTCAAGTTAGGTAGGTGTAAATAACATACCTGTTCTAACACTGTTTTGTAACTACCTTTGAAAAGTAGATAATATGAGAATATGGGAATATTAAGAAGAGATTGTTACATTTATTGAAATAAAAGGAGATAAAATATAGCTAAAATATGCTACATTGTAAAAATGTAGATTTTGTGATTTTAGAAGAGAACCCACTGAAAAATTAAGGGGTTGATATAGTGGAATATCTGGATTAAGACTCTGGGTTACTTTCTTCGCAGCAGTCAAGTCATTTATAATTAAAATTAATTTCTGAGAGGGAGTAATCAAATATGTTACAACACTTGTGTTTTACATTCTATAATATAACTTACACCCTTTCATTGTATATGCAACATGTAGCATTGGGTGAACTAGCATAGAGAGGGAATTGAGCTGAGTATAAGTGATAAATAAGCTGTCATCTCAAATAATAAGATTTATATGAGAGGAATTCGCCTTATTAGACGATTTTTTAAGCTTATGTGAAAAACCAAAAGGGTGTATCGCCACTTTATTCTTGGGACTAGACAACTTCAAGGTATATATCATTCACTCGCTTGAAGTCGACTGCATTATACACCCAGTTTTCGGAGCCACCGTCAGCTCTACGGGAAATTTGTTCACCCTTGGCATACTTGGGAATACACAAGGTATACATGCAATCAAACCACTCACACTCTCTCTTGAGCACCCACGAAGATGGGATAAAGTATTTGCTGGAATCCCATCGCCCTAAGTGGGGTCGTGATGTAAAGACAGCACATGCATGGTTAGGATAGATCTCAGAGTACGTATTGTAAAGATCACTGAGTTCCTTGGCACTGCCAGCAGCGAAAGAGACGAGTAAAGGAATGGAAGCAAATATCATGTCTAACCATTTCTTTTAATTTAGCTTTAAATATCTTACGAACCAGGCCTGGTGGTTTGTTGCACCTAGAACCCTTAAATTGCATTCTGATTTGATTGGATGATTCAAAAGTCACGCTGGATTCTATTGATATGTTGGTTCCATATTTTCATGAAATCCAAATGTCCCATCTGTTTGATTGGATTCGACTTTGATATTTCTTGTTATACACTTTAAGAAAATGAAATTTTTGTTGGACTTTTGTTTTAATTCCACTCCAGCCAATCAATCCGTTTCATGCTCATAAACACGATGTGGACTTCATACAAAAGTGGCTCTTAAAGCTACATGATTCCGAGCAATTTCCACTTTTTGAAATCCATGCTCAACAGCTGACCCAGACTATGTTTGAAACTTGTTCAATAGTAAAGACATCTAGGATATAGTTCTTGTAAGTATATAATTCAAAATAAGAGGAAGATTTAGAAGAGAACTGATATTATCACAAAATCTATGATTTCTCCCTCTCAGGTAAACAATTCCCCCTGAATTAACCTGACTAATGAATAATCAGTGGCGCTCTTATCATACATTCATGCTGTACAGGGATATAACATTTAAAATCTTAAGTAGAATATTACTTGGAAAAGCCCCATAACTACCATGATTTATATGGACAGTATGTGGCTTGACATGATACTTTATAATACCTATCTTTTATATCAAATAAAGTACCATTATCCTTTTAATTCCCTGATTATCTTTTTTATATCCTTTCAAGAGGCAACTGTAGTGAAATTGACTACCTGGTAGTCAACTACAAGATATTAATCTCTTATTATTTTGCATAAACAATGTAAGCTATTTTTTACTAGTAGCTCCTTGGTGTTGTCAAGACTGTGGGGTTAACCCCCAGCAAGGTTCTACCCAAGAGAATCTGTGGTAGGACACACCATCTCAAAAATGGCACTTCAATTTACGCCATCTCAAATTTAATTTGAGATGGCGTTTTTTGTGTTAGTGATTTTGAATCACAAAAAGTTAAAAAACAATAAAATAGTTAAAATTTACATATACTTTATTAATGCGGCATCTCAAATTTACGCCATCTCAATTCTGTCACTTCAAGTCAGATTGATTAAATCTTATTTTGCTAGCTTTATTTACATATGAAATCACTTAGTGTGGGGCGTATTTACGCCATCTTGACTTTACCTTATTTTGAATCACGCTATTTATCTTTAACTAAAATAAGCTTATACCCAAACTAAAATAAAGCTTGTTGTATAGTGCCAGAAGATGTTCCTATAGTATTAATCCAAGACACTTATAATAAGAACAACCTAAAAAGACACCACTATGATAGTCCTTCTAGTGATTGTCATTGCTGGGTAAAAAAAACAGTTTTATTATATGTAATTTATAACTTTATTATACATGGATACATTGATAAGGGATCTCTTAATAAAATGTTTTAATAGTGATTTTAATATGGAAGGGGGTGATTACACCATTTTGATTTATGTCACTTCAAGTTTGACTGAGTTTCATATCACCCAATTGATTTGATGCGCACAATGGATATGGGGAAATAAGGTGAAATTACATATGATGCCAGGCTACACTATATTGATTCCCCCACCGTGATTATTGCTTTCCACTTTTCAAAAGTACAAATTGATGTTAAAAACCATATTAACAAAAAATGTAAGAAAACATATGAAAATTTGCAAATATAAATTTTTATCTCCTTTAAACAACTGGGTACTTTTTAACCCCAGTTGTATAAGCTAATTTTTGAGAAATTCAAGTTTTACTCTTTGGCCTGATTGAGGTAGCTCCGCCGTAAATTTGTTAATTTAATATAAAAATGGTCAAAAACACTATGTTTTTGAGCTACGGCACCACAATTATGTCACTTCAAAAACACCATTTTGACTGCAAGTTTTCAGTCAAAACTCAAAGATTTGCATACTTGTGTTACTAATAAAAATTTATTTTTTACAAAATAAAAAAAACATTGAAATTTTTATATTATATATTTTTAATTCTCCTCTAAATTTCTATGTAAAATTAAAATTACTACTTTTATATCAAAAACATTCTCCTTTTTCTCTTTAAAAATAACCCCTTAGATTGCCCATATTTTGATACTAATTCACTTTTAGATGCCTCCCAAGTCAACTTCCAAAGCTGCGCTCAAGGCCTCAAAGTCCAAAATCACTCCACCCAAGGCCAAAAAAGGCCAAGACTACCCCAAAGAAGCAGCAGTCTAAGGCAAAAGCTCTCCCCAAGACCCCAAGTCCATCACCTGAACCAGAGAAAAACAGTCCTACCTCTCCTCACTCCCCATTTGTTTACTCCCCCTCTGATCCTCAAGAGAAGTTATTCAACTTTAATTGCCATTCTGACCCCACTTCAGAGCCTGAGGATGAAGAGGAGCCTGAGCCTGGTGCTCCTGTGGATGAGCAAATTGAGCTCTGGGATCTAAACACTGTCCAAAATATATATAATTGAAATGACACCTTTTCTGTGCCCACCACATACCCTTCCAGCTACCCCATTATGACAAAGAAAGGGGGTGCTGGCTTTGTCTACAAGGGCTAAAGTTTCAGTTTTAATGATGAAAAGAAAGCAATCTGCCAACATCACTATAAATGTGATAATGTTGGCTGCCCAGCTAGACTCACTACTTATGGGTTCACTAGATTTAAATCCCTAACTGTCAACCATGACTGCGCTGAGCCTTTTGATCCTCTTTACCAACTTATCCACTGGTTTCTTTTCCAGGTGATCCCAACCACCAAGGATCAAACCGCAACTGAGGTTGTCAATGATGCCCCCCTTAATTTAAATGACACCCAATTTGCAACTGTTGGTGTTACCTCAAAACTACAGAGATATTTCACTGATCAGAGATATGCTCTAAGCACTGAAGGCGTCAGTGCAAGCTCCATTGACCAATTGATCCTTACTGAGGAGCAAAAACTATCTCGCCATGAGAAGAGATTCCTTCTTCATGATGATGGTCAACATGCCCCAGAGCGTATTATCTGCTTTGCCACAAGCCAGGATCTACGCAACCTGCTGAAATGCAAGACCTGGCTTGCAGATGGCACTTTCTCAACCTGCCCAAAGCTTTTCAGCCAGCTTTGGAATATCCATGGGCAGGTTGGTAATCCAGTTCTTCCCCTGGTATTCTTTTTCCTTCCCAAAAAGAAGCAGTAAACATATGTCCATGCACTCACAATCCTAAAGGCCAAGCTTGATGAAATCCTCCCAACCATTGAAGAGGAGCCCAAGGAGACCAGAGAGCGCAAGAAGAAGGCTCAGTCACAGGAAGAGGAAGTCATCTCAACCAGAAAGCACTTAAAAGCCTTTCCTATCACAAATATCTGATAGTGGATTTCAAACAGGCTCTGGCAAATGCCTTCATTTGAGTTTTTAAGAGCTCTCCTCAGGGATGCTACTTCCACTTCTGGCAGGCACTCTGCCACCGCCTCCAAAAGTGCTCTGACCTTCATGAGCTGGTCAACTCTGAAGGCATCAAAGAAGCCAAGGACATCTTCAATTGCTTTGCTGCTCTTGCCCCTATGCAAAAGAAGGAGATCAATGCCTTTTATGATGCCCTCCTCTGCCATCCTTATATCCAGGCCAACCAGGCAGCCTTTGCACCCTTTATTGAGTATTTTGAAACTCAATGGGTTGGAGTGTTTCAGAGAGCACACTGCATTAGAAAAGATGGTGAATCAGTCACCTGGAACTGTTTCAAGCAGGTCAAAGACAGTCTCATTAAGACCATCTCTTCCCTTGAAGGGTGGTATAGCCAGTTTACTACAAGGGTTAGGGTTCATAAGCCCAAATTCAATAAGATCATGGTCCATTTAAAAACCCAGCAGGCCATCTCTGCCTGCCTCTTTAAGACTGGTATGAAGACCAAAGGCGACCCCCCAAGCAGACCAAAGTGGTGAAAAAGTATACAGAGATTAGAAAGGTGGTCCTTGCCTACTATCCCAAGGATAGCAAGCTTGAGCATCTTCAAGCCATCTCAGTTGCTCTTTCCGCTAATGTTTGAGCCTATTTGCAATAAACTCTTCTTTATCTTCTCTCTTATTTCCTTTGATTTTATCATTCTTTGGCTTTTTTGGTATTTGGTACAATTGGGACATTATTTTTCTTGTTATGCCTAGGCGCCAGATTGGTTATTTTATAACTTAATCACATTATTCATATTCAAATTATTCAGAAAGAGTAAAATATAATCAATCCCAAATATTTAATTGATCTTGGGCTTGGGTGATTTTTTAAAAAATAATTCATTGATTTTATAATTGAAAATTGCAACTTATAGTACTACTGAAAATATCTTAAGTGCTACTACAAACCAAAAATATTTATGATGAGTTGCATGGGAGAGTAATAGCAGCCCCAAAGCTATAAATGCTATTACCCTATCTTTGGCTCATCATAAATATTCTTAGTTTGTTTCAGAAAAAAAGGTTGTTGTTTTTGAAAGACTGATAACTCTATTTAAAATACACCCTCTAGTAAGCTGCCCTACTTCATGAACTTGCCCCAATACACTACTAGCATCTTCTGATATTTTTGTTTCTCTGGTATCATCACATGATTTCAAATGATAAAATATCTCAGAATATTCTGAGAAGCTTTCAAATGTTAAAGGTGAAGTATATAACTTCCCATCTTTCATCAAATATGAAAGATTAATGCGCAGATTTTTAACTTCAAGCTCTCTTTTTATAGGCCTAAATTTCCTTTCATAAATATAAAAAAATGCTTTTTGGGAAACAATTGAACCAGTTAAAAATGAATTGTATAATTCTTTTCTTCTTTCTTCTTTCTTCTTTCTCACAAATATTTTTTAGATCATTAATGTTGTTAATATAAAGTACATTTTCTTTTTCCTTTAAAATTTTTGATATTACACCAAAGTGACCATCAACAATGCTTTTTCCATGGCATTCAACAAAACGGTTATATTTTATGGAACCCTTAATATATTTAGGTGCCTCTTTAAATAAGTAATATAAAAATTCATATGATCTAAAATGATTTCCATTATCTGTCCATACTTTTATATTATTTATTTTTTTAAATCTATCTAATTTAAGAAGACTTATTAGACATTCACCTGAAAATAAAGAATCATGTGATAATATTTGAGACAAAAAATCATGATATTCATATTTAATTTTATTGTTTTCTTTAAAAACTAATGCAAACCCTAATAATGAGATTGGTTTTTTTGAATAAAAACAATTATTGGTCTCAATTGGACCACCTCCAACCTTTAAGTTTTCTTTATAATCTATAACTACAACACAAGACTCATCATCTAGTTCATTAATATCTTTTTTATATTCACAATTTTGATGAACATAAAAGTCTTGGTGCTGATTAATAGTCTTTAAGTCATTGTCTATAGATTCTGGTAATGGTAAGTTTTTACTTTCACATTCTTCCTTCTTTTTTTCTAGTGAATTTTTTAAATTACAAATATTGCACATATCGGTTTGTTTTTTACTTTTTATTATATTTTTAGGGATTAATTTATAGTAAGTGGAAATTGAAACTGAAATTTCATTTTTTATTTTCATATTTTCATATATTTCTTTTTTTGTTTTAAGTAGAGAGTATTTAATTTCAGTTGAGTAATTACTCATCTCTTTTTCTATATCTTTATAAATTTTTTCAGGCACTTTTTTTGTAAACTGGCTTGTTTCAAAAGAATTTTCCAGCAATTTTTTAATTATTTTTTTAGTTATTTCTTTTTTTAATGAATAGTTATTATTTTTTTGGCTTTTTTTGTTTAAGCTTACATTTTTATTTTTATTTATTTTTCTTGAGTATTCAAACTCACTTTTGGTTATATTAAACCCCATATCATTAAGCTCTTTTAAAGAGTAACTGGAAGTAACCAGAGATCGCAAGGCTGGGATATGTTTTTGGGGAGAAGATTTCATGAGATCCTTTAAGTTTTCAATGAACTCATTGCCTTTTTGATTTTGAATAGTTGGCAGGAACTGAGCTTTCCCAAATTCAGTTTGAGTAAGGAAGTGCTTGATGAAATTATCAAGATCATCACCAGCAATAAAGAGGAATGCCTTTTTTAACATTGCAATTCTCTCTCTTTTTGTTGAAGCTCCCAAGGAAAAAAAGGGTAGCATGGAAGAAGTAAATTTAACTGAGGACATGGTAGTATTTTGAATCTGTAATTAGGTCAGATCTTTGATGTGTACCTTAATGATAGAGTAGTTATGATCAGAATGTGGTCTTTGAATTGGGTTATTTGGATTAGAAGCTCTGTGGTACTTTAGCTCTTATATACCAAGCTAAATGACACCATTCTGAAAGAAATGGTGTGATAGCTTTTATTATAGTTTGAACTTGAATTTATGTTTGCAGAAATTAATTAAATACCCAGTTTTCATGCACAAGTGATATATGTGAAGCAGCTAAGCATTATTATTACATCATATCCTCTTTGTAATCAATGCAAATCAATTAAAATGATGTATTCAGTTAATTGTAACTCTTCCGCAAATTTTTAAATGATAAAATATTAAAGAATTCCATTTAAAGAATGCTCAATTTGAGGTTCGAAGCTCACTTGAACCTTAAAATCAATCTAAACAGTGATAAAAACATCCTAACTTCAAACTATCATAAAATCCTAGAGAATTGAGCTTTTTAAATAAAATAAAATGCAAAAATAAAGCTCTCAATCTTATCTTTAATTTCGTCAAATAAAAAACATCTGTTGTGTATTCAAAAAAGAGTATTTATTAGCTTTGAAGTGATCTACTTTATATCATTAGATATAATCATATAATAAAATCTGGATTATGCTCTTTTAAATTACTTTTGCTTTAATATTGAGCATAGTATACATATTAAAATTTTTACACCAATAGAAAGATAAGATTCTTAGCTTCATTTTGATAGTTTACAGTGTGAAAAAATATTAATTTTTCATTGAGTTATTAATGTTTTAAATATAAATTGTGTAATTAGTTACTTTTTCAAAATCGAACTGTGTTATGCTGCGACTTGAGCAGCATGTGCATTAGAAAATGGCCTAATCTCTAAAATAATGACCCAGCTGTTTAAACCTAAATACCAGGACACCATTGTCTGCATTTAGTTGTTTTCTGTTAATTGATGCATTGTCATTTATATTAATTAGCCTAAAAATTTACTTAATTTGATTCAAAGATACCAAGTCTTTACTTGACACAGTCAAGTCCATTTTGCCTATTGATTAAATCCTCATTAGTCATATATGCGGGTATAATTTAATCAATCTTTGGGGTTAATTAAATTGTTTGCAAGACGCCTAGTCCCCAAGATTGATTTGGCCAATCTTGTCTTTATCCTGTAAGTTAGTTTGGCCTAGCTATTCAGCCAGTATTATATCATTCTTTTCATACAGATACTGAGTTTCTAGGAATTTTTATACAATAAATTCCTTAAACTTATCTATATAAAATGCATAATAAAAACACAATAATTAAATATTATTCAGCATATCTTTTTGGCTAAATGTGCTAGGTGACTGTTGTAAAGTCACACAAGGCTTTTCTGGCCTTATTGGGAATATAATATTATTGAAGACCTTGAAAGTAGCTTTGAGAATAGACTTGGGAGTTATATAAGGGTGAATTGGTACTAAAAAAGCTCAAATTTTGGGGTGATTTCTTCCTCAAGAAATAATTTTTTAATATAAAAGTATGCAATATTTTTACATTGGCTTATAAAAAACATACTAAAATATATTATCAAAATATTTTATCTTTATCTAACATTATTTTAATAGCAAAACCATGTAAAATTTTATGATTTTGGCTGCAAATGTGTTTCTAGATGCTGTATTTGAGATGGTGTATTCAAGATGCTTTTAGCCAAAAACATACAGGCTTAATTTTTTATTTTTATTTAATATATCAATAGTGATGCCATAACAACAGGGTCAAGTTTAAACTTGCATAGCTCAAAAGCTAACTTAAAACTAAGACTAAAAAGTACCAGCTGTTTAGAGGAGAGCTTTTTGCATACACATGCTAACTTTCATAGATTTATACTTGTTTTTTTAATGATAGTGAAAGTTGGCATAAAATTTAAAAGTGGAAACATTCAATTTAAAATGATATGTTATTGATGGTGTGCTATGATATCATATGTAAAGACAGGTCTTTTTTTAGTTCTGCATTGTTGTGCACCACTCTTATTAGACTTAAGAGCCTAGTGGAGTTTTTAATGACATGTTTTTAATAGTTAAAGACCCTATTTGTATATAAAATCACTATTAAATTTTTTTTCTTGAAGCACAAATATCAATAATGTTTTTATGATAAAAAATAAAGCTAGTTCTATATAAGTGGCTTTTTCAATGACTGTGATATAGGATGACAATATTATCTAAAAAGTTGTTAATTTGGGCTGATTTATTATGCAGGGGTTTCAAATAAATATCATACTTTATTCCTAGCCAATAACAGAAAGGCTCAGATTTACCACAAAGAGTATATCAATTAGGTAGGACACACAATTTTGAAAACAGCATTTCAAAAAACGCTATCTTGAAATACACCATCTCAATTTTTAGCTATCTTCATTTTATAGTAAAAACACCATTTTGATTTACAGCATTTTGACTAAGAAAAAACAGTTTTAAAATTTTAGATTTTTTGAACTCCAAAAATTACCCAAAAATTCTCAAGAAATAAAATTTAAAAAAAGTTCTAGGCTTAAAAAGCCTCAGAATTTCAAATCTGTAATAAAAAATGTAGTCAAATAGTAGCAACATAGTTTTGTAAAGCCCAAAAGTTAAAATATACCCAAAAACAACTATTTTCATCTATTATAACTTTGATCCATACTTTAAAATAAGCATAGAATTGGGTCATTATTTTAGAGATTAGGCCATTTTCTAATGCACATGCTGCTCAAGTCGCAGCATAACACAGTTCGATTTTGAAAAAGTAACTAATTACACAATTTATATTTAAAACATTAATAACTCAATGAAAAATTAATATTTTTTCACACTGTAAACTATCAAAATGAAGCTAAGAATCTTATCTTTCTATTGGTGTAAAAATTTTAATATGTATACTATGCTCAATATTAAAGCAAAAGTAATTTAAAAGAGCATAATCCAGATTTTATTATATGATTATATCTAATGATATAAAGTAGATCACTTCAAAGCTAATAAATACTCTTTTTTGAATACACAACAGATGTTTTTTATTTGACGAAATTAAAGATAAGATTGAGAGCTTTATTTTTGCATTTTATTTTATTTAAAAAGCTCAATTCTCTAGGATTTTATGATAGTTTGAAGTTAGGATGTTTTTATCACTGTTTAGATTGATTTTAAGGTTCAAGTGAGCTTCGAACCTCAAATTGAGCATTCTTTAAATGGAATTCTTTAATATTTTATCATTTAAAAATTTGCGGAAGAGTTACAATTAACTGAATACATCATTTTAATTGATTTGCATTGATTACAAAGAGGATATGATGTAATAATAATGCTTAGCTGCTTCACATATATCACTTGTGCATGAAAACTGGGTATTTAATTAATTTCTGCAAACATAAATTCAAGTTCAAACTATAATAAAAGCTATCACACCATTTCTTTCAGAATGGTGTCATTTAGCTTGGTATATAAGAGCTAAAGTACCACAGAGCTTCTAATCCAAATAACCCAATTCAAAGACCACATTCTGATCATAACTACTCTATCATTAAGGTACACATCAAAGATCTGACCTAATTACAGATTCAAAATACTACCATGTCCTCAGTTAAATTTACTTCTTCCATGCTACCCTTTTTTTCCTTGGGAGCTTCAACAAAAAGAGAGAGAATTGCAATGTTAAAAAAGGCATTCCTCTTTATTGCTGGTGATGATCTTGATAATTTCATCAAGCACTTCCTTACTCAAACTGAATTTGGGAAAGCTCAGTTCCTGCCAACTATTCAAAATCAAAAAGGCAATGAGTTCATTGAAAACTTAAAGGATCTCATGAAATCTTCTCCCCAAAAACATATCCCAGCCTTGCGATCTCTGGTTACTTCCAGTTACTCTTTAAAAGAGCTTAATGATATGGGGTTTAATATAACCAAAAGTGAGTTTGAATACTCAAGAAAAATAAATAAAAATAAAAATGTAAGCTTAAACAAAAAAAGCCAAAAAAATAATAACTATTCATTAAAAAAAGAAATAACTAAAAAAATAATTAAAAAATTGCTGGAAAATTCTTTTGAAACAAGCCAGTTTACAAAAAAAGTGCCTGAAAAAATTTATAAAGATATAGAAAAAGAGATGAGTAATTACTCAACTGAAATTAAATACTCTCTACTTAAAACAAAAAAAGAAATATATGAAAATATGAAAATAAAAAATGAAATTTCAGTTTCAATTTCCACTTACTATAAATTAATCCCTAAAAATATAATAAAAAGTAAAAAACAAACCGATATGTGCAATATTTGTAATTTAAAAAATTCACTAGAAAAAAGAAGGAAGAATGTGAAAGTAAAAACTTACCATTACCAGAATCTATAGACAATGACTTAAAGACTATTAATCAGCACCAAGACTTTTATGTTCATCAAAATTGTGAATATAAAAAAGATATTAATGAACTAGATGATGAGTCTTGTGTTGTAGTTATAGATTATAAAGAAAACTTAAAGGTTGGAGGTGGTCCAATTGAGACCAATAATTGTTTTTATTCAAAAAAACCAATCTCATTATTAGGGTTTGCATTAGTTTTTAAAGAAAACAATAAAATTAAATATGAATATCATGATTTTTTGTCTCAAATATTATCACATGATTCTTTATTTTCAGGTGAATGTCTAATAAGTCTTCTTAAATTAGATAGATTTAAAAAAATAAATAATATAAAAGTATGGACAGATAATGGAAATCATTTTAGATCATATGAATTTTTATATTACTTATTTAAAGAGGCACCTAAATATATTAAGGGTTCCATAAAATATAACCGTTTTGTTGAATGCCATGGAAAAAGCATTGTTGATGGTCACTTTGGTGTAATATCAAAAATTTTAAAGGAAAAAGAAAATGTACTTTATATTAACAACATTAATGATCTAAAAAATATTTGTGAGAAAGAAGAAAGAAGAAAGAAGAAAAGAATTATACAATTCATTTTTAACTGGTTCAATTGTTTCCCAAAAAGCATTTTTTTATATTTATGAAAGGAAATTTAGGCCTATAAAAAGAGAGCTTGAAGTTAAAAATCTGCGCATTAATCTTTCATATTTGATGAAAGATGGGAAGTTATATACTTCACCTTTAACATTTGAAAGCTTCTCAGAATATTCTGAGATATTTTATCATTTGAAATCATGTGATGATACCAGAGAAACAAAAATATCAGAAGATGCTAGTAGTGTATTGGGGCAAGTTCATGAAGTAGGGCAGCTTACTAGAGGGTGTATTTTAAATAGAGTTATCAGTCTTTCAAAAACAACAACCTTTTTTTCTGAAACAAACTAAGAATATTTATGATGAGCCAAAGATAGGGTAATAGCATTTATAGCTTTGGGGCTGCTATTACTCTCCCATGCAACTCATCATAAATATTTTTGGTTTGTAGTAGCACTTAAGATATTTTCAGTAGTACTATAAGTTGCAATTTTCAATTATAAAATCAATGAATTATTTTTTAAAAAATCACCCAAGCCCAAGATCAATTAAATATTTGGGATTGATTATATTTTACTCTTTCTGAATAATTTGAATATGAATAATGTGATTAAGTTATAAAATAACCAATCTGGCGCCTAGGCATAACAAGAAAAATAATGTCCCAGCTGGTTCCCAGTTGGAACAATGACAGCTTGGATCAGGATTGGATAAACTCCACAGGGTTTTGGTGCCAGGAGCTAGGATTGCTTCAAGCCAAAACAATACATTGCAACAAAAGGAATCAGGAAATTCCTGAATGTATTAGGCATGTTCTCATAGGTTGGGAGTGTGAAGATCTTTTAGTAAAAGATTGTGGTTGAATGACGCTGTTACTTCATAGACCACATGATTGGACTCCAGGGGATTCCTTAACCAGAGAGGTTTTTGGCTAAATATTTTTTCACCTGGTATATAAGTGAAAACAGATAAAAATTAATAAATATATTTAATTCAAAATCCAGCGCTTTCCCCTCATCTTTCTTTTCCATTTATGCTTCACAATTATTATCTAAAAAATCCAAATTTGGGGTTCTTAGGGTAGGAACTGCTACCACCTGTAAAGAGGTTCCCAAAAGGTCCTTGGAGGAGGTCTGGGAGGACCTCAAGGTAGTAAAGACTTTTCCAAAGGAGTCACTAGTTTAAGACAATTCTACTTTTGAAGAAATCTATTTGGAATACTTTGCTAAAGAAGGAACACCCGCCCAGGGAAATTATGTATATGCTTGAGACTCACTGAACCTATTGTCAGGGGTTGACAAGATCTTTTATCAAATAAATGATGAATCTGAGGGAGAAATTGAAGGTCTGGAACTTTATGAGGAAAAAAGTTTGAAAATAATGACAAGATGAAGGAAGGATAACAAGGTGTTAAGCCAGAAAAGTGCCTCTCTGTAAACAAAGCTTGTCAAAGATTTGTTAAAAGAGGGGTCCAGCAATAGAAGTTTAAACAAAAACAAGTATTGTAAATCAGATTGAATGGTAATGGATCTGTTACACTTAGGATACCCTCTTTAAGCAGCTTTTAAAGGTAAAAATGCCTATCAAGACCCCCACACTATCCCTTAGCCTGAGTCTGACAGCCTCACCCTTCTCAGTCTCTTTGTACATTCATCATCAGATAAACAGAAACATCAATCACATTCTAATGACAAAAAGAGCACAGAGAAATATCTAGACAAGGCTCTTACAAGCATGGCTCAGCTGCCTCAGATGAGGAGCCTATATTAGAGTGGTACTTGCATACAGTCATCAATATCTGCAATTTCAATGAAGAATTTAAGTTTCTAGATGTCTTCTCAGACTCATACACCATTCTAATCAAGCAGGGGGTTCTGGTCTTGTAAAGTATGGGTTTCTGTTCATTTGCAACAATAAGAAGAAAAACATGGTGCATCATCACTACCGCTATGATAGTCTAGACTGCTCTGTGTCATTAACAACAATTGGATTATAACAGGTTAAGGAGCTCACCATTGAGCATGACTGTTTGGGCTCTGATATGACACTATACTATCTCATTCCCTGGTACCTATGCTAAGCCATTCCATTCAAAAAACATGACTTCATCTGAGCTGGTCAATATGCCCTCCTCCACCTGGATGAAAACCAGAGAGAGAAGGTTGGAGATAAGACAAAACTCTAACACTATCACCAACCAATGCTCAATTGAAGCAAATCCTGGTTTCAGTGCCAGGAATATTGATAAGCTTGCAATAACAGAAGATCAGGAGACAACCATGTTTGGAAAACCATTTCATTGCATGATGATGGCCTAGGGGCACAGAGCTGCACCCTATGCTTTTTAGTGCCTGGTGATCTCACATGCCTTCTAAAATGTGATGCTGGGCTTTCTAATGAGATGTTTTCATCATTTCAAAAGATATTATTCTATATTTGAATTGTTAATGGTCAGATAAACATGCATACAGCTTTCTTTGTCTTCTTCTTCCTCCCTAATAAAAAGGGAGAATACTTAGGACCATTCATTAACTTATCCCAAGAAAAAAACAGGACGTCATTTTACCCACACTAGATAATGAACCAGCATCAGCGCCCATGTTGACATTAAAAATGTCAACAGTGGCCATGTCACCACTTTTAATGTTGACACTATAGTAAAGTGACAACCCGGTTTTACTTAATGTCGTTTCCTGGATGTTGACACTTTTTTAATTAACAAAACACTTTACCCTGAACATTTTTAATATAAAAATTATTTTAAAATACTTTGTAATACTAAAATGACCCTGGAGAGTTCAAAACTGCAATACAAAAAATTACTATAAGTAATAAGAATAAGGAGATATAAGCAACTATTTTTGAGTTTACTATGTAAATTACACTCTTTATTATAAAATTGTTTTTTATTCCCATAAAAATTAAAATTCCAATGGACCAAAAATAAAGATATTTTATATATATAATAACTACAAAATATAAGAAAATTCTAATTTTAATTTATTATACTTTATATAAGCATAACTGAAAATATCTCATACCTTAAAGATAAATTAACAAATTATAAGATATTTCTTACTAAACCACATTAAAACTGTATCTGAAACTTACCATTTATATCTAAAAAGATTAGTACACTATAAATAAATTAAAAAATTAAAAGTTTAAAAGTAAAAATTTTACAGGCAACACAAGGTTTATTAAGCTAATTAAAGCCACCAGCAAGAGCAGTGGCAATGTCCTCAAGGTACTTCTTAATCTCTGCCACCTTGTACTTTTTCTTTACTGCCTTCTGAACGTCCTCCTGGTAGTCCTGCTTATTGGACTTTTGCTTCTTGGGGGACACCTGGTTGGCCAGGTTGCAAAACTTGGAGACAGTCCAGGCCTGCTCCTCCTGCAGCTTCTGGAAGAACTTGTTATATTTGGGGTTGGACCCAAACTTCACCTTCAGGTGCTTGTGCCAAACCTCAAGGCTAGAGGTGGTCTTCATCTCCCCCTTGAGGCAGGCGCCCTGGCAATTCCAAGGGGCAGTGGCCCTGCTCTTACCTCTCCAGGCAGTCACCTTCTTGCCCACCCATTGGCGCTTGAAGTAATCTAAGTAACCTTTGAAGATAATGGAGTGCTTCTTGATGTAAGTGTCCTCCAGGAGGGCCTCAAAGTCAATCCCAGTATACTCCAGGCGCACAAAAGCCAAGGCAGCAAACTGAATCAAGGCAAAGCAGCACTTTCCCTTACCATTGTTAAGATACTTCTTGAAAAGGTCCTTCTCACTCTTGAGATTCTTGATGAGGGCCTGCCTAAAATGGAAGAAGCATCCCTGGACTTCTTCATTAAAGGTGGCCTTGAAGGCTCTTAACTGAGCTTGCTCAAAGTCCATTATGATAACCTTCAGCCCAAGTGAGCGCACATGAGCTAGCTGCTCAGCGGCTAGGGTTACTCATCATTCTCAGCAGAGGAGGAATTGGCCCTTGTGGTGTGGGTGGGAGGGGGCTGGTTGATGGGAAGGGAGCTCAAAGCATCCCAGACAATCTTGAAGGCTCTGGTGTAGACTTCAGTCTTGGCACCATGAAGGAAAAAGAACACAAGGGGGATGCCCTGGTCATTAAACTGCCCATGAATGACCCAAAGCTGCTTGAAGAGAGAGGGGCAAGTAGCAAATGTGCTGTTGCACATCCAGGTGATAGCAGTGTTCAGCTGCACCAGATTTTGGGTTGTGGCATAGGCTACAATCCTATCCTCTACTTCCTGCCCATTGTCATGGAGCAGGAACATCTCACTATTCTCCATCTTCTTGAGGGAATCTGTGAGGATAAGGTCCTTGATGCTGGTGGCACTCTTGGCCAGGAGATTAGAGGCTTGACGCCTATCACTTACAAACTTGACCAACAGATTTTGAGTTGGAACCCTCTTCAATTTGGTTGGGGAGAGGTACTTGCAAGCAAGCACAGCCAGCTGGGTGGCAGAAAGATCTTTGGAGATAGGCATCATCTTCACTAGATATCACTTGAGAAGGCGGGCTATGGTGGTGTTGGGCATGATGCAGGTATGCTTGCCCTTGATGGTTTGGACCAGGTCCCAGCGCTCAGTGTTGAACCGCACTGGGCAGGAGCAGTTCTCATAGGTGTAATGGCAACTCTTGAAGCCCCAGTTGGCATTGTTGCAGCTGAAGATATACTCATTGGCCACCATGATCAGCCCACCCTTTAAACTCATGATTGGGAAGTATTTGGGCAAGAAAGAGGGAACCTTGAATTTGCTGTCAACGTTACAGATGTTGTGGGCCAACAGAGGGTCTCAGGGGCCAGCAGGAGCATGGAGGAAGCCAGGTGTTGCAGATCCTGAA
The DNA here is from genome assembly GCA_014839935.2 of Entomophthora muscae. Lineage (NCBI taxonomy): Eukaryota > Fungi > Entomophthoromycota > Entomophthoromycetes > Entomophthorales > Entomophthoraceae > Entomophthora > Entomophthora muscae. Next base: position 169,439 of record QTSX02006439.1, on the reverse strand, counting down.
TGGATTAGACAAAAAGTTGTCCATCTAGGGATTAAGCAATGGAACAATTGTGTGGTTGCGCTATTGCATCCTGATTCTACTAGTGATAAAGACGTTTTAAATGCCCCTAAAACAGGTGTTCAATTTGCCTTTCAAACGCGCACAAGGCACGGGCTTCACTTCCGGGATTATAAATAAAACAACAAAGTTATTTATATCTACCTCCTTAAGAAAAGCTGCAAGAAAGCAGTTGTTCTCTTACGCAAGACTTTTAGCTGTGTCAACCCACTCTCCTCCATTTGAAAAGTTCTTCTGTCTGTGCCTCCCTGCCTCTGGTGGCAATTCCCCCGCCTCACACTATATAAGTGCAATACTATCTAAATAAATACCAGTTTTATCTATACCTCTTATTATTCTTCTGTCCTTTATAGGCTATCACTATACCATCAACAGGTATAGTATTAAGAATTAAGATCACTGACTAACTGTTTGTAAAAACTAGCCACCCTTTGCTGCAACTTTTACAACACCAGGAAAGTAATTGGGGCAGGGCTTTGAATCATCCCCAGATGAGCTTGAAGGGGGGGGTTTTGGCGGGGGTGGGAAAGAAAAAGGGGGCTTATTGTGATGCTTCTCATGTGCAGGAGACTTATCTTTGGGTGAGGTCTTTTTACCTTGCCGCTTCTTCTTGGTTGGCTCCTTGTCAGAAGCCAAGATGTAGAAACTGTGCTTTGTAAGAGAGCCATCAGTTTCCTCTTCCCAGTGGAGTGAGCAGGGCTCTTCTCAGGAGAGGGCTCAGGAAAGGGCTTTGGGGATGGTTTTGGAGTGGCCTTCTTTGATGAGACAGGCTTCTTTTTGGTGGGTTTGGTTGGCTTTAAAGGGCAATTGGTTCCTTTGGGCTGTTTGGAAGTGTTTTTGTCCTAAAAAAATAAGTGAAAGGGTTTAAAATAAAGCAATGTATGTAAAAAACAAACACAACAACTTAAAAAGCATAATATATAAAAATTAAATCTTAGATGGGTTTTATTGGCATTTAAAAGTTAAAAAATACATGTATAGTTTTTATTTTATTAAAGTTATAAATAAAAATTAAAAGTTAAGAGAAATATGTAAAAGTAGTAGCTTTATATATAGATTTTATTTTAAAAATTAAAAAATATGAAAGAGAAAAGTCAAAATACAACATATCAAAAAATGAGAAGTTTCTATTATGTAAAACAAAAAGTTTTATATGTGAGAACTGAAAAGCGTCAACATTATGAGTGACAATTAGTAAAAAAAGCTGAATTCTCACTGTCAACTACAAAAATTTTAGACATTATTTTTGACAACATTTTCTCTATCCACATTTTTTTAAAAATTTATTATGTTTTTTCATAGTATGCTTAATTAAATTTATGCGGGCTAGCAAAAATTAACTGTTTTCTGTGTATTTTTGTTCATATATAAAAAATATATGAAAATAAGTAAAAAAAGTATCAAAGTTCTTTATTTCTTTATTAAAAATTATATTTGGGTAGTGGTAATAATATATTTTACCATTGCATATATGTGAATTTGTTAAAACATTGGCTAAGATATTGAAAAGGGTAAAGTGTTGACAACGTCACTTACAACATTTTTTATATGAGGTGACATATTAATCTAGGCTTAATTGTGCCACTCTAATTTGCTTAACTCCACCCCAGGGGATAATTGCAAGCAAATAAACAACATTTACAAGTGTTGACATTATTTTAAATAATAAATTCTATAGTAACTTACATAGTAACTCACGCTTAAATTATTAGATTGCTGTTAGCCACCAATCCACTTAATATATTAAAGCTGTAGTAGTGCCACATATATATTTATAGCATGAACATTCCAATAATCAGCTATATGTGCACTGTCTTTTTCAATAAAATAATTCAATAAAAAATATTTTTAAATGTGCACTTATTTTTTTACTGTAGATGTTTCAGTTTTGTTATTAAAAATAAGTTTGGCTTAAAAAGTGTCAACATTGACACTTTTACGTTGTGAAAACAAATAAAAAATAAACTATTTTTTATTAATAAAAGTAAAGGAAAAATCTGGTTAAATTGAGTTTTTTATTAAGCTTAATATTAAATTGTGTTGAGATGGCCACAATTTTGTCGTGTTTTCTGGGTTTGCACCCCTGAACACTTTTTAAAAAAAGAATCAAGCTAGCATGACTAGCAAAAAACAGGAGATTTAGAGTTTCAAGTTGACAATGGCCATGTAAACAAAGTGTCAACATGGGCGCTGTTGCCAATGAACCAACTGAAAAGAGGGCTCTCCAAAAAAAGAAACAAATTTGAAAGTCACCCAGGAGCAACCAACCACATAAAAAAGCTTTGGATTTGCTTCCCTATGTTTAAGATCTTCTTGTTGAATTTGAGGTAGTACAAGAAATTATTTTATAATTTTTTTTCAAATCAAGCAGAAAGCGTGTTTTTCCACCTCCACCAGGCTTTGTGCATAAACCTGATGAAACACCCAGATTTCAGCAATATGCTCTTCAAAGATGGAACAAAAAAGACCAATAATATTTTAAATTGCTCCCCTGATTTAAAAATGGTTATAAAAAGATTAGGTTAATACCTTTATGATAATCTTTTTAAAAACAAGTTTATTATTGGCAGCTAGAAGCTTTCCTCTTCATCCATTACTTTGAAAACCTGTGGGAAGGTTTTTTATGAGGTAGCACTATATCTGCAAAGATGGGGATTTCATAAACATAAGCTGTTACACTAAGGTTAAAGAAAGGATCACAAAAAACATCTTTTTTCTTAAAAAGTGGCAAATTCAATTTTTTGTTGAAGTAAATAAACAATATTCAATGTAAAAGTCAATAAGCTGAAGATCTAACATGCTCATAAGGATCAGCTTTACCTCCACACCACAAAAAACAAGGTAGTTGTATCTAAGCATGCTGGCTGCCAGGGCAAGCTTTCAAACACAATCAAAGATGTTTTGGTTTATAAACTCCAAAAAGGACCACCTTAGTATCTTGAAACATTACCAAAGCTCTTGAAGCAAAAGTCTGATAGTAATTCTTTTCCAAAAAAGCTGTTTTTTTGCAATTTTAATATTTACTTTAGTTTTTTATGTAAATATTGATATTATTAAAGTCCAAAGTTAAAATATAGAAATATCCCAATTTTTTTTGAAGTTTTGGCTTTAGATCTGTTGTGTTTGGCTCTTAAAGAAGACATCTAAGAGGACACAGTGGGAAACCTTTATCACAAAAAGTTTGAGATTTGAAGCTATCCTTGGGTTAGCTTTCAGGGCAAAATTAAGGGGTATACCTTAGTTTCCTGGAAAAATTAAAAAGAGATTTTATTTTGGCAAAAGGAAATAAATAAGCTTGAGGAATATGAAAGCCAATACAAATGTGAATAAACTTGTCTTTATTTAGAGAGAGCATTCTACTTATATAATAGATTGAGAGCAGGGATTGTTCAATAGGTAGACAAGGGGTTTGATTGGATGTGAAACTGTATCAGGATCAGAATAACCAAGCTAGCACAATCCAGAATGTATGAATATTGATGTCAACCCATTTTTGGAAAGGGGCAACTTTGGTATTCAAAAGAAAATCTAACCAGTCTTTGCAAGTATCACAATTAACAGGCCATATCAAAATAGCATTGGTAGCACAATTTACAACAGGCGCCTTGTGCACTGTAGTTGCCACTAAATGAACCCATATTTATTGCAGATTTAACCCCTTGGATGATTTTTGGTTTTTTGTTTTACCCCCAAAGGAAGTTATTGAGTATGTGTCAACTTGATAGGATGTATCCCAAGGACTTACACCATGACACACTCAATTGCTGCGTGAAGCTGTTTTCCACCCACCCACCCCTTGGGTGATTTTGAGTCTAACCATATTTTATTTTATTTTTAAAGTATTTTGAGCTTTAATTTATGTTTAAAGTTACCAGGCGCAATTAAGCAAGAAATTCTACATAGGGTTTCTAGATATGGTACTTCTAGATGGCGGTTTTGAATACTTTTCTAGGTGACATCTCTCTGGATGGCGCATCTTACCGTTACAGCACTATTCATTTTTATTCTAGTATTGTTTGTCCTCTTTTATTGATATGGCAACCAGCTTTGGGTGAGCTAGCAAAGGGAGGGAATCCAGTTTCGAGTTTAACTAATAAATAAATGAGATTTAAAGAATTTTATATTGAATTTGACAGTAATTTGCTTGTTAGACAATCAATTAATGTAATATTCAAAAGGAGATTTAAAAGATACACGTCATCAGTTTATTCTTGGGTCTAAACGACTACAAGGTGCCTATCATCGATTCGCTGGAAGTTGACTGCATTGAATACCCAATTCTCGAGACCACCGTCACCCCTGCGGGAAAGGACCTCCCCCTTGGCATACTTGGGAATACATACGGTATACTGACAATCAAACCACTCACACTCGGTCTTAAACACCCACGCAGAAGGGAGCCATAATTTGTCGGCTTCCCATCGCCCAAAGTAGGGTCGCGATTCAAAGACAGCACATGCATGGTTAGGATAGATCTCGGAATATGTATTGTAAAGATCATCAAGTTCCTTGGCAGTGCCAGCAACGAAAGACACAAGTAAAGGAATGTAAGCAAATATCATGTCTAACCATTTATTTGAATTTAGCTTTAAATATCTTACAGAACCAGGCCTGGTGGTTTGTTGCAACTGGGACCCTAAATTGTATCCTGATTTGATTGGATGGTGAAAAGGTCACGCTGAGGTCCATTGAGATGTTGGTTCCATCTGTTGCTTGAAATCCAAATGTCCCATCTGTTTGATTGGATTCGACTTTTGAAATTTCTTATTATAAACGATAGAGAAATTGAAACCTTCAATGTCCTTTTGTTTTAAATTCACTCCAGCCAATCAATCAGTTTCAGGCTGAATAGAAGCGATGTGGAATTCATACAAAAGTGGTTATTAAATCTGCATGCTTCTGAGCAATCCCCATTTTTTCGAAATCAATGCTCAACAGCCGACCCAGGCAAAGAACTTGGCCAATAACAATGGATCAGCAAATCCATGGCGATCTTTACGAAATCCGACCCCTTCACGCTTAAGGATCCTACAGAAGCCACTTTTTCCATTGGGAATCAAGAAATTATCCTCGTTGGAAGATCTCTCAGCTGACTGCAAGCATGTGCCAACAGACTTCCGGAGCCTGCCTTCAACAAAGCCGCCTAAAAAGATAATCCAGCGTGGGGTGAGCGCAATGAAACATGTTCCATGCAATCTTACAAGGCCCAGATTGACTTTGTTGAATGTTCAGTTCCAAAAAACAATGACAACGGCTAGGACTGTGGTGGAAAAAATCCGAGCAGATAGCAACTTTTGCCTTGATTTAGGCTGTCAAATCAGATTTTTCCCGTACTGGGAATTCCCTTAACTTGGAGAATCCAAATTTTCTGAAGGATCTGGGTGGTGAAGGCTTTCTTTTTTCCATAATTTAGTACCACTTGCTTGGCATCTCTTATGCTCCTCGACAGCAAATCAAAAGGCCAAGTAAAAGGGTGTTCTGATGTTCACATAAGTCAAAGGGCTTGTTTTTAGGTGTATTCTGAAACTTAGGATTTTGAAGATATAACAGACAAACAAGAGTTTTACTGAGAAATTTAAGTATGTACGCAATCTACAATTCAGATGTCTATCAATTTAAGATACAACCTGAATGTTGTAAATAATTTATATGTAAATAAAGTAAATCAAGGTTTTAAAAAGATCCAATTAGTAAAATTAAATGACCATTCATAGTAAAAATCAAAGGGAAAAGCAAGTATAGCAAAGGAGGACGATAAGAAAAATAAGACGAGGAGCTTGTCTTAAATAAGAGGGCAAAAAGGATGAACACAAAACCTCAATCTTAAGGAGCATAAGGATCTTGCTTAATGTATCATTCAAACTTGAATGGTGAGTTTGAAGATTCAAGTTAAATAAAGCCAGTGACTGGCATCCACCTGTCTCAGACAGAGATCATCAATTCATGGTCTACTTTTGCTTGTTCAGCCATTAAAAATCATGCCTCTTCTTTCACACGCTTTTTTATCAGAGACAGGCATAAATAACATGATAAAAGAAGAGTTAGAGTGTCGTAACTGTGCTGTTTTAGCAGAGTTGCAAAGGGAAAATATTTGGAAACTAGATAATATTCTTTATTGAGAGATAGTGATTATATAGTTAATATGAATCATGGATAACAGGAACATGATTGTGCTGATCACACATGAGATGGTGAAAGGAGTGACATGATCCTGGTAATAATTCAAGCGCCAAATTGAGGTATCCACTGTAAGAGATCATTCTCTGTTCATGTTGTTGGATTTGGAAATTTGAGTCAACTTCCTAGTTTGGCTTCAAGTGACTGGATAATTAGATTACAAGTCACAAACCTGCTTACTCAGAACCTTGCTGGCAGGCCAAGCCTGCTGTTTTGAGACACACCCAGCTGAAGGTTGGTCTTCCCTGGGGGCAGGTTGTTAGGGAGGTTTTAGGGAGCCCAGGCGTCATACTAGGCTAAATTTTGTTTGGTGGAGGGTAGGACAGTCTCCTGTTGTTTTTGTCTTGTCTTGCAGGGTCTTAGGAGGTCATGATGAAGGACTTTGTCTTGTTTGCATTTTCTGAGTCCCTGCACAAGGTAAGTGTGGTTTTGTTTACCTTTAGGATGATGACAGGGCCCACTTTTTCTGGCTGTAATTTACTATTGTCAGTATTTATTACTCAGATCTTGTCACCAACCTCATGACTGTCTTGGATAGGGACAAAGGTATTCTGTAGACATTTTTCTTCTCTTTCTGATTGGTTGCTATTAGCCTGTATGACTTGATGATTAAAACAGGGTGAAACTTTACTGGGCATTTCCAGCTTTGGTCCTGATAGTGCTTGGATAATATTGGGCTGTGTGCCATAAACTAACTCAAAGGGGCTTTTCCCCGTGGATCTGTTCACATGAGTCTGGCATACAAGCAATGCAGTTGGTAGCTGCTTGTACCAGTCCTCAGGTCTCCCAGCGGTGAGCTTGGCCAGGGCCTGCACTAGGATGCCATTCAGCTGCTCCATACATTCTTTGGCCTGAGGATGGTAAGATGTTGTCATTGTGTGCTGGACCTCATTCTTAGTGAGATATATGTTGGTATTTTTAGAGGTCAGTTCCTTGCCTCTGTCAGTTATCAGGAGTTCTGGCTTTCTGAACTTGCTGATGATTTTTTCTCCTATGAATTGTCACACGTCATTGCCTGTATAAGATTTCACTGCTTGTACTACTGGACAGAGAGTGGCAAAGTCAATAACAGTGATGATGTATTTCTTATTCTTGCGCTTTCATGGCATGGTTTCCACAATATCAAGAGACCATACCTTTAAGGATAGCTGTGAACAAATAGACAGTAAGATATAGGTGGGGTGTTGCTTTTTGAAAATTTTTCACATACTTTGCATTGGTCAAAAATTTCCTGGACATCCCAATATAGGGTTGGCCCCCATACTTTATGTTTGAGGTATTTGTAGAGGTTGCGGCTTTTGGTATGCCCTAGGTCTCTGTGGTAATATATAATGATGTCAACTCAAAAATGTGTAGGAATGTAAGAGATGGTGGTTCTGTAAATCTTTTGTGATATAAAGTCCTGCATAAGTCTGAAAATAGATGTTCATTCTTGATAACTGTTTCTTTTGTGACGTCAGTGGTGCCAGGGAAAGCCTTTGCCCTTTTTTGGAGTGCCAGGAGTGCCAGTCTGGGTCAATTTCATTCTTGCCCCTTGTAGCTCTAGCATATAGATGCAAGGGTGTATTTGCCATGGTAATTTCAGGGCCAATTTTGTACTTTATGGGGAATTGGCACTTGCTATCTGTCAGTTTATGTGACTCATAAGCCACATGCAGGAAGTCACCATCATTGTTCTTGATTCATAGTACTCTCCTAATGGATGAGTCAGAGGTGTCTGTCTCCGTTTGATATTCCCCATCATGTTCAGGGTATTGTAGGATGGGCGCATTTTGAGCTTCTCCTTGAGAATTCTGGAGCAAAGGTTGTGTTGGGGGTCCATAAAAACTTGAATTTGGTGCCAGTTATGGCAGACAGAGGTGCAGTCAGGACACCAGAGTTGGGGATGAATCATTGTACATAGGCAATCATTTCAAGGAATGTGGGGAGTTCTGACTTGTCCTTTGGAGGTAGCATCTTGCAAATGGCCTAGATTTTCTGGCTTTCAGACTTGATGCCATCCTTTGAAACTATGTGTCCCGGGAAGGGTAACTGTTTGTGAAATAATTGGCATTTGGAGGGCTTAGCTAGCATTTTATGTTGTTCCAGGGTAGCAAAGACTGCCTCCAAGTCCTAATGATGTTGTTCTACCAAAAAGCTGTAGACAAAAAGTCATCCAGGTATACCAGGGCATGTTTGCCAATGTGGGGGGGCAAACACCTTGTTCATAAAAGTCAAAAAGGTTGATAGTGTGTTTGTTATTCTGAAATTGAGCACCACACACTTGTATGACCTGTACTTAATGCAGAATACCGTTTTGGGTATATATTCCTTCTTGATATAGATTTGGTTGTAGCCTGCAGTTAGTTCAATCTTGGAGAAGACTGTGGTGCCGCCCAGGGCATCAAAAAGGTTGTCAATATGTGGAAGTAGGTAACATTTTTTGATGGTAACCTCTTTTAGAGCTTGGTAATCCATGACTAATTAAAGGGTACCATCTTTCTTTGCCACAAAGAATACAGCAGCACCAAAAAGGAGACTGTGAGAGACAGATAAGTCCTTTTTACAATGCCTCCTTGAGGTAAGCACATAGGGTGTTGTCTTTGTTTGGGGTAAGTTGGTAGATGAGCCGCGCCTTAGGTACAGCTCTTTTGAGTAAGATGGAGTGTTGTATGTGCTTCTCTGGTGGCAACCTTGGTAGAGCCTCTTTGAAGATTTCTGAATGGCGGGCTACAATGTTGCAATCCTGAGGAGTAGTGGTATCCTGGTGATTATTGAAGTGTATGATCTTGTACTGGCAGGAGTCCCAGTTAATTGCCTTGAGGTTCTACTTTTTCTCCAGGGTTTCAATAATGCGTACAAAGATGTGGTTGCACAGGAGTTGGTCCACTGAGTCAGGGTAAGTCTGGTAATTGACGCCTTCATGCTTGATGACTAATACCAAGGTTGCCCAGTGTTGTGAATGCCGCTATTCACACTGTTTCAATTTTGCCTTCAGTGGGTTATTTTGAGGAAAAATATCTCTCTTTTGCCTTTTCCCCTTAAAATGAGTCTGTAGCCAAACTGGGAAATACAATTGTTCAGTTTTCTGGTTCTGTGCAACTCACTTGCCCACTCATGCTTGTGGCAAGTGATCTGTCTATGTACTGTTTTTTGGTAAAGCTACACAGTATATATTCTCAATTGTTATACCTAATAAAAATTAAGTTCTATTCATATTTTTGTCTTTGTGTCTCTCAGTACTTTGGCGCCTCTCTAGCCACATCTAGTAGATATTATTCAACCAGGGCCACAAGTTAATTGCATAGACTCCCCTGCCATTCTAACCAAGACTTATTATGAATCTAATCATAAGGTTAGGATTCCCTGTTGTGTGTCTGTATCACACTTCAGAACATAACATCCTGTCTACATGAGGGTTATTCCTTTGCAATCAGTCCAGACCCAGCACAATATCAAATTTGGGAAAAACAATGACAGGGCCCTGGATGATGGGGTGCAGGCTCTCTAGCATGGCAGAGAAGGGGGTAGTTCCCCTTGTCACAGCAATATGATGTTCATTAGCTAAAACCACATTTTATTCTGCAAAAGATTAGCAGTCAGCTTGAACTTGTCTACCAAGCTGTTGTTGACTAGGATTTGGTCTGCGCCCAAGTCCAGGAGTGTTGAGTCTGTATAACTTCAAAAGTGGAAAGGATAGTTTTAAAGTTTATTGGGATATCTGACAATGGTGTAGAGTACTGGGTCTTCCAAGGGCACTTGGATAATTGGGCATTGGTCCATGTCTTCAGGTTGGTACTCATTTTTGGGCAAGTCAGAAGTTGTGCAGGGAGAGCTTGGCTTGCTTAATGATCTCACTGGGCTTTCCCCTTTTTGTGATTGTCTTGTGTGGCAGTGATACAAAAATGGAAATAATTTTACTGTCTATTTTTTCTGTTTCTGTGCCCATTTGAACTGTGCAATACGTCATCTCAAAAACGCCATCTCAAAAGAATTTCATGATTGCATCAGGATTGACATCAGCAAAATTTTAAAGAAACTTAATAAAAATTATCAAATAGTTATTTTTTACATATTGGTTTCTAATACAGATTCTCAAAAAACTGCATCACAAAAACACTATTTTGAATCAAAATAAAAAGAGTGTTATCCAAATAAGATTTTTTGGGTATAAAAACATTTAATAAATACCCTAAAATACACCATCACAAAAAACCTCATCACAAAAACGCTATCTCAAATCAAAATAAAAAGTCTGTTATCAAAATAAGGTTACCAAAACTAAATGAATTCAACTGCAAAACTACCCAACTTAAAATGCCGCCGCGCTGCCTTAAACAAACAAAAAGCACCGCAGCGCCAACTTGTAAAAATCTTGGGCACTGCCTTGCAAACATATTTTATGCCGCAGCGGCGCAAGATTTAAATCCCCAACATACAAACTCTGCTAATCAATAATATTTCTATAAGCACTAAATTTAGAAGATAACTACAATAATTAAAAACTTAATATAACAAAAGATAAGAACTAAAAAATAATAGAAACAATAAAAAAGAGGATAAGCAAAAGCAAGTTTATTGCCAGAAAAGAAAAATGCAGGCTCAGTGGGATTGGTCTCTTGTGTTGCAGGCGCCTCCATGCTGCTGAGCAGAAGACGTGGTGGGAGGAGAGGCTTTACAGTTGTCAGGGCGGGGATGCTAGGTGGGGTGCTGAATAGTGATCACTGAGCGCTCATGGGTGGGGATTGTATAGCAATTGTTGTCCAGGCGCTGGCGCACATGGGCCAGGATCACCAGCATTTGGGCCCAGGCCAACTGGGAGTTGCGCAACATAGAAAACCAGTTGCACAAGGGAAGTTGGGTCTGACTAACTGGCACCAAACAGCCCCAGCCACCACAAGCGGAGAGCACAGCACCTATGGTGAAGCAGTTCATCAACACATATTTCATGTAGGAATAGGATAGGGGTAGGGGGATATGGAGCTGGTAAGCCAGGGAGCGGTGATTCTCCAAGCAACAAGCAGTGTCCCTGGGCTGGCCAGGCTGATAACTCTCAGGAGGATACCACATAAAGTGGCAAGTTTTAGTAGCCAAAAGAAGGTACAAAGAAGGATTGTCAGTACCAACTACCTGAAGAAACACCTTGAACGTGGCAGAGAAGCAACAGTTGGTGCTGAATTGGACAAACAAGTCCAAGGTCTGGTGAAAGCTGGTATCTGCCGCAAGCTCTAGATCCCAAAATCAAGCTACATTGTCAATATACTCATTGTGGATGACAATGGTATGAGCCTGTTGGGCAGTGATATCACTGGGAAGCAAGGTAGCTTACTGAAGCCCTAGATGCACCTCAGCAGCCAAACAAGAGGCATTATAGTAGCTGTGGTATAACTCCCCTGCCCAAATTGGGGTCATTGCATCCTCATCAGAATGCAGTGTCTGTACAAAGCTGTACATTGTCTCCTCATTATGGCAGATCCTAAACTTGCAATGAAGATTGAGGTAGTTCACCACCACATTGTTGGAGTTGCAGCGGGCGTGGGGCATGGCAGATGGGGTAGGAGGAGGCGCACCAGTAGAGGGAAGGCATTGAAAAAAGGGGTGCTGAGCATCAGAAGGATTGCCACTAGAAGGCAAACTGCTGATAGGAAGAGGCTCCTCAAACATGGAGTCCTCATCATGGAAATCCCCAGCGCTGAATTTTGGTACAGTACTGCGTTCAGAGCCAGCCACGGTAGTCACGCAGTCCTTTTTGCAAAACTGAGAGTCACTTGCCCAAAGTCAACTCAAGAAACCAATACAAACTGAGCGCAGCATTTTTCAAAAAGTGCGCCACTCCACTTTGTCCATTGAAGCCATCATTTTGTTGTAGGCTTGGTGCATATTGTTGTTGCTGTTGCTGCTGGAGTTGGGATTCATCTGATGAAGAAATAAAGTAGTGTTTGATCAAGTGGGAGGATATGTTGGGAATTTCAACCAAGAAATGATGTCAATTATGATGAAGCCCACAGATTAGGATTACAGCAGCCAACTTCATCAATTAGCAGTATAAAATCAATAATGCCAATCATGACAGACCTCAAAAAATAGAATTACTGCAACCCCATTGTCATAAATTTATAATATAAAATTTATATCTATTCAATTGCTAGTAGATTTTGGATCATTACTGCAGAATACCTAATGACATGCGCTGCCGCGCCATCTCTATCATACATAAAGCGCCACCACGCCACACAAAAAAGCTCCAGGCGTTGCAGCACCGCCTTGCAAATATTTTAGATGCCATGGCACTGCTTTAATTCTACATCAAGCGCCGCTGCGGTGCTATTTTTGAGTCCCCAAAATGTTAATCTAATTATTAATCATATTTCTAAGCACTAGTCTTAATAGGATAATCAAAAAAATATTTTGGATCAGTAGTAGATTTATAATTGTAATGACAAAATCCAAACCACTAAAAAGCAGCGCCACAGCAACTAAAATATTTGCAAGATGGCGCTTTGGCGCCTGGAGTTTTTTATAGTTGGCACCTGAGATAATTTTCAGTTGGTGCTGCAGCGCCTAGTGCTTTTACCAGTTGGCGTTGTGGCGCCTAATCTTTTACTAAAACAGCGCGGCAGCGCTATCTTTGATTTTGTTTGTCTTTACAATCATACTTTTATGTGATAAAACCAAGACTTTTCCTTTTTAATTGGGAATAAGGTATGGTATTAATTTAAGACACCATAAAATAAATTGACCCAAATTAGTGCCACTTTTATAGTCTTATTCCCTATAGTATAGCCATTCAAAAAACCATGCTTAATATGCTTTCCTTATTCCTTATTGTAGCATGAGCTTTGCTATTTGGGTTTCAACAATACAATGTTTTACTAGTGATTTTATTTAGTAATGAGGGTATTTTTGTTGTGCAAAATGCACCCATCACAAAATCTACTAAGCTTCTAAGCATCCAATTGGAGTGGCGCCCACTAATGTTGCACTAAAATCAACCTGTTTTAACATATGGTGTCATAGGACGCTATAAAGAGCACACCATCACAAATAGACTGGTGTCACTTTTAAAAAGTACAATTCAGCGCCAAATCTCACTTAAATAAAAATTGTAAGAAACTGTCTGAAACTTTGCATATTTTTTTATCTCCTCTAAACAACTGGATACTTTTTAACCCCAGTTGTATAAGCTAGTTTTAAAAATATTCAAGCTTTGCTCTTTGGCCCAGTTGAGGTAGCTCCACCGTAAATTTCTTAATTTAATATAAAAAATGGTTAAAATTTCTATATTTTTGAGCTACGGCATCTAAATTACGTCATCTTGAAAACGCCAATTCACTTGCAAGTTTTCAGTCAAAACTCACAGTTTTGCATACTTGCGCTACTAATAAAACTTTAATTTTTACATAATAAAAACATAATAATTTTGATGGTATATAATTTGAGAGTTTTTCTACAATTTCATGTAAAGAAATTGACTACTTTTATATTCAAAACATTCCCAGTTTCTCTTTAAAAATTGTCCCCAAATTTGAACTTTTATGATGTGAATTTACTCTTAGATGCCTCCCAAGCCTACCACCCACACTACCCCCAATGCTCCCAAGAGCGCAGTCACTACTGCTCAGGCAAGAAAGACCAAGGCCTCCCTCTCCAAGCAGCATCCTAAAGAAAAAACGCCTGCCAAGACCCCCACACCTTCCCCCAAGCCTGAGGCTGATAGCCTCATCCCTCCCCACTCCCCCTTTGTCTACCCCCCTCTGATCCCCAGGAGAAGCATGTCCACTTCAATGATGAAGATGAAAATGAAAGAGTCTCCAAAAACAACTCTGGTGGCCATGGTTCCACAGCCTCAGAGGAGGAGCTCATCTTAGAGTGAGACTTACATGCAGTTGCCAATATCTGCAACATCAACAGGAAATTTAAAGTTCCAGATGTTTTCCCTGACTCTTTTCCCACTATGACCAAGAAGGGGGTGCTTGCTTTGTCAAGGACAGCTTCTTTTCACCTACAATGACCAGAGAAAAAACATGGCACACCATCACTAATGGTGTGATAGTGTAGGCTGCCCTGTGCAATTAACTACAATTGGGTTTACCCAAGTCAAGGAGCTCACCATTGAGCATGACTGTTTGGGATCTGATATGATCCTATACTATCTTATGTGCCGGTACCTTCACCAAGCCATTCTTTCAACAAGGACTTGACTTCAACTGAGCTAGTAATGTATGCTCTCCTTTACCTGAATGAGGATCAGAGAGAGGAGGTTGGAGAAAAGACCAGACTCTAATGATATGTGACTGATCAACAGTCAATTGATGCCAATATTGGAGTCAGCACTAGAAGAAATGATGAGCTTGTACTTTTGGAAGTCCAGAAGACTATCATGCTTGGAAAGCCCTTTCTGCTACATGACAATGGGCAAGGTTCATCAAACCGTATTTTGTGCTTTTCAATACAAGAGGATCTTGTACACCTTCTAAAGTGTGATACCTGGTTTGCCAATGGGACTTTTGCCTCTTGTCCAAAGCTATTTTATCAGCTTTGGGCCATCCATGGTCAAGTCAATGAACACACCATCCCCTTTGTCTTCTTCTTTCTCCCTAATAAAAGGGAAGAGACTTACATTAACGCCTTGGATATACTCAAGAAAAAACTAGATACCATCGTGCCCACGCTTGAAGAAGAGCCAACTGAGAAAATGGGCTTCAAGAAGAAGAAGGTCGGCCCAGAGGCCACCCAGGAGCAACAGGCCACAACCAGAAAGGCACCAGAGTCTCTTCCCTACCATACCACGTTAATGGTTGACTTTGAGGCTGCACAGGCCAACACCTTTATCAAGGTATTTAGGAGCAGGCCCCAGGGCTTCTTCTTCCACTACCGCCAGGCTCTGTGCAAGAGCCTGATGAAAAACCCAGCCCTTAATAAGCTGGGATTCAAGGATGGCACAAAGGAGGCCATAAAGATCTTCAATTGCTTTTCTGCTCTGGCCATGGTCAGAAAAGAAGAGGTTAACTTTTTTTATGACAAGCTTCTCAACAACAATTACATTATTGAGAACCAAGAAGCATTTGCTCCTTTCATCTAGTACTTTAAGCACCAGTGGGTGGGTGTATTCCAGGAACATTTCCGCATCTGCAAGGGCAGTAACTCAATTAATTGAAACTTCTATAAGCAGGTCAAAGATGGCGTAACTAAGACCATATCATCACTTAAAAACTGGCACAATCAATTTTCCTGCCTGGTTAAGGTAAAAAAGCCTATGTTCAATGCAATTTTCAACAAGCTGAAGATTCAGCATGCTCCTGGAGATCAGCTATACTCCCAGGCTGTCAAAGGCAAAGCTGTTGTATCCAAGCATGCTGGCCAGCAGGTCAAGTTTGCAAGTGTTACCAACGAGTTTTTGGCCTATTACACCAGAAAAGGCCAACTTACCCATCTCAAAGGCATTGCAAGGCCTTTGGATCTAATGTATAACCCACTTTCTTTAAAAATAAACTTCTTTCTTTCAAATATTTAATTTTAACTTTATTTTTAGTATATACATGTTTAATATAGAGTTAAAATTTAATACAAAAAATTACTGTTTTAGGATGTGTTGACTTTGGAGATTTTGCACTATAGTTAGTATTAGCTGACCCCACATTTTTATTGCAGATTTGGAATCCTTGGATGATTTTGAGTATATTCATATGTTTTTTATGGTTTTTGAATTCTTTTTGGCATTTATCAACATTTTATGTTATCTGGCGTGGTTTAGCCAGAAATCTGGGATAGGGTTAAGATGGCGTCTTTTGAGATGGCCTTTTTGGACACATTTTTGAGATGGCGTCTTTATAGATAGAATTTTTAAGTTGGCATCTTCCTAGGTGGCGTATTCCACCATTTGAACCTGCAAGTTTGTGGTTTGGGTTGTTGTTGTTGTTCCTAAAGGCAGGCAATTGGAGCGTCCAGTTGGGTGAGAATCCTTGGGTTGCTCTCTTTTCCCAGTTTGTGCCTTGTGAAGAGCATTGGACGTTTGTTCTGCTTTTCTGCCTCACAATATAGGCTCTGAAGGCTGGTCACCTGGGGTAGGTTTACATGTCTCATTACGTGCAGCTTGAGTGCATTGTAGTACATGAGATGGGTAGCTGGGTATCAAAGGCCATATCTGAAGGGAACATAGTCAAAGTTCCTTGTATGCTTGGGTGAGCTTATTTACTGTGCCTTTCTGGGTGAGATTCTTCACTTGGTATATAATCATAAGTGTGGTATCCTTCAGCACAAACCTTGTCAAGAAGTCCTGCTTGAAGGTGGTCCAATCTTTCTTGTTGTGTGGTCCTCATGCCACTTGTTGCACCAGGTGCCAGCACTGTGTGTTAACCAAATGAAGATAGCTGCAATCCAAAAATGTTGTGTGCATTCCATTTGTGCCAACTAAATCTAGGCAGATTGAATCCATGCTGTGGTGTTGTTGTCATTGGCTCCATCAAATGGTTTCACAGCGGCACTACAAAGTTGTTGGGCTACGTGGGCTGGCACTATACTTTTTTCTGTCAATTGAGAGGTGCCAGTAGGCGCTTGGAAGAACCCTTGCGCTGATAGGGTGTTAAAGGCAGGGATTGGCATTATCATTTTCTGATATAGTATAAACCTTTCTGTATTTTGGTACCAGGCGTGTAGGGTAACCAGTCTTTGGGGAGGCCAGGCATGATTCTTTTGTAGATTTGTTGACCACAACAAGTACAAACAACAAGCAGATTTTGAAGGGAAGAGTAGGATGTAAAATCCATCTGTGCTACAATGTTATAACTGTGCTGTTTTAGTAGAGTTACAAGGTGAAAAATATTTGGAAAATAGATGATATTCTTTATTGGGAGATAGTTATTATATAAAAATTGTGAAAAGTAGATAATAGGAGCATGAATGTGTTGATCACACAGTTGAATGGTGAAGGGGGTGGCTTGATCCTGGTAATGAGTCAAGTGCCAAAACAAGTTATCCACTGTAGGGGATCACCATCTGTTCATGTTGTTGGATTTGGAAATTTGAGTTGACTTCCTTGTTTGGCCAAGGGTCACTGAGAAGTTGGGTTGCGGGTCACAAAACTGTTTAGTTGGAACCTTATTGGCAGGTCAAGCCTGCTGTTTTGACAGTACTGCTTTTTTACTTATTAGATTGCAGGATCACATGGAGGGATTAGCTTGGCCCAGCCTGACTTTGGGTCTTTTGCAGATAAATCTGAGCTTAGGCCTTTTGATTGAGCCAAAATCTTCTTAGGTGATTAAGTCACTATTTTGATATTTCATTCACCTTAATATATTTCAGATATAAGGATCAAGATGTTATTCTATGTCTAGGATCATATCTCCATCTAATAAAAAGAAAATTACCAAAACTGATTAAACCTCATATTTCAATACTGATATGCACTAGCCTTTTTTTATGAATTTATGACCAAATAATTACTCTGCGATCCCCAGCCCTAAATTGATTGTGACAAAGTGCTATAAGACTATTATTAAAGAGCAAGAATAACTGATTTTTGTAACTTTGCTGTATTGGCAGAAGTATTAAAAGGGGAATAAGATTGGCATAGATAATATCTTTATTTGAGAAGAAGAGATTATATAGGGTCTTAGTATTATTGGGGGCTAGTTATATGTTCCTATTATATTGGTACAATTCTTGTTAAATGACCTTTGTAACATATATGGAAGTACTCAGCTGTGATGTCTCAATTGTTGGACTCTTCTTGATCCATCTCGACTTTGGGTCTTGGGTGTATCAAGTTGAATACAGATTTCTTTCTCTGGCTCAGAACCTTGTTGGGAGTTTACCATGAAGTTGTAACATGATTAATGACCCAAACAAGAATATACATATGGTAAAGTATAGTTTTAATAAAGTTGCAGCAAACCTATAGCATATTTTAAAGGCAACATAAACATAGATGCAAATTTTAGCATTGAAAATACCGATTTAGTTTAAGGGGTAGTTTATAAATCTAAATCCTCACCTCCTGGTATGAATGTATATAAAAGAGGCAATGTAACTAAGATGTAAAATGAGAAAAATTATCTTACAAAGATCTTTTATGGAAATAGAGGCTTTAAAGTATACCTAGATATTTGATCTGCAGGTTAAGATAAAAGTCATGGATTGTACTGTAAACGATGATTTAGTTTCGCTTAGGGCGAACAATAATTCTGGCGTTTTTACGCTGGAAGTTGTTGCCGTTGTAGAACCACATATCAAAGCCACCATCACCCCTGCGTTCGACATAAGTACCTTCATAGTGCTTGGGGATGCATACGATGTATTTGCAGTCAAACCATGCACATTTCTCCTCGTATATGAAGTCTTTAGACATTCTTAGTTGAGGCGATGACCATTTGCCCAAGTACGGTTTCACTTCAAACACAGCACAGGCGTGTTCCTTATACTTATTCGAATATTCGTTGTACATTTCCAAGAGCTCATTGGCAGTACCAGTGACAGAAGAAACAACTAAAAGCAAGCAACAAAATTTCATATCACTTTCCTTCTCAAATGGTTCTTTAAATACTCTAATCTGACTAAACCTTATATTTGCTTTGGATGCATACATCTTAGTTTTGAATTAATCTTTGACATCCTATTGTCCCATTGAAAACCATTCATCATGTTTCAAACTTATATTTTAGCATTTTATATTTAAAATACGATAATCAAAAGATTCAGGCATATCGTGTCCCGCTAAGCGTAAATTACTATATTTTCAAATCCGCTTTATCCAATTAAATCAACATATATTTCCAGGGCTGAAAGGGATCCTCTGGGCTCTTTGCTAAGGTATCCCTAAAGTTCCACGTCTGTCAATCCATACGACCTGGTTTTTAAATTAAACCAGGAGACAATAAAGCAATTCATTGTTGACTAAATCGGAAAAAATCAAGTTTATGTTATCTTTTTCTTTTAAGCGCATATCCCTCTTTGGTCTATACATCGCTTGCACTTGTGACCCTAAACCAAATAGGTGAATTCGTATGAAATTTGCTTTTCTCCGGAAACAAGCTCCCTATTTATTATCTCCACTCTATCCAAACTTAAG
Organism: Entomophthora muscae; assembly: GCA_014839935.2. Lineage (NCBI taxonomy): Eukaryota > Fungi > Entomophthoromycota > Entomophthoromycetes > Entomophthorales > Entomophthoraceae > Entomophthora > Entomophthora muscae. The sequence continues at coordinate 150,160 of QTSX02006439.1, read as the reverse complement.
CTCCCTTACGTTTAAGCTAAGAATCAACACTATCAAACATATTAAGCCAATCAAATGAAAGGACAAAATAGACCAATCTGAGTATACCTCGTCATGCTTATAAGTACCCCATTGCATAATTTTCTATTTTTATATACATGCGAAACTATATTGTATTTCATGTAACGAGATCCCAAGACTATAGAAGTTTTTACAGCTACGAAATTGCACGAAATGATTCAACCTAAAATAGAGAATGCTTGATTTATTGACTTGAACCGTTCAATCAGCAAAAGGCTAGTAAAAGACAAAACTATACCAAAAGGCACTGTATAACAAAATTAAATGCAGGAAAGTAGAACCAATGCAGCAAAAATAACTTGGTTTCCCAAACAAAAGGATTGGGCTATGCTAGGATATAAAGCAACTTGATCTTTATACTGGAGAGGTACCAGCAGGTGTAAATTAGCAAACAAAATTATAGTTGCCTCCAAACAAATTTTTACAAACATTAAATAAAATTAACCAGTACAAGTTAGATAATATTTACATCCAAAATGTAATAGGAAGGCTTCAAAGGGAATCCAAAACAATTCAATTGGAACCCCAGAATATTTCATCAATTTCAGAAGCCCTTTGTTGGAGTATAATAGTTTTAGCACTTTCTAAATTGGGCCGTCTAATTGCAATAAAATCAAAATCGAGTAAATTGAAGCTCATCCTTTTAGTAATTTATATGTATCTTAATTTCAAAATGCTCTCTACTAATGTTTTAACATCTTCACCTACTCCCTCTCAGAAAATTATTCCCCCAATAACCAACTCAACTATTGAGCAGTTGGTGGTACTCCTTCCACATCAACATTTTTATGGGGATCAACTGTTTTAAATCCTAAGAGAAACACTACCTGTACAAGCCTTATGACTGCCATGACATAAATGTACAATATGTGGCTTGATATGATACTATATATGGGTCATTATTTTAAAGATTAATCTGTTTTCTATTAACTGTGCTACTTTGCACTTTAAATTTTTGTTTTAATTTTCTTATCAATAAATTTAAATAATTACAACAATATTAACAAAATAAATCTTATTTAATCCTTATAATGTAAAAACCTATATTAAATTAAGCATTTTCTACTTACAGCTAAATTAAACTGTATTAAAAGCCAGTAACAATCTTAAATCATATATCATTACTTCTTGAAAGCTGATTAGTACAAGATGACTTCATTCTAAAAAGATCAACATAAAAATACAATAAAACTGATATGATGCTTTTTGTTGGAAATTAAATTGCTGCCTAAAATCTTAGCTTTTTTGCATATTTAATAAATAAATATTAAATAATTTTAGAGCAGTTTATAAAAAATCTAGTAAAAAGTTAAAAAACTAAAACTAAAATTAAAACTAAATTTTTATTGAAATTGGGTAATTTTATTTAGCATAAGTAATTTATTCTTAAGTTAAATTTTATAGAAAATATATAATAAAAACTTATAAGAGAGTAAAAGTTTTTCTTTTCAAATTCTTAAGTATTTAATATTAATAAAATAGCTTTATACAACTGTTTGATAAAATTATATTTCTATACTGTATGCTAGAGATAATATATATATAAATTTCAAACATAAAAAAGAATGTATCAAAATCTTGCTTTATTTAATTAAATTTAATAAAGGTTAAAATTTATTTAAATTAAATTGAAAATGATCTTAGTCATTGTATCTATAAAAATAAGATACAACTTTAATTATACAAGAAAATATTTATATGTGATTAAAAATAACATTTTTGTTTTGATAGATTTAAGATATATAAAGTTTGTTTTTTAAGAACTGTTAAAGTTATAATAAACTTAAGTTTTTTTAAAAAAAGGTTTTGGGTTGGTTACTAAAAGTAAGCTAAATAATGATTTATACTTTAAATTTAGTTTACTGATTAAAATATCATACTTTAAGAGTTAATTAGCATATTTCATTTCAAATAATAATTTTATAAGCTTACATTCAAAGCCACTTCAAGATACTAAATTGGTATTAAAATATAAAGTTGTAGCATAATTCTGAAAACTGAGATTAAGGGCTTTCTAGTGATACTAATTTGAGCGCAATTGAAGTACTATTTGCCAAGATATCAACAGTTAACCAGAATATAAAAAGAGGTAAATAAACAATGATATCAGACTTCAGGGGTGATATTGATAAATTAAGGAGATCAGTTGGGGGTCAGTTGGGGATTTATGCCTGTAGTGCAAAAGCTCAGCTAACATGGTATTTAAACAGCTCAACTTTACAGAAATTTACTTTACAATTCACACCTTTACTCCTCTCTGATAACTGCACATCTATTTTCAAGCAAGAACTGCCTGAACCAAGCCAAGGAACACAACCACTATCATTATGGAACCTATAAGTTTGCACCTCAGATGACACCTTTCTTCTCACTGGGGGCTTCTACTAAGAGAGAAAGAATCTCTATGCTTAAACAAGCATTCCTTTTTACTGCTGGCAATGATCTTAACAGCTTTGTTGAGCACTTCTTATTAAAAGCAGAGTTTCAAAAAAGTACCTTCTTACCTGTCATACAAAGTTTCAAGACAGATGATTTCCTTAAAAACCTAAAGGAATTGATATCAGAATCCCCTGCCAAGCACCTTCCTTCCCTAAGAGCATTGGTTACATCAAGCTACAGTTTGAAAGAGCTTTGGGATTGTGGATTTAAAATGACAAAAAATGAGTATTCATATTCTAAAAAAATAAAAAATGCTAAAAAAGTATCATTGAATTCAAAAAATAAAAAAGGAAAAAATGATTCAGTAAAGAAAGAAAACATAAAAAATATTTTAAAACATATATTAAAAAATTCATTTCCAACCAGCCAGTTTACTAAAAAAATCCCCTGGATTGATTTATGAAGAATTACAAAAAGAAGTGAGTGAATACTCAACTAAAATAAAATACTTGTTATTGAAAACAAAAAAAGAAATTCATGAAGAATTAAAAATAAAAAACAATATTTCTATTTCCCTTTCCACCTTTTATAAGATTATTCCTAATAATATAATTAAAAGCAAAAATTAAACTGATATGTGTAACATTTGCAACTTAAAAAATCATTAGAAATGAAGAAAAAGGATTTGAGTATAAAGAAGTTGTCATTGCCTAAATATATTAAAGAAAATTTGGAATCTATTGACCTACATGAAAAGTTTTATAAGCATCAAAATAAAGAATATATTACTGATATAAATAATCTTGATAATAATTCATGTGTTATAGTAACAGACTATAAAGAAAACTTTAAAATAGGTGGGGGTCCTATAGAGACAAATAATTGTTTTTATGAGAAAATACCTATTTTTTATTAGGATTTGCAATTCCTTTTAAAGAAAATGAGAAAATTAAATATGAGTATCATGACTTTCTATCTGAAACTTTATCTCATGAATCTTTGTTTTCAGGTCAGTGTTTGATAAGTCTGCTTAAAAATAATAAATTTAATAATATTAAAAATATTAAAGTTTGGACTGATAATGGTAATCATTTCAGATCTTATGAATTCTTATATTATCTTTTTAAAGAGGTACCTAAAATTATAAAAGGAACAATTAAGTTTAATAGATTTGTTGAGTGTCATGGCAAAAGTATTGTTGATGGTCATTTTGGTGTATTATCTAAAATATTTAAACAAAAGGAAAATGAGATGCATATAAAAAATATGAATGATCTCAAAATGATTTTTGAGAGAGAGGAAGAAAGAAAGAGTTTATATGAGTCACTTATAAATAATTCAGATGTTTCCCAAAAAAACCTCTTTTTACATCTATGATAGAAAACCTAGACCTAAAAAAAGCTGGCTTGAAGTCAAAGCATTTTATGTTAATCTTTCATATTTAATAAAAGATGGTGAGCTGTATGTTTCACCTTTTACATTTGAGGATGTTAAGGACTACTCCAAAATAAATTACTGTGAAAAGTTCTGCACAGATGACATAGAAACAAAGAGAACTGATAATACTAAAGGATTGGTAGGGCATGTTCATGAAGTTGGACACATAACAAAAACTTATATTTCACATAGGGTAAATAGTCTTTTAAATACAACAACTTTTTTTTCTAAAAATAACTAAGAAATTAATTATATGAGCCAAAGATAGGGTAATAGCAATTATAGCTTTGGGGCTGCTATTACTCTCCCATGCAACTCATATATTTAATTCTTGGCTTATTAAAATAGTAAAAAGGGGTTTAGCAAAAAATACAGTTATTAAAAATAAAATTTATTTTTATTATTTGTATATTTTACACTCTTAAACTTTTCTTAAGTAAACTAAGCATTATATTAATGTTCAAAAAACATAAGTTTATGACTTAAATGTTACCAAAGAAGTTAATATGCTTTGAAATGCTTAAGCTGGCGCCTTGGCTTAATATAATAAATAATGACCCATATAGTGGTTTTTGATACCACAAAACACTACCAGGACAGTAGGATCACTTGCCACAAGCATGAGTGGGGCAAGTGAGATGCGCAGAGTCAAGAAACCAAACAACTGCATTTCCTGATTCAGTCATCAACTCATTTTGAGAGGCAAAAGCAAAAGCAAGAGATTTGTCTTCAAAATGGCCCACCAAAGGCAAAATTGACACATGGTGAATAGCGGTATTCACAACACCCACCCACCCAATCCCAGACCCCTTAGGCCAGCACTGCCTCTACATCTTCCTTCCTACGCTATTCTGCCTACTAGGCATCACTCTTCCCTTCCCCAATAAACCCCCTGTTGCCAAACATTTTCTATTTATATTATCTTTATTTTGAATTTCAATTGTCCATGTTCTCTTTGTTTATAGTTGTTTTTCTTCTTTATATTCAGCTTAGTTCTATAAAATCATATATTTACTATGCCATGTATCTAGATCCAGAGCTCAGTTATTTTTAGTACCCAAACACAGCCCCTTATGAAAGTATTAACAACAATTTGGTGACCAGCTAAATTTGAATTATAAAATTATAGGTTAACTGTTTTTATATAAAGTTGTTACTAATCTGAATTCAAAACCTAAATGATAAACTTCAAGCTAATCAGGAGCCAAGTGATAAAGTGATTGTTGTGGCATAAAGGGTCATTCAATAATTCTTTGATGCATGTGCACTAATTAATGTGATTGGCTGGATATTTTGCCATTGTGCGCAATTGCTGCTGTGGCAAGTTGTTGATGGACTAGTGCACAATCAGCTGCTGGGTTAACACTAGTCCACCAACAACTTGTCACAGCAGCAATGGCGCACACTGGCAAAAGATCCAGCCAATCATATTAATTAGCGCACATGTATCAAAGAATTATTATTTGACCCTTTATGCCACAACAATCACTTTATCACTTGGCTCCTGATTAGCTTGAAGTTTATTATTAAGGTTTTGAATTCAGATCAGTAACAACTTTATATAAAAACAGTTAACCTATAATTTTCTAATTCAAATTTAGCTGGTCACCAAATTGTTGTTAATATCTATACAAGGGGCTGTGCAAAGCGCCAAAAATAATATGGCAATTATGGAAGCAATGCCAACACAAAGCAAACAACACATATTGAGATGAGTGTAAAACATATACACAATGGGTAAAAAGATGGGATAGTGTAGCAAATGGGAAAACAAACAGGAATAAACAAAGAGGCAATAGTATCAGAATAATAAATATTTTATTGGGGCAAAAACTATAAAAACATATGGAAAGGTTAGTAAAAAATCAATAAGAGAATTGAAGAAACTTCTAAAAGACCTTGACTCTGTAGTTACAGAGATCAAAGAAATTGACTGCAAGGTCAAAGCAAAGGTGAAGGCCACTGTCCTTGAAGGCAAGAAACTTGACAGGGTGACATCCAAGGCATTAATGATCAAAATGCCTGACACATCAGAAAAAGACCATTGTGCGCCTGCTCAGCATTCAAAAACAGTGGCCAAGGGCTTGCAATTCAAGTCCTTTGCCCTCTCTGCACTGTCTGTCTGGACAGATGACCCTGAAATGTATGCCCACCTAAAACCTACCAAGTGGGCAAGGACAGAGGATAAAGAATTGCCCGTACAACTGCTTGCGCCACAAATGGCAAAGTCTGCCAAAGCCACAGGCAAGGAAGAAACCCATGAAGGTACATAAAAAATTATAATTAATAAAAACTTCAAAAATACTTTCCTTTTTTTGTTATAAAACATTAACAGTGAACTCTGCCGGGTCCTGGTTCCTTTTGTCCTGCCCACCTTCTATTTGAATTATGCCACTCACATGGCCAAACAGCTCTATCTGTCCTCTCTGTCTTGCAGGAGCTCAAAAACAGGGTCCATGGTACTTTTCTGATGACAAGAGACAGGCTAGCTGGGCTGACACATGCCAAGGGGGCATTCAAGTGGGCATTTACTGCCTACAAGGATGCCCAACTGGTCTACCTGAACCCGGTGGTTCTCAGTGGATTTTACTGTGTAAACTCCATTGAGCTTGTTTGGGACATCCTGGAGACACTCTCATTCAACAATGTACCAGAGATGGGCTGGGCCCATGTGGCTGCTTGCTTCTTCTTCCTGGTAGAGCATACTATCTATTATCTCTTGGACAACTTTAGGTGTGTGGTGTCAAAACTGGCTGTTTCAGACACAACAGCCGTAAAGAAGACAAAAATCCTCCTGGCAGACTTTGGGCTGACCTTTAGTGCCAACAAGATGGGGGTCCCTCAAGCAATGGAGCTGATCTTTGCAAAGACAAATCATGAAAAGAAGATCAGCATAACATACAACAAACTTTGCAAGCTTACTGAAGCCTTTTCTAGGCAAAGGCTTCACCTTGTTGTTTACCTGGGGTTCCTCTTCTACTTTGGGATGGATGCGTCTGTAGAGGACCTGGACAGAGTTCTTCTTGGGATTGAAAAGGCCAGGCTCTCTCTGGATGGGAAGAAGGTCCCTCCAGATACAAATTGGTGGACCACGTTATTAAGTACGCCCTGGTCCTGGCTGGCACCTTTGGGTTTGAAGCCCCATCAGAAAAGCTGCTCCTTCATTCCCACCTCACCATACTCTCTTTTACCAGCAGGCAAGAATACTTCAATAAGGGTGTATCCACCATTCACCGTGTGGCAGTGGAGGTTGTGTGCCACCTCCATTGTGGGGTGGGTACATACTGCCAAACCTATTATAGGTGCTCTTAATTTTTTCTCTATATCAATAAACATCTTTATACTCTAGATTATTTTTATTGTAAATAATTTTTTAAGTCTTATTTTAGCAAACAAGATTTGCAAAATATATCCCAGAGAAAATCTAAATAAAAGCATAATAATTTATGTTAATAAAATATACTTCTAATTTTTACACTTTACATTTAACTTTTTTAATTTGATTTTTATATTTATTTAACAAAAGTGATATAAATATATTTGCGTAATCCAGTATCAAGTGTTTGGGACACCCTTAGATGCCATAATAAAAAATGATTATAGAAAAATAAATTACTAACCTGTATTGATGGTCCTGCTGAATGTGATTACAGGCTTTGAAACATCTAAATATAAAATAATAATTAATAAATCTTGAATAGTAAATTAGAGAATAATAAAAAGGTTGGACAAGCTAAGCTTCTAATTGATTGACTGTTTGGCAAGGCACGCGGGGATGAACAAATCAGTGTGGCCATAGAATTTGGCCACAGTCTCAGCTGGGAGGGTGTGGATCCCAGCCTGCAGCAAATTAAACAGGTCTTTGGTCCCAGTTGGGGCTCCTTGCTTGATAACTTGCTTGAGCCACCCAAAGACTTCCTCAATGGGATTTAGGAAGGGCAAATAGGCATGGAGGAAGAGAAGGCGCAAATTTGCCATGGCCAATTGCTGGGGGCCCACTAAAATGCTAGTGCCAATCACCAGGAATTCCTCGTGAATATCAGCCACCTTATGGAGACCAACATTGTCCAGCACAATTACGTTGGTGAAGCCCAGGCTTGTGCGCCTCAGGTGCTCCTGGACCAATCAGAGAAATGATAGGAAGGTCCAGCTATTGTGAGATCCCAAAATTATTTGGTACAGCTCAACCCCCTTTGGACCAAGGAGAGCCACCATCAAATAAGCTGTGGCGCAGACTTCAGCACACCAAGCCATCCTGTTATTTGAGCCTTTGAGGACATACCCATATCCATTGCGCATTGAGGAGCCAAATGCTTATTTAATGTATTAGAAATTGACTGTCTCCTTAACTTTGAGAGCAGTGTACGCCTCTGTGTATTTTTTCCAGACGTCAATGTTGGCTGGACTATTATGATTGTATGGGGATACCCCGAGCTTTTTCCAGGAAAAGCACATTCCCTTGAGCAGATGGTAGTAAAAGGAAATTGAGGCCTCAACCCCCAAAAGTAGATTTGACCATGGCCTGTATATTTGCCAGTTCAAGATGGCAGTCCCTGGTTATCCACTGGTGGATTGCTCATTTGTGCTCCTTGGTGAGCATGGTAGAAACGTGCAAGGATTTCTCTGCATCAAGGACTCAACCTGTGTTGATGAACTTGTTGAAGGTCTTGCTGGCGTACTTGGGATCCACTCCAACAAGAAGCCTTGGCCACCTTGTAATTGCCTGATTCATGCATTAGCTTAAGCAGGATAATGCATGTTGTGTTTGGCTCCAGGAGACAACATCCTGGAGGACACGGCGGGAAATCTTTATAACAAAAGATTTGAGGTTCAAAGCTAGCCTTGGGTTAGCCTTCAGGGCAAAATTAAGGAAATATACCTTAATTTCCTGGAAAACAAGATATAAAAGTCCTTTTGGAAGAAAGAACAGGAAAAGCTTGAAGATTATAAACACCAACACAAATGTGGATAAACTTGGTCTTATTAGGAATAATGATTCTACTTTAAATAGTAGGCAAGGGACGGTGATCACTCATTAGGAAGACAGAGTGGCTGAGGGGGTCACATTGGGATGAGGTCATACCAGGATCAATCACAGACAGGTACAATAATCTGGAATGGGTGGATATTGAACCAGACCCATTTGCAGAAGGCAAGGAATTTATGAAGTTGAACATGAACCCAGCCAAATCTTTGCAACTATCACAATTTGAAGGCCATATTGAAATAGCATTAATTGCGCAATTTACAACATCTCCCCCCTCAAGATTGGACACAGGGAGGTGGTATTTGCGGAGAAACTTGGAATGAACACAGGCAAAAGGACGTCCAGAAGACAGCAGTTTCACTATATACTCAACACCCTTCAAAAAGGTGACCTCACAGGGCCCAACCCAGAGGGAATCTAGCTTATGGGCTCTACCACCTGTACAATTCTGGTTATAGAGAACTAGATCACCTATTTGATACTCAGGGAGGGGGGCTCTATCAGCATTGGACGGGAGAGCTCCAGGGCCTTAAACTTGTAAGCAGTAGAATAAGCAGTTGTCTGGATGTCAATGATACAATTTTTTAAGTCTCTAACATGGGCTTCAGGATTTTCAGACGTATCAAATTTGATCAAAGGGGGTCCCAAGATTGAGGGGGTAGCTGCCTCACGCCCATACAGCATGGCAAAAGGTGACTTGCCTGTCATGCGGTGCCTAATGAGTCAGTAAGCAAAGAGGGCAGCAGGGAAGAACATATCCCAATTGGCAGCGTCAGAGAGCGTGAGCTTTCTCATTATGGACACCAGAGAGGAGTTTGCTTGTTCAACAGTTCCATTGGTGGATGGGTTATAAGGCACGGAGAACAATTGGTGAGTTCCCATAACTTCAACAATAGAAGTGATGAGACAAGCATTAAAGTTGGTACCATTTTCAGAGAGCAGGACTTGAGGGCAGCCATGTCAATAGAAAATGTCTTGTAGCAAGAAAGTAGCTGTGGTCTTAGCAGTTATATCTTTTGTTGCTCTGGCTTCAACCCACTTGCTAAAGTGGTCTACAGCAACCGAGATGAATTGACATCCAGACCTAGACCAAGGGAAAGGCCCAACAGCATCAATACTCACCATGTGGAAGGCATGCTTTGGGGGGATGAGTTTGAACTGGTGTTGGGACAGGCAAGGGCGTTGGAGTTTACAGGAGTGACAGGAGGCAAGGACATCAGGGATCAGGAGACGCATGTTCTCCCAATAGAAGTTCTTGCACAACCAGTCATGAGTCTTGGCTATGCCTCCATGACCAGTGTCAATGTGAGCTTAGAGGATGATGGTTATCCTCATGCTAGGGCAAACGTAGGGTAGGTAGGCATTGTTAACCTTTTTGAAGAGTTGTCTATTGCAAATAACAGTGTCCTTGGATAGGGTATGTAGTGCCAAGAGGATGTCTTCTGGCTCAGTGGTCCAAGAGTCAGGATACCCTATTAACTTTTATAGACAATCAGCATCAGCAGGATAAATAGCTATTATTGGCATTCTGGACAGACCATCAGCTTTCTGATGCTAGGCCCCAGGACAGTGTATCACAGTGAAATTGTACCCTTGTAGACGCAGATCCCAACATGCTAGTTGACCTTCAGGCTCCTTTAACTGCTGCAGCCATTTGAAGGAGGAGTGATCTGTGACTACTGTGAAGTGGGTCCCATAAATGTAATGCTGAAACTGTTTCACCACATGCAGCACTGCCAAACATTCCTTCTCAGTGACGCTGTAGCTCTTCTTGTGCTTATTGAGGACCCTTGACAAGTAGGCTACAGGTCAATCCACACCTTCATTGTCAAGTTGGGCAAGGATGGCACCCACAGCTACTCCACTAGCATCAGTGTAAAAGATGAACTCTTTATCATAATCAGGAAAGACTAGGATAGGAGCCTCCTTAAGCTTGGCCTTCAGCGCTTTGAATGCTTGTTGTTGGCTGTCAGTCCATTCAAAGGGGATGTTGCAAAGCAGTTGGACAAGGGGTTCACTCAGTTCAGCAAAGTCAGGTATAAACTGTTGATAGTAGCTCATCATACCAAGGAATACTTGAACCTCTTGAAGATTTGTGGGATGTAGCATCTTGTTAATGGCTTTCATCTTTTTATTCATGGGGAAGATTCCAGTTTGAGTGACCTTATGACCTAAGAATTCAAGACGTTCCTTGAAGAAGGAGCACTTGGAGGGTTTGAGTTTCAAGCCAGCTTTGAGATGTTCCAAGTGGTTGGTAAAGGTAGCTCTGAATACGGTGATGTTGTCAAGGTACACAAAGACACAAGAGAGCTTTAGGTCTCATAGGATGGAGTCCATAGCCCGTTGAAATGTGGCAGGGGCATTGAAGAGTCCCTGGGGCATTTGAGGGGGTTCAAAAAGGCCTTCTGAAGTGATAAACGCAGCCTTTTCTCAATCTTCAGGAGATAAGTCAACTTTCCAGTACCTAGAAGCTAGATCCATGGCTGAGAAAAACTTGGAACCACCCAGCTGTCTAAGTGCATCATCAATTCTGGGCAAGGGGTATGAGTCTTTCTTTATGAGAGAGTTCAGGCGGCAATAGTCCATTACAATTCAATGTCCACCATCTTTCTTCTTGAGAATCAGTAACAGGGAAGCCCACAGACTTTGGGAAGGAGCTAGTAACCCGGTGTCCAGAAGTTGTTTGAGTTCTTTAGACACCTAAGCATCTTCCACCCTACTACAGTGGTATGGTTTGGTACAAAAAGGGGGTACATTCCCAGTATCAATCTGATGGATGACCCCTTTAGCTAGGCCATAGTCCGTAGGACCAGAGGCAAAGATGTTGCTGAACTGATCAAGTAGGCCAACACGTCTTTTTGCTGAACAGGAGACAGTTGGGGGAAACCAGCAGCGGTGAACAATAAAGGAACTTGAGGATTGTCCTCAGGTAGATTAAAATCACTGAAAATTCTGAAGGGGTATATGGAGGCCACCTGTTCTGCTCCCAGTATACAACCATGCCCTACAACCTGGCCTTGGGTTACCTGCATGGGTAGGGCTGTCAGGTTGGCAAGCAGTAATTGTACGGGCTCTTTGTGGATTTGATCTAAAATCCTAGGACACATGCAGGGCTCTGTACAACTTAAGGATTCAGGTGAGTAAAGTTCCAAGAATGACTTTTCAGGCAGCTCAAAAGAAATCTGGGAATCAATCACCACTTGAGAGTCCAGGGGAATGGTGATAGCTGCTGGTGCTAGCAGAGGTACCCCTTCTTCCGCAGGGCAGGAAGGAGGAGGGGTACACATGCTGGAAGAGTGAGTCCTATAGTTGAGAGAGAAGATACCTGTAGGGTACTCAAGCACACAAGTTTTAAGACGTTTCCCTGGGAAGTGCTGAGGCTCTTCAAAAATCAAAGGAGCCTCATATATCAAGAGCAAAAGGTATCCATCTTGTAAGTTTACAATCCCATTATACTCTCAGAGGAATTGCGTACCAACCAAGAGGACATAGCTTTTGTTCTCAAGGAATACGGCGGGGGAAGCAATAAGGAGTTTCCCAAACCTCATGGGTAGAGCAGAGTAGGCACCTATGGCCTGTGTCTGTGCCATACCAGCTGTGCCATACAACTGCGTGTATTTGAGGTCAGGGGCCAACTTAAGTTACTTCATTAGTTTGGAAGAGACCATGTTGACTGAAGAACCCGTGTCTAATATGGCTTTGATCTTAACCTTTTGGATTGATACTTCCATGTGGGTTGTATCTCTCCCAAAGGGGGAGCAAGACTGCCAACACATCTTTCACAGCTTCTAGCTCCTTTTCCCATTTAGCTATCATGTATCATAACACAGGAATCTCCTTATATACAGTCTGTAGCGGGAGAGATACAGCCACATTTTGAAAGAGAGCGTTGGCTAGCTTGGCAGCTTCCTCAGAGGAATCAACCAAGACAGGAGGTTGATGGGTTTGAGCTAGGTAAGGGCAAGCCACCATAGACTTAGCTTTACTTGCAGGTACTTGGGAAGTGGTGGTAGTCTTCCCAGAGTGAAGCTTGTATGGGACAGAGATAGTTTCCAGAACAGCCAAGACCAAATAGCCATAACTATCAGAATCTTCACTATCAGAATCTTCAGGCTCTGAATCACTGGAGAGATTGTGAAACAGATGAAGGATAGTTAGTCCAGAGGAAGACAGAGCTTCCTCATCAGACAGAGGATCAGGGGAAGATGGGGGAGATTGGTCAGCAGAGAGCGTCTCCATCTCTAAGCTGACCTCTCTTTTCCTGCCTGTTCCTTGGGGTCACAACCTTCCACTCAAGGATTAGTGCAAGTGCGTGAGTGGTGCCCAATCTGGCCACAGTTATGACAACCTTGCCTCTTAGCCTGTCCACCAGCACCCAGGGTCATTATGCGCGGCATACAAGAGGTAGTTCCAGCATTGTTGGCCTTATTTTTGCATACCACTGTTCCTCCATGGGTCAAATGCATCTCTTGTAAGAGAGTCTTAATACTCTTGATGGAAGTGAGCAAAGCCTTGTGTGCCTTAAAGTGTAGGCATAAAAGCTGGTTCACCTTCAAAGCATTTGAGCAAGCCGTGTAGGCTTCCCAGGGAGTTAACTGTCAGCTGGTGATTAACTGTTGGCCTTCAATGTAGAAACAATCTGCAAACTCAGCCAGGGTTTCCTTGGGCTTTAAAGCAATGTGCATAAAGGCATCCTTCTTGACCTCCAAGCTGAGATCTCCTCCAAATTCCTCAATAAGGAGGCGCTTCATGTCTTCCCAAGTGACAATGGAGGAGAGCTTGGGGACCATGACTTCCTGGCAAGTGAAATGGAGACAGGTGAGGATGTGTTCTTTCTTGAGCTTGTCAGTAGCTCTTTGCATCAAAGTTTCAAAAATGATTAGAAAGGCAGAAATGGAAGAGGTTTTTGGATCAAATATCTTTTTGAAGGTTGGTTTGTAGTTCAGGTCAATGGACAAGGACAAGGACTGACTGTTTTCACCAGGGTTGAGGACGTTAATATGAGGGTTGCTTTCAAACTCAGACTCAGCAGCAGGTTGTTTATCCCAGAGGAGTCAAAGTCTTTCCTCTAGAGTGTCCAAGGTAGAGCTGTTCTGTCCCCTAATATCTCTGGCAGTGGTAGCAGCAGTCCCAAACTTGTCAATCTTGATTTGTTGTACTGCCAAGGTGCCAGCAATCCCATTGACACAAGTAGTCAGAGAAGTGGCCTGAGTGACCAATGGGGCAACTTGTTCATTTAGGGTCTTGATAAAGCAGGAGTGGGTTTGGACCTCTCTTTCCAATGCATCCTGCCTATCAGCTACATCATTTGTCACTTTGGCAAGTTGATCTAGTGCACACGCACAGTTGACCTGGGGTTGACCTTCCAGACCAGGGCAACAACCATGATTGTCATAAGCAGGAGTATTAACAACTTCACCTTCCTCTTCCTCTTCCTCTTCAGATGAAAAATCCTCAGAGTTGAAGAGGCGCTGTCTTAAGTACTTGATTTTGCCTTGTAAGGTAGCCACTTGATCAGTAAGGGAGGCAATACAAGGGTCAGGCATTGGATCAACTGGAGGGGAGTTCTGTACAGAAACTTGACGTCAAGTGCTAGCCTTGAGTTCAGCAATTGTCTCCCATAACTTGGTTTCAAAATCAGATGGGGTCTCAACAGGAGGAGCAGGAGGAGTCACCTCAATAGACGCTACCCTGTCATCCACATAATTTTGCACCTGGTATAGAGTGTCGCCTAGTGCAGCCTTATCCAGACTGTACTGATGCTGTAGATGGCGTCCCCAAGTATTGACATGAGCTCCTATAAATTTGAGTTGTGAGTTGATATACTCTCTGAACTGATTAAGCTCATTAACCAGAGTTTCAGAATCCTGGCTTTGGTTTAGCAGAAAGGCCTCAATTTGCTCACACCACGCTGCCTGATTTTCATCCAATTTGCATAGTTGATCTTTTATGTATCCAGGGAGTGAGGAAAGAAGGGAGTTCAGGGAGACGGTTAGGTACTTCTGTGACGCCAATGAGTTGTGCTGGTTGTCAGAAATACAAGCAAAGAGACTGTGTGACCATTATTGGCTGGCCATATTTTGAGCATGATTATTTGATACAGCAATGACTACAGCATCTAATAGTTGACTCTGGGATCCTAAGGCAAGTTGGTGGTGAACTAGGGCAGGCTGGATGAACCGGTTAACTAACACACCAATAGTATCCATGGATTCTATCAACGCAGGTGGGGAGACCAAATTCCAAAAGGAAGGAGTACAGGTCTTCAGAAACGTACCCAGGACAGAGGCCAGGGGTAGAGTGCATGGCTACTGTGCCAGAATGAAGAAGGGATTGGGTGGCAGCACAAGCTTGCTTGTAATTGAGAGAGAAAGCAGGAAGGGGGGCCCACGCAAGCCTGGGAGACAGAACCAATACCATAGGATTTGAGGGGGCATTGGTGATGTCTTCTTCTAGAGGGGGACTAGAAACTTTAGGTTGATTAGGTACTTCAGAAACAAAGAGAGAAGGACTAGAGAATGAGCATAGAAACAGGGTAACCAAGGGGCTTTCAGCCCCTGTAGTGAGCACTGTTTTGTCGTGTTTGGCTCCAGGGGACAACATCCTGGAGGACACGGCAGGAAATCTTTATAAAAAAAGATTTGAGGTTCAAAGCTAGCCTAGGGTTAGCCTTCAGGGCAAAATTAAGAACATGTATCTTAATTTCCTGGAAAACAAGATATAAAAGTCCTTTTGGCAGAAAGGACAGGAAAAGCTTGAAGATTATAAACACTAACGCAAATGTGAATAAACTTGGTTTTATTAGGAATAATGATTCTACTTTAAATAGTAGGCAAGGGACGGTGATCACTCATTAGGAAGAAAGAGTGGCTGAGGGGGTAACATTGGGATGAGGTCATACCAGGATCAATCACAGACAGGTACAATAATCTGGAATGGGTGGATATTGAACCAGACCCATTTGCAGAAGGCAAGGAATTTCTGAAGTTGAACATGAACCCAGCCAAATCTTTGCAACTATCACAATTTGAAGGCCATATTGAAATAGCATTAATTGTGCAATTTACAACAATGCATTTGATGTCAGGGATGAAATTATGAGAAGGCTTTTTAGAAGTGGGGATCATCTTGTTGGCATTGGGCACAACACAGGGCATGGGTACCTTGTTGTAAAAGGCTGCAACCTTTTTGAGCACTAGCTGTCCCTCATCAGTTTGGTAGAACTCAGGATTCTTTTCCTCTTCCTGGTTGCCATCACCAATTTAGGGCTTGTAGCTACTATCAAGTACAGGCTTCACCTTCTGCAGCATGGCTGACAGGACAGACTCTTGCTGGTATACAGCGTCAAACACATACAAAGTAAGTTCTACCTCCTTATTTCTAACAGTTTTTGTTGTGGTAACCTTGGTGGGCTTCTGGGTCAGCTTGGGAACCCAAGGGTTGATGCTCTGCACCCTAGAAGCTGGTGCTCCTTGAACTGGATTTGTCAGTGCAGTAACACTATTGAACTCTCCTCTCACATCTTCTTCTTGAGTAGGCACTTGGGTTGCGCTAACTCTATTCTTTGACCTACAGGGGCAACTGCAACTGCAGTGCACAACAGGTGCATTGGTACTCTGTTGTTGTGTTTTTTTTCATTTTAAAATTTAAAATAAATATTAAATAAAACTTAATTAAGCTATACACTGGTTTTTAATTTTTGATTTTTATCTGAATATGGATATTTGATTAATATTTTCCCACCCAATATACCAATTATGGATTTTTTATTTCTTAATTAGTTGTTTCTGGTTTTACAACACCCATTTTAAAATAACTGAAATAATTTCCACCCATTTCCCCAGATTTTACGCCAAAATAAGCACCCAACACAATATTAAGATTTATGTTTCAGATCTCATGTCTTATTTTAGATACCTTGGTATCATTCATGATTACAATCCATTGCACACATTGTGTGAGTGATTTTGTTTACGTAGTGAGTTGCTATTGTGTTTTGTTTTTTGCTTGAGTTTTGACTCACCTTGCTTGGGTGTATTTTGTCACCAATTCACATAGTAAACATATGTACACTGAAAGTCAACTCACACCATTTTTTTGTGAATCAATGTATTTCAGATTGTATTTTGAATAGTTTTGCTTTGTGTATGAGCTTTTCTTTACTGTGTTGACTTATTTTGCCCATTGACCCCAATAAAACCTGTTAAAAAGTGTTATTTTAACCTGATAGTTGGATTTTGTTTAAATCTGAAATCATTTTGTTTAAATCTGAGGTATTTTTGGCTGTTGCCATAGCTTTTAAAACTACTATATCACTGCCACACAAGATAATTAAGACAAGGGAAAAGCCCGGGGAGAGCACTAAGCAAGCCAAGCTTTTTCTGCACAATTCCTGGCTTGCCTAACAATTAATACCAACCCAAGGACGTGGACCAATGCTCAATGATCCAAGCACCCTCAGAAGACCTGGTACTTTACACTATTGTCAGATATCAAAATAAACTGATGTCTTACCTTTTCTGCTTTTGCAGTTACACAGGTTTAGCACTCCTGGACTTGGGCAAAGATTGAACCCTAGTCAACAGCAGTTTTGTAGACAAGTTCAATTTAGCCACTAATCCTTGGCGGATTAAAAACGTGGTTATATCTGAAGGACATCACATTGCCGTGACACAGGAATCTGCCCACTTCTCTGTTATGCTAGAGACCTACACTTCACTATTTAAGGTCCTATCATTGACTTTCCCAAGTTTGAAATTGTACTGGGACTGGACTGGACTGGCTGAAAAAAACAACCCCCATGTAGACTGGGCAACCCCTGTACTGACCATTAAACATAAAGGTGTCAACCACCATATCTACCCTGACTCTGTGGACCAACTCCTGCACAACCATGTCTGTGTACTCATCACAGAGACCTTGGAAAAAAAGGAGAATCTCAAGTTAATTGACTGGGGCTCTTGTCAGTACAAGATCATGCATTTCAAGGAACACCAGGACACCACCTGTCAGGATTGTGAAATTGTAGACTGTTACCTAAGGATCTTTAAAGAGGCCCTACCTGGGTTGCCGCCAGAGAAACACATCCAACACTCCATCCAACTCTTGGGAGCTGTACCTAAGGCACGGCCCATTAATTTGCTTATCCCAAACAAGGACAACACCTTATGTGCTTATCTCAAGGAGGAATTAGAGAAAGGATTTATACGCCCCTCACAGTCTCTTTTTGGGGCTGCTGTGCTCTTTGTGATCAAGAAGGACGGTACTTTATGTCTGGTCACAGACTATTGAGCCCTAAACAAAGTTACCATTAAGAGTTGTTATCCACTATCACTGATTGACAATATATTTGACACCTTGGGAGGAGCCACATTCTTCTCCAAGATTGATCTGACTTCAGGCTACAACAAGATTTGCATCAAGGAGGAAGACATCCCCAAAACAGCCTTCTGCACTAAATATGGCTCATAAAAATGTGTGGTGCTCAACTTTGGCATGACCAATGCCCTGTTCACCTTTATAACCTTTATGAACAAAGTATTTGTGCCCCACATAGACAAGCACGCCCTAGTGTACCTGGACAACATTTTTGTCTACAGCACCTTGGTGAAACAACACCACAAAGACCTTGAGGCAGTCTTTGCTACCTTGGCATGACACAAACTGTTAGCCAAGCCCTCTAAGTGCCAGTTTTTCTGTGAGCAACTACCCTTCCTGGGACACATAGTCTCAAAGAACAGCATCAAACCTGACAGTCAAAAGATACAGGCCATTTTCAAAATGCCACCTCCTAAGGATAAAGTCAGAGCTCTGCATGTTCTTGGGGATGGTTGCCTATGTACAACAATTAATTCCCAACTGTGGTGTCCTGACTACACCCCTGTCCATCATAACAGGTGTAAAATTCAAGTTTGTATGGACCCCCCAATGTGACCTTTGCTTCAGACGCCTCAAAGAGAAACTCACCACGGTGCTCATACTACAATACCCCAAACGTGACGTGAAATACCAAATGGAAACTGACACCTTGGACGCATCCATTAGGGGAAAACTTGTAAAGTCACTCCCCTCTTTGACCTTGGATAGGAGAATCTTCCCATGTCACATCAAGAAATCTCCTCAGAAGCCAGCCAAGCCCCTAAACTCCCTTGAAGATTTAGCCCACACAGTTGACAAGAGATTTGTGTTGACATACCCCTCTCAGGAGGCAAATGTTGATGTTGGCAACTCTTTTCCTACTTGGGAGAAATCCCTGATTAATTTGGACTATTTTTTGGCTTGGGCTTGACTGCATTTAAAATTTATTAGATCTAAACAATCAGGTTGGGCTACTGCCAAATCATTAAATTCCAACTTAACTGGATTAAATGATGACCTGACCCATTAATTTGATACCAGTCAATCAGAGTTGGGGTTAGAAATTGGTGCAAAACCCTCCAGCTTGCTGGATTTGCCTGGTAAAATTTCTCTTGCAGCCAATCAAATCCGCACCCCTGGGTCAGGTGACCTTTGAATTGGTTTACCACCCTTAAAGCAAGACAGGGGACTTTTGGTCCCCTGCTTGCTCATTTTTATAAAATAAAGTTTGGATTTTTCCTTCAGAATTTTAGGTTTTTTGGGTCCTCTCTCTGGCCCCTTTAACTTTCTAAGATTATTAGTAGAAATTCAACTTTCCTTACCTTTTTCCTTTATTCCTGGGCCTCTCCGCGTCTTCCTGTAGACCCTATATGTTGCCAGCGTCAATGTTAAAGCTTTTTGCTTTTGCTTTAAAATATATACTTTGAACTTAAATATTAGTAATTTATTCAGTATAATTACCTATTTGAAGTTCAGTTTTGTTTTTCTTTTGCTCTCGCTTCTTTCTGAGCTTCATATACGCTTTAAAGCTTTGAAACTCTGCCTTCAAAGTCCCTTTCTCTGTAGTTGCCATTCTCTGTGTCCTGTTTGCCTCTTGAGGCCTCCCTGCTTGACTTTGGTCTCTTCTTGGTTACAAATTCAAGTCTCCAAGAATAAAAAGAAGTCTAGAAAAAACATTGTTTCCTGCTGATGTAGGTATTAATTTAAGCAAAATGTTGGTGCCCTTTGCCAAGTTTGTGGTGTCTGCCTTGGCACCAGCCTTGGTGTTGATATGGTGCATCACCTCCAACCTCTGGGGGCGCATCTCACATTAATTCCATCATGTGGATGCTAACCCTGATCAATTCCTACACATATTTGGTGACCTCCCTGGCTGAGCTCAAGATATTCTCACCACTAGTGAGAAGGTTGTAAGAAGCCTCACCTGTGACAACCTTGACCTTGTGGCCCCTGATCTATCTCTCTAAGTGCCACCAGGCCTACATTCTCTGTTGCCTCTCTCCTCTGAGGTCCCAGTTGTACTGGTCCCAGGAGGAGACAAGGTCAGTCCAGAGTCTATCCCTACGCACGCCCCCTGGTTGCTCAGCGGGATGATTCTGATGGGCTTGGACTCCTACTTTCCCCAACTATCTGCTATGTCCTCCTTGTGGGCACTACTTTAAGCGGCTATCCCATTTCTTCACTAGGTGGCATCCTGGTGGTTCCTTCCCCCTAGGATGGGAGCCAAACTTAGTTAGTTTAGCCCCTCTCTCTCACAGTACTACAAATCAAAAATAACAACAGTGACTTCCTGCCTGTGGCCTATGAATCAATAAATTGACATATGGTGAGTGCTGATACCCTATACATGACAAAGAGTTGTTGGCAATTGTGACTTCCTGGTCAAATAACGTTGATATATAGAATGACAAGAAGAGTTCACAGCCTTGACAGACCACAAGTGACTCATCTACTTCAAAACCCAAGCAAACCTATCCCACTGCCAAGCCCGCTGGATGGAGCTTCTGGAGAAGTTCAACATGCTCATACAATATAAGCCTGGTCCAGAGCTTGCCATGGCAGACACAATTTCACATATATATGTTAGAGAAATGAGAGGCAAGAATGGGCTTGACCCAGACTGGCCTCTCCTGGTGCTCTGGACAAAAGACAAAGGCTTCCCCCTGGTACCACAGACATAAAAAATTGTCATTAAGAACAAACACTTATTTGCCAACGTATATGGAACCCTACATCAAAAAATGTCCAATGGAACAACCATCCCATATATTCTCACACATCAGCAAGTCAACACAAGCCTACATTACCACAGAGACCTAGGACACACAAAAAACCACAACCTCTACAAATTCCTTAAACACAAAGCATGGTGGCTGATCTTATACCAGGACGTCCAGGAAGTCTTGGACCAGTCTGAAGTATGTGAGAAATTTGCGAGGAGCAAGAACCCAACTAAATCATTATTACCTATTTTTATGCAACTATCATTCAAGATGTGGGCTCTAGATATTGTGGGCCCTATGCCAAGAAAGCATAACAACAAGAAATACATCATTACTGCAATAGACTTTGCCACACAATGGACAGTGGCACAAGCAGCTAAAACACATACCAGCAACAATTTACAGCACTTCATAGGAAAATAAATCATCAGCAAGTTTGGAAAAACAGAACTTCTAATAACCAACGGAGGCAAAGAATTGACCTCTGAAGATACCAATGTATACCTCACCAAGAACAGGATCTAGCACACAGTGACAACACCTTACCATCCTCAGGCCAATGGACGAGTGGAGCAGCTGAATAACAGCCTTGTGCAAGCCTTGGTCAAGATCACTGCCAAAGACCTGAGGACTGGTACAAGCAGCTACCAACTGCATTACTTGTATGCCGGACTCGCATGAACAGATCCACCAGAAAAAGCCCCTTTGGAATAGTTTATGGAACACAACCCAATATCATCCAGGCGCTATCAGGACCCAAGCTGGAGATGCCAGACAAGGTTTTACCCCGCTCAGATCCCCAGATCATACAGGCCAATAGCAACCAAACAGAAATAAAAGAAAAGCATCTACAAAAGACCTTTGTCCCCATCAAAGACAGACATGAGGTCAGCAACAAGGTTTGGGTCATGAATATTAATAAAAGTAAATTACAGCCAGAAAAGTTGGCTCTGCCATCACCCTAAAGGTAAACAAAAACATACTTACCTCATTCAAAGACTTGGAAAACAAGAGCAGGACAAAGTCCTCCGCCATGATTGCCTCAGGCCCTGCAAAGCAAGACAAAAGCAATGAGAGACTGTCTTACCCACCACCAAACAACAGCTAGTTTAGTATGGCACCCAGGCTCCTGACAACCTCCCTGACAACCTGCCCCCAGAGGAGACCAACCTTTAGCCAGGGGGATGTTGAAACAGCAGGCTTGACCCGCCAGCAAGATTCTGAGTAAGCAGGTTTGCGACCCACAATTCAATTATCCAGTCACCCAAAGCCAAGTTAGGAAGGCAACTCAGATTTCCAAATACAATAACATGAACAGAAGCTGATCCTTCCTGGTGGGTAACTTGTTTTGGCGCTTGACTCATTACAAAAATCAAGCCACCCCCTTCAACATCCAATAGTGTGATCAACGCTATCATGTTCCTGCTATCCACAATTCACAATAACTATATAATCATTATCTCTCAATAAAGAATATTATCAAGTTTCCAAATATTTTTCCCCTTGTAACTCTGCTAAAACAGCACAGTTACGACAAAGCTCTTCTATATTTTTAATTTTTTGGCTCTAGCAGATATCAATCAATTACGCTATAGTTAAAGAATTTATTTATAATGCCTTGTTTTTGGTTTGAATTATAAAATCATAATCATCTGGTAATTTTACTCTGATGTTGTTATAATTGAGATGTGTGGTTGAATCACTTCAAGGTATAGCTTTTAAGCCTATGATTGATATTACGACATGATTTGAAAAAAAACATGGCTTATGGGGTAGCATAAGTATAAAACTGTAATGTTAATTATTAGAAATGATATACATCCTAAGGATGATGTATAAAGTTAAATAAACAATTTTATACGAATATACACGAAACTAGATAAATAAGATGAATATCGGAGAATTGAAAAGTATTCTCAAAATCAACTTTAAAATAAAGTCATAGTTAATAAGATAATATAGTATATATAATAATATCACAGGCTATTGATAAGTAATTTACATTCCAACAATATTTAATTTTTATAGAGAACGTATAATAATCGTAGCATTATCACGCTCGAAGTGAACGTCGTCGTAGATCCACCTATCAAAGCCTCAATCCCCCTGGCGTACAATGAAATCGCCCACGCTCGCCTTGGGTATGCATATGATGTGCTTGCAGTCAAACCACTTACATCTTTTCTCGTATACCCATTTTTTACAAACCTAATGCTTGATCTGTATTTTCCTAGATCCGGCTTCTCCTCAAACACAGCACAGGCATGCTCCTTGTGCTTATTAGAATACTCATTGTAAAGTTTCCTGAGCTCGGTGGCAGTACCAGCAACAGAAGAAGCAACTAAAAGCAAGCAAAAAAACTTCATGACCTTATGTCTAGGCATGTTTCTTTAAATACTGTGATTTGAATAACCCATATCTTTGTTTGAACTCTGTAAATCAAAAACATATTTCATTCCAGTCACAAACATGTCACGTTGAATCCACTGACATGGGTTTAAAACTTGGTTTCAATATTTTTACATTTTAAATCGATCAAACTTACATATTCAGCTTAAACTTCAGCACAATATATACGTTACTTATATTTTTAAATTAATTTTATCTAAGGCCAATCAGTAGCTCTTTCCAAGTAAGGTAAAGGCTTATCTCCGTAAATAGCCACTAAGGCCTCACAGTTTCCACAAACGCATTGTCCTCAGATTGAATTAAACCAAGGCTAATAAAGCAAACAAGAGGGCTCAAAGCATAATTGGAATAAATTCAGTTTAAGCTATCTTATATAATATATCATCCACAATGGATACATTCTTGAATTTTGTCTCCACAAACGGGTGAATCTGAATTAAATCCACATGCTCATAGTGGATTGGTTCTCTAAAAGATTGCTTGTCGTCATCTAAACAACTTTAGTTTCCACCGCTCTACCAAGACCTTATTACACTAAATATCCCAAGCTAATCAAATGAAAGAAATATAGCAGATTATACCGAGAACTAAAAGTGAGGTAATAGATTGGTTTCTATAATGTGTCATGATAAATGTACCAAAAAATATTAATTTTTTTTAAAAATGCCCAGTTTAAACGACGTCATAATATAATTACTTCTTAAAGCAGAACCCAATCCTCTCAGACCAGGAGACGGCTTTGCTCGATATGATGATCGAGTACAAGAAAGCATACTCTCTCAAGAGGAATAGGCATAATTGATCATATATCCACACATACTGGCAGCAAGTTCAATTAGCACCGTAAAACATCAGTTCATAGGGCCACCTGCTCTCCTATCTTCTCTCTTTAGGACATATCACCACTTAAACATAGATAATAAAATACTTCATATGATATTTTACCGTTTCCTCTGCAACCTCATATGTTCACAGCACAAATATACCGATTGATTGTTAAACAATGAAATTTATCGCGGAAGATTTCAATTTAATTATGTAGTATTTTTTCAGCAATAAAATTTACATTAATTTTTTTACAAGGCTTAATAATACCACATTGGAGCTGTCTAAATCTTTATTAAGTCTTTTGCCATTGTTGTGTATATACTTCGCGGGAGTATATGAAATGAGATAAAGGGGAAAATTAAGAAGAGAATGATACTTTATTTGATATGAAGATATATTTTTGTAAAGTATTTTGATAAGCCACAAACTTTCCATGTGCGTCATGGCAGTCATGAAGTGGCAACCACCAGAATTAATTCATTACACAAGTCGGCTTACTGAATGTTGACAAATTGTTGACATTCAGTAAGTCAACAATTTTTTAGTGTTTATCTGCCAGAAGTGGACATTTCCAGAACTGAGCTAATTTTTCATAGTGAATTTTTAAGTCAGAATTGCAAAATTAAAAATGAATAGGCATAATGTTGACACCATTTAAACAAAAGCTTAATTTTAAGCCAAAAAAAACTAATTAAAATTTACTATTAAAATGTAAGTTTCTTTGTACTTTTATATTAAGGTTGACTCCAGTAAGTAATATCTGGATGCCAACCCCAAATAAGAATCCATAAAGTTCTTAATAAAATACACAAATTTCTAAAATTAATAATTTTTTATATATTTTATATTACTGTTTATGTTAAATATATAATAAGATAAGCATTGAAAAAAGACATATGCCAACTTTCATAGTGTTCTTTATATTATTAAGCTATTTATTGTTATGGTAAATTCATTGGATAAATACATAGTTTAATTCCAGAAGTCTACTTAAGCCAAAGCACATATATTAAAACTAGAATTTATATATGTATTTAGAATGTCAAATTTGTGTCAAATCAATGAGTTGCCTAAATTATAACAAAGGGGTTTGGCTAAGCAAACAAAGTGATATAATTTAAGCAAGATTTAATAGGAAAGTTACTATAAAAGAAGACCAGCCACCTCCATGTTGACAGCTTCACTGGTTTATTACTAAAACACTGTTGCTTAACAAAAATCACTCATATAATGATATAATATTCATGCCAAAGTACCCATGGTGGTACTTTAGACTTTCATTTACAATTCATATCATCTAGTTTTCATAAGTTATATATGCAAATCTTTAATTTTTAAAATTAAAAAAACAATCAATTTTAGCCTTAATATCAACTCTGGAAAATATTAACTAAGCTTTATAAGAAATTTAGATGGTGTTTTTCTGGTTTGATGTCAACTGTTATATATTTACAGTCAAAATTTAGTATTCATTTGCTGATAGTCTAAATTCAATTTTTTTGACTACACTGATTACAAGAATCTTGACATTTAATTTTCAACAAGGTTATTTTTTCTATTTTTTACAAAGTAACTAGCTCTAAAAGCACTTTCCATATTTTATAAACTATTTGCTTAATAAATAAAAAAGTGACTATTGTTTAAATTTATTCATGTTTTTCAGTATTATTTTTATACTTTATAACTGTTACTCTAATCATTGTAGGAAAAATCTTTCAAGAAGCCACCAAAGAGTCCCAAGTCAACTAAAAAAGTACCCAAAGCCTTTGTAAAGGACCAAAGTCCCTATCCTAACAAAAAAAACCTGCCAAATAGCCCTTAAAATAAACAGAAGACAAAAGAGAAGCCCCCAGACCCTGAAAGTGAAGAGCCCTCCCATGACCTCTCCTTTTTTCCAAGCTGGTATCAATCAGAAGGAGATGAGGTTCCACTAAACAAGCAAGGAAGAAAGAAGATAACTAAGAGTCCAGAACCCCAGTCAATCCCAGATAAATCAAGCTCAAAGGAATCAAGCCCTAAGAAATCAAGCTCATCCCAGTCCAAAAAGTGCAAGAATCTAACTCCAGATAGTTCCCCTCCACTGCCCAACAAATCTGAACCTCCATTCTCCTCATCAAGTATCAATAAAGAAGATCATGATGATTACCTGTCTGACTATTATCAAGCACCGATTGGCCCATGAGATCCCCTAAAAGTTCACAATATATGTAATGTCAAAGGAGAGTTTAAGCTCCCACAGAAGTTCCCTTGGTTTCCCCTCTAATGTCTGTCAAAGGAGGTGTAAGTTTAGTCTGTGATGGCTATGTTTTTGATTGCAACAATCAAAAGAGAGCAGGAGGAAATAAGCATTATGTGTGTGAAGATAGAAACTGCACTGCTAGGATCAACACAGAAGGATGGGATAAAGTCACTAGTGAAAAAGAATTACACACATGCAATGCGCCAATTAATCTTATTGAAAAGCTTTTAAAAGTGGTAGCTCTACTAAATGATCACCATCTTTAAAGATATCAAGGCTTCTGATCTAGAATTTAATGACATTGCACAATAAAGTAATGAGAACCTGAAGCTCATGCCTGACCACAACTAGTTAGTTAAGTACATATGTGACAAACACTGTGATCTATGCCCCCATAAGAAATATTCCATGGTCCAAGAAGAGTTAGTCTTGACAGAGGAATTGAATTTGTTCAATAAAGATGAGGTGTTCCTTTTACATGATAATGGTCCTACAGCAGAGGCAAGAATTATATGCTATGCTACACAACAGAACCTGGAGCAGTTAAGAGATTCAGAGACCTGGTTATGTAACAGGACTTTTGCTGTATGTCCCCATCTTTTTTTACCAAATATGGGTTGTACATTCCCACATTCAGGACAAGGTGCTCCCATTTGCCTACTTTCTGCTTACTGGGGCAACAGAAGAGATCTACACAAGGGTTTTAAAACCCTTCAAGAGGACATCAAATACCTACCCAGTAATAAAAAGAGTCCCCTGGCCATAACACTAGAGCCTATCCAGATGATGATAAAAAGAATGAAGCCACCCTTATTGCAGAACAGGAAGCTTATGGCAGAGCTCTTGGCCCCTCAACTATAATCATAGACTATGAAACTTTCCAGTATAAAACTTTTGTAAATACCTTTGATGAAGAGGTCCAGGGGTGTTTTTTATTATTAACAGGCTGTTAATGTGCAGCTAAAGGGTCAATCTGATCTCATTACAGTAGTTTTAAAAGCAATGGTGACAAGCAAAAACAATTCAGATTTAAACAAAACTAACTCAGATTCAAACAAAATCAAACATAAACAAATTTATATTGATTTACAATAGATTTGGATTCATTTCAATTTTGTTTAAATCAGAGTTCATTTTTTTTAAATCTTAATTTTTTTGCTTGTTGCTATAACTTTTAAAACTACTGTAAGCTCCACTGTCTGGATATCTCTGGAAAGTTCAAGTTCTTAATTCAGCAGTTTGTAGCGCTAGCCTTCATAAGCCAGAGCATACTGGGCAGGCCTTTGACCTCCTATACCAGGATCCATATGCCAAGAAATATGAGGATGCCTTCTATCCTTTCATTGAATATTACAAACTACAGCAGATTGGACGTAAGGTCACTAAGCCCAGAGCCAAAACCAACTGAAACTGCTACCAGGTAGTTCTTAAGGATGAGATGAAAACTACTTCATCTTTAGAGAACTGGCATAAGCATATCAAGTCCTCCTTTGGAATAAAGCCCAGATACAACACCTTCTATGAGCACCTCAAGTCCAACAGGGGAAGACTGTTGCATCCATCAGAGATGTTGAGAACCACCCATCCAAGAAGAAGAGAATCACCAAAGAGAAAAAATACCAAGAGAATATCAATGACGTTGTCAAGGCCAAATATAAGCTTTCAGAGCTTGGGGAATACATCAAGAAGATTGCCACAGTTTTTAATGGCAACCAGTTGATCACAATCTAGTTTTTAATTAAATTTATTGAGTATTGTAAGATCTTATTTATATTTGAAATTTTCTCATTATATTTTTTACATAAATAGTTAGTCTAAATAACTTATTAGTAAATTATGATCCCATTTTTATAAAATTGTTGAGGATCTGGATGTACTGGTATTATGGCCATTGCCAACACACTTAACATCCAGTCATTGCCTATTTGGTACTAATCCAATATTCAGTTTGAAATTCTGGAAATGACAACAAACTAATATCACATGACCTGTCAAGATATCAAGCAACTCAAATCCAACTTACACATGACCTACCTTATCTTTGATCTGACTTAAATCCCCGCCACATTGCAAGCTATATAAGTCTAAAGTATGATCCAATAAAATATACTTCTCTTCTTCTTAATTCCATATTTGAGGCTTTCCCAAAAGTTGCTCCTCATCACTGGTAGCAGCTACAGTTTTTTGACCACGCCCATGGAAGTGAACAATGCTGAAACAGCAACCTACTATAAATCTGACCCCACATTTTCTGACCTTGAAGGTCTCAAAACAGAGGAACAGGGAAAAGAGGAGGGAGAACAGGATTAAGTGCCCCTGTCTCCCTTAAACTGACAAGAATTTGTACCAAGGCACAAATGTTGCTGCTTGCATCCACAGTGTGTCAGGGATCCACTCATTGGGAAATCTTTCTCCAATTAAATGAAGTAGAGCTCCCAAGTTGAATTTGATCAGAGTGGAACCTACTGGAATCCCTATCATTAACATGTGTAGAAGGTGACCAAATAAGCAGAATCTTCCCATGAAGGGAGTGAAGTGGCTGAAGAGATAATAGACACTGGTGTACCCCAAGACCAACCAGGGGGTCTTGGAGTGGATTATAGGTGGTAATTGAGCTGTTTCAACGTAAGGGGCATGCCATTGACGCGGACCAAAAGATACCAAATTGAGTCTTCAGATTTGTCAGTAGTAGTTGGTTCAGCGGTTTTGAAGTTAAAATTTGCTTGCCCATAACTGATTAACACACAAAAAGTCCATACAAGTAAGATGAACTTCAAGCTGTTGGAGAAGAACCTTTAGAATCTACTAATCAAGTGTTTAGAATTGAAAATATAGATTTATTGATTGATAGGAATAAAAGAAATTAGTGGAGCAATTTGGAAGGGAATAATTTTTCAGTTTAAATACTGACTTCAAGTGAGGAAGGGAACATTGTGGTTACCAGATGGATCTGCAAGAGTGATTTGAGAAGTATTGCCTTGCAGGACTGCAGCAGGCTGTAGCCTGCAATGCAAGAAGAGGCAGGTTGGGATATTGCATTGCAGTATTTTACCTTACTATGGTTGGGGATGGTATCTAGGGCTGGATGAGCAGTATTTCTTTGGCTTTGTTGGTTCACTGGGTTTGATTGGCTACCTGGGTCCCTGAATCTCTGGTTTGGACAATCTTTGCATTTATTTTCTGATTGATTGGCTGTTTTATGATTATTGAAGCCAAATTTAAATGCTAAATTGTTATCATTGTTGTTATTGTTGTCTGGAACCTTAAATTTCAATTTTGAATTAGAATTTATGTTTTGATCTTGGTTTTCACGTTCACTTTTGTTTTTGCATTTGGAATTGATTTGAACACATTCATTTATCAAATTTGAACGTGTTTTCAAATTGATTACATTAAAATATTTGGTTTAATACTTGGCTTCTGATTTAGCATTTAAAAATGCAACTTCTGGTTTCTCAATAATTTTAAAACAATTAAAGTCTGGTTTCTGATCTGTGTTAGGGATAGAATCCCTTAAACTAGCCTCCCTTAAGGCCCCATCTCCTCCTCTTACTTGATGGTACTGGTCAACTAGGTCCTGGCAGTTGGTCAAATTGTCAAGGGGTCCCCAGCTGTTTGATTCCATACCATATCCTACCTATTTGATCAAGTAGTGTGGTTTGTTACAAATTATTTTTGTCATCAATGATTTCTTTCATCTCCCATTCAGGAAGATGATTCATTACCAGAGCGGGGGTTCCATTTGGCCTGAGAGAGATTTTCTGGAGATCCATGGTAGCAACTGAGAAGGTTGACATAGAAGACGTCATAGCTGTGGATCCTTCTGGCAGGCAAACTTGGTATGTCAGGGGGGAAATCTTTTATATTACTTCCAAGGACCCTATCTTCTTGGGTCCCAATTTTCAATATGGCCATTTGATGTGTAGGTTGCAAGCGTCTAGGAACACCAGGGATCCAGGGGAGTATTTTTCAGGCTCTCTGTGGTGTCTGTCAGAAAACTTCTTATATGACTGAACAAATTTATTTAGTGTTTCTTTAAGTTTGACTTGGATTTTGGAGAGGTCATTTAGATGCTTGTTGACCTGTGGAACTGGGGTTGTCTCCACTTGAGAAGGGATTTCTTTGGGGTCATATCCATAGTTAGCCTTAAAAGGGGACATCCCAATGGATATGTGATGACTGGTGTTATAGGCTAATTGAGCTACTGATAGGAGCTCAGACCAGTTATTCTGTTGGGCATTGACGTAGTTTTGTAAATAAGCCTCCAATACCTGATTAACTCTTTCTGTCTGTCTGTCAGTCTGGGGGTGTGTGAGGTTAAGCTGATTGACCACAAACAGTCAGGCTAATCATTGCACGCAGATCATTACAGTTACACACTGTAGAATCACTAGACTGATACTCTATTAATTTTAGTAATTATACGCCGTATAATCACTAATGTATTATAGATGATATGGCAGTTATATGCTGTATAATCACTAATATGTTATAATGAATACAGCAGTTACACGCTGTATAAATGTTAGTCTATTAAGATAGATGCAACAATTTTACGCAGTATTATCTATGATTATTATTCTGATGTGTCATTATACACCGTATAATTACAAGTTAATATGGCTATTATACGCCGCATAAACGTTAGCCAATATAGTGATTATCATTGATTACACGGTGTATAATCACTAAATCATCAACTGTATATTGCTCATACCATCCTGCTGGATGTTGTATCAACTCAGCCTTACCTATCCTGACGGTGTTTATGAGCTTATCAAACAAGTGATGCACAAAGGTCATGGAAATACTGAGTTTGGGTCAGCATTACAAGGCGTATAATCAAGCTTCCTATTGGTTTGGGTCAGCATTATATGGCAGATAATCTACAGGACAATACTGGATCAAGTCTGCTATTATACGGCATATATTCCCTAATTCAAATTGTTGCATTAATAAGCTGAAGGCTTGCCATCCAGAAAAGGATCACTGATTGAGCCCTACAAATGGAATACTGGAATACCACCTTCCAATGTGAGAGGGCTGAACAGGGACAATTTCTAAGCATCAACTAAATATGGCAAAGTTTCACAGCGCAATAATAGGCGTGTAGGATACAGCCAACCAACAAACAACAGTAGGCTAGCTCGAGAAGAGTGTAGTCTGTAGCTGAAGTGCCATGTACACCTGTAAAGGCCAGTAGTAACACACGCGCCAAGGTTAACCAATCAGGATAGGCGCAGCCAGCAAAAATGGACCTATTGCAAAGGTAGCCACTGAAAACTGTCTGAAAGGACAAGAAAAGGGGTTGGTGTAGTATATATTGATATAGACGCCTGAAAGGACAAAAAAAATTCTTAATTACACCTGGATAGATTGCAGCTGCTGGCTATATTGTACTCTAGTTTCAATAAACGTAATTATCTTCTAAGTTCTATTCTATTGTAGTCTGTAGTGCTCTTGCATAGGATTAGGTAGAGTACATTGGCAAGACTAACATCTATCTGTAGCTTTGAACATACCAGCAATAACCCAAGTTGCTCAACATTGATGCTCACTTGAATTCAAGCCTCTGCCAATGCCACAGGAAACTGCCCTTGCCCGCCAAGGATTGTCCTTGGCTCTGCCTCCGCCCAGCTTTGTTGACAAGCATGGGTACAAGATAGAATCATCAGGCAGTGAGAGTGCTCCTGTCTTTTCTGTGAGCAACCCTGTGGTTGTTCACCCTCCCGCAACTGTCTCTTTGATTGTGGCCCTGTTGCCCTCTGTCCCTGAGGGTCCTGCCTTGGTTATTTCCTACAATCACACACAGATTGTCAAGCTGGCCAAGACTTTACTTTGTGGGTTCTGCTTCTGTCCCTCTGATTGCCCTGACCAGAAGCTAAGCATATTCTTCCACTACTGGGACCAGGAAACTTGCTGGTAACTCTACTGGCTCTACTGTAACGCCTCATTCCAAGCTCTTCAGGCGCACTGCTGGTGGAGACTGTGCCGTGGAGTACCTTGCTGGCTTTGTCCAGCCCTCTGTGAAACAACTCCAGCTAGTTGCTGCCTGTCATAATCTTGAGCTTTCATCCCTGGGCAAAGCCCTTCTCTCCTGTCACCGCAACTGGGCTGAGCAATGGGCCACGGCCAACGCCTCCTTTTCAGAAATGTGTGCTGTGGTCCTGGCTAATCAGTCCATGGGGGAAATGTGCATGCATTTATTGATGAACTGATCAACATCTTAAACACAAAGTTCAGGGCCATGGTACATGAAGTAATGGATGCCTGTGGAGCTTCTCTGGCATGGCTACAGGACGTGCACAAGTTCTGTGCTGAGTCAGACAAGTTCAGCGTGAGAATGGCAGACAACATAGCCACCATGGATGTCAGGGAACCAACCCTGATTGGCCGGCTTGCTAGCGTCTGGGAACTGGCAGGTTGTGGACTGGGTGGGCAGGGCCCACCAAAAGATTGGTGCTAACTTAATGAGGTAGGACATTGACTTTCCCAGCCACGGCCACAGACCAGTGGCAGGGACAATAGTATCTATTACTCCTGTGAGAGTTATATATATGATTCCAAAAAGCTTGTTGGTATGGTCCAGGGGGAGCTTGGCTGAGGAGGCAGGCATTGGTTTGGGGATGATGGGTGGTTCCATGTCCATTTGGTAGGTAGGAAAGAAGTTGTATTTATCTCTGAACAGGCGGAGCTTGGTAATGTACCAAGGGCCTTCTTGGTTTTATCTGGTTCTCTCAGTAGTTCTGGCCAAGGGGTCCCAGGCTAGTATGTTGTTGGCGGTTTAGTCCTTGTACTCAGACTTTAAGGGGTACTCTGTGAAATGGACAGGACCAAAGGGGGCACCTGGCAGGCAGTAAGTAGCTGGCAGGCTGGCAGGGGGGCAGAAAATCTTGGGGTTAACTGGAAGATGGCAAGAATAAAATACGGCAATAGTTCAGGAAACCAATATCTCATAACCTTTATTTAAAAATGACAATGAGGGTTGATCTTGGCCTGACAGGTATTTATACCACACTGCCAGGCTTCACTATCTGGTTAGGTTTTCTGGGCTCAGACAGGTTGGCATTGGGTGTCTCAGATGGCAGTGTGGCGCTTGGCACTGGCGGTTTGCCACTGGCTGCTTTGGGGTGAGAAGACTTCAAATCCTTCTGTTTATCAATTTGGATATTGGGTGTCTCTTTGGGTTCAGTGCTTTCCCAGGACTTTGGGGGAGTTTGGAATAACTTTCAGGGAGAATTTTGTCTATTTCACCAGGAAAACCGCTGGTATCAGGCGTTAGCACCTCAGAGAATTTCCTGGCATCTTGCACTAGAGGTTTGCTTACAGAATCCTGCAGGACAGCTACAGGTTTGGGTCCCGGCAGGCTGGCAGCAACTTCATCAATTTTTAGTGGTTCATTGCGTTTCCAGCCTATGAGTCTGGCAGTCCAAAAAAGGTTTTGTCCAGTGTTTGACTCTGATTCTGTATTTTGAGATTTAGAAGCATCCAAATTGTCATTCCTGACATCATCCCCTTCTTTCCCCAAAAGTCCCCCTTTCAGGGCCTTCTTCCCAAGGTATTGTTGGATGGCCTGTTTGGCATTGGTTAGGTTGCTCAAGGGTTCCCAGGTGCTTTATTCTGGGGGTATCCTGACCACTTGACGTAGTACTGGGGGGTCTTGTAGTGTATTTTGTTGCCGTGAATGTATTCAACTTCATACTCAATTGAGTGGTCCTTCCGGATTGGCAGGGGGCTTGACTTGATCTTCTGGTGGGGAAGGGTTTTATTGTCTTTTTTGAACAGCAAGGCGTGGTGGAACACGTTATGGATCTTCCACATGGGGTAGGTCTAACTTGAAGGCAACTTCTCCAATGAGCTTAGTGATCTTGTGAGGCCTGCTTCTTCTGTGAGCTAATTTTCTGCAAGGCACATGCAGGGGCACATTCCAGGAGTCCAAATAAACCTTGTCTTCAACTTGAGGGGTTTACCAGGGGTCTTTTTTTGATCAACAAAGGCCTTAAATGTCTGTACTGCTTGGTTCAGGTTTGCTAGGAATACAGTTTGGGTGTCGTGGATCTGTTCAATCCAGGCGCATCCAGCCAGGTTGGTTTCCTTGTTTCCAATGCTAGGGTCCCAGGATGGGTCAAACCTGTAGTTGGCTTTGAAAGGGGACGTTCCAGTAGATGCATGGTCTTTGCTGTTGTAGGCGTACTGTGCCATGGGTAGCATCTTGGCCCAGTTATCTTGGTTGGTGTTGGCATAGCATTGTATGTACTGTTCAAGTATTTGGTTCACTTGTTCAGTCTGGCCGTTGGTCTGTGGGTGGTAGGAGGTTGATACACAGCGCTTTACCCTCAAATCCTTCATCACCTGAGCCAAGTAGTTGGAGGTGAATTGTGGTCCTCTATCAGTGATGATTTCCACCAGAGTGCCATGTTGGGTTAGGATGTAGTTGTGGAAATGTCTAGCTGTCTCTGCGGCAGTGCAGTGGGTGGTGGTAGGGACAAAATAGGACATTTTAGTGAATCTATCTACCATGACTAGGATTGCACTGAAGAAATTAGAAGGGGGCAGTTCCACAATATAATCCATTGAAACAGACTTCCAGGGTCCTGCTGGTATGTCTAGTGGTCTGAGCAAGCCTTCAGGTTTAGATCTACGGGGTTTGGTTCTTTCACATGTCTCACAGCCTTTGATGTAGCAGCCACGTCTTTGTCCAGTTGGGGCCAAGCATAATTCTTCTTGATTCCTTGGATTATCTTGAGTCTGAAAGGGTGGCCAGCCATCTCTGAGCCGTGATAGTCTATGAATACTTTGGTCCTTGTTTCACCTTCTGGTATGTAGATCTGGTTGTATAATAGCAGGGTGATTCCTTTCAATGAGATTTCCTTCTTGTAGTGGCAGCTATCCGGGTCTGAGGTCAAGTTGGCAATGAGTTCTGCTGAATACTTGTCTAATTTCTGCGCCTCAATTATTTCAGACTTACAGGCCATGATCTTCATGAACATCATTTGGATGCCTAGACTGGCAGGGTTGAGGAGTACGTGGATGTTGTGGTCCTTGGTCTCAGCTGTGGTGGGAATCATATCTGCTCTTCTACCCAGGGCGTCAGGTACCACATTCACCTTTCCGGGTTTGTAGTTGATGGTCAAGGTGTAGTTGGCCAGTTTCAAGACTCATCTGGCCTGCCTCTGGTTTAGCTGTCTGGGTTTGAAGAAGTAAACCAAGTTCTTGTGGTCAGTTAAGACTTTTACTGGAAATTCGGCACCACATAGATATTGTTGCCAATGTTTCAAGGTCTTCATTATAGCAAGCATCTCCTTGTTATAGATCAGGTAGTTTCCTTTGGCAGATAGCATCTTCTTGGAGTAATATGCTACAGGATGTATCATACTATCCCCTCCTTCCTGAAGAAGGACATCTCTCACCGCAAAGTCAGATGCGTTGGTTTTCAGCACAAAAGGCTTGGATGGCTCAGGCATGGCCAGGAGGGGGGCAGAGTTGAAGGCGAGTTTCAGAGTCTCAAAAGCAGTGGTGCATTCTGGAGTCCAGGCAAAGGTGACCTTGTCAGACCACAGGCAGTTTAGGGGCAGGGTGATGAGAGAAATCTTTTTTGGATGAAATCCCTGCAATAGTTTGCCAGGCCCAAAAAACTTCTCACATCTTTCCTACATTTGGACATTGGCCAAGACGTTATTGCTTCTACTTTGTCCTGTGCCATTTCAAACCTGCCAGTCTCCACTAAGTATCCCAGGAATTCAACCTCAGACTGAAAGAATTCACAATTCTTGAGCTTAGCATGTAAATTGGCTTAGGATAGTTTCTCTAATATGAGGTCCAGGTGCGCAGGTGTTCCTTGTGAGACTTGCTGCAGATGAGGATGTTGTCCAGATATGCCACACAGAAGCGGTCAAGGTATTCCCCTACAACGGTGTTGATCATCCTTTGAAAGGTGCTAGGGGCGTTGCAGAGGCCAAAGGGCATCACCAGGTACTTGTACAGCCCATATTGGGTTTTGAAGGCAGTTTTGTACTTGTCTCCATCCTTGATTTGGATTTGGTTGAACACATCTCAGAGGTCTATTTTTGAGTACACCTGGGCTCTAGTCAGTACATCACAGAGGCTGTCAGCATTGGGGATGGGGTAGCGGTTCTTCACCATGATGTTGTTTGGTTTTTGATAATTCACGCATGGGCGCATCCCACCATCTTTTTTTCCTACAAACAGCATGGGTGACAAGCAGGGGGCCTTTGACACTCAGATGAAACCCTTTTTTGTCATATCTTCCAGGTATGCTTTCAAGGCTACTTGTTTGCGGTGATTGCAGCTGTAGATGGGGCTATGGTGAGGTTGGTTTCCTGGTACAGGTCTATGGCATGGTTGTATATTGAATGGCTGGGTAGTTTTGTGGCTTCTTCTCCACTAAACACATGGTCCCATTTCTGTAGGGGGATAGGTAGTATTCCAACACTAGGTTCTATCTTTATGGTTAAGATTTTGTTGGTAGGGGTTTGGCCATGGCTCATGCAAAAGGGAAAGGTGTTGCAAGATTCAAGTCAACCCAACATGGTGGTTTGTTTGCAATAGTTCAGGATCAGGCCATGTTTTTGGACCAGGAGTCACTTAGTATAAGGGGGTGAGGTAGTCCAGGTAAGAAGATCAGGGACAACAGGTACAAATTATGTCCAATTGTCAATGGGAGCTCTTGTTCAAACTCATAGCCAGTGTCCAGAGAGCTGTTTCTCATGACTACTTGTAGGCTACGCTCTGAAGCTGTCATGCCTAGTTCCTTTGCCAGGCTGGCGTCAATGAAGATTTCATCAGCTTCTGTATCAATAAAAGCTTTGATCTGTTGCTTGCTTCCCAATAGTTCTATGGTCACTTGGATGAATTTTTAAGACTGGGAAGAAGTGTTTATTTGCACCAGTGAGACTGGGGCAGTGTTCTTTTTAGGGCAGGCTCTGGTCAAGTGGCCCGCCTTGTGGCAGTGGAAACAGAGTCTTTTGCAATAGTGTTGTTGAAGCTCTTTGGGTGTCATTCCTGTTCTTTTGGGGATTGGTGCTTGGGTTTGGCGGGTCTGGGAGGGGCCAGAATTCTCTTGGTTCATGCTAAGG
Organism: Entomophthora muscae; assembly: GCA_014839935.2. NCBI lineage: Eukaryota > Fungi > Entomophthoromycota > Entomophthoromycetes > Entomophthorales > Entomophthoraceae > Entomophthora > Entomophthora muscae. The sequence goes on along the minus strand of QTSX02006439.1, from coordinate 112,645 downwards.
CCCTTGCATAGGGGAACCAGATTGTCTAGGCTGAGGGTGGGCGGATGGTGCTTCAACAAGTCCTTCATTGCTAGGTTGGCTCCCTTTTGGAAGATGATGGCTGCCAGTTTGTCTTCCAGTTGGGTGTGGGTCTTTATTTTGAGGAATTTGTCAATGTAAGCTTGGATGAGACGGGCGCCCTGCCAGATTTCCAACAAGGAGTTCAGGGTGTAGTATATGGTGTTGCGGTCCTCCCCTGTGGCCATCAGTGCGGCTTCAAACTTGGCATAGTCTAGGTGAAATTTAACGTCTTCAGCAGTGGCTTTGCCAAACCAATCAAGGGAGTCTCCTGATAGCATGGCGGCTACTCCAAGTACCTTTTTGGTGTTACTGGAATAGGATAGGACATTGGCTTAAAAATGTAGTCAGAGCACTGGCATGGCGCAGCAGGCCTCTTTGAGAGTGATTTTTCTCATCTGAGGCATCTCCACTTTGGTGAGGTATTGGTTGACTATCACATTCTGAACCTGAGAGGAGGGTCCTTTGGCAGTTTTGGCGGTGGGGTCAGAGTTCTTGGGGTTGTCTGAGGTCACGTTTGTATTCTTCCATGCGGAAGATATCAGGTTCTTGGTCATCATAAATGTGTAATAAGTGATTATCATTACAAAAAACATACAAGATGCCCCAAGAATAATCAACATCTTGGATCTCAGGGTACCAGGTTTAAAATAGATTGTCATAATGTCAGGGAACCAACCCTGATTGGCCGTCTTGCTAGCGTCTGGGATCTGGCAGGTTGCAGACTGGGTGGGCAGGGCCCACCAAAGGATTGGTGCTAACTTAATGAGGTAGGACATTGACTTGCCCAGCCACAACCACAGACCAGCGGCAGGGACAATAGTATCTATTACTCCTGTGAGAGTTATATATATGATTCCAAAAAGCTTGTTGGTATGGTCCAGTGGGAGCTTGGCTTTAGGAGGCAGGCATTGGCTTGGGGGTGACAGGTGGCTTCATGTCTATTTGGTAGGCAGGAAGGAAGTTGTATTTATCTCTGAACAGGCGGAGCTTGGTAATGTACCAAGGGCCTTCTTGGTTGTATCTGGTTCTCTCAGTAGTTCTGGCCAAGGGTTCCCAGGCTAGTATGTTATTGGCAGTGTAGTCCTTGTACTCAGGCTTTAAGGGGTACTCTGTGAAATGGACAGGATCAAAGGGGGCACCTGGCGGGCAGTACATAGCTGGCAGGCTGGCAGGGGGGAAGACAATCTTGGGGTTAACTGGAAGATGGCAAGAATAAAATACGGCAATATTTGGAGAAACCAATATCTCATAACCTTTATTTAAAAATGACAATGGGGGTTGATCTTGGCCTGGCAGGTATTTATACCACACTGCCATGCTTCACTACCTGGTTGGGTTTTCTGGGCTCGGGCATGTGGCATTGGGTGTCTCAGATGGCAGTGTGGCGCTTGGCACTGACAGTTTGCCACTGGCCGCTTTGGGGTGAGAAGACTTAAAATCCTTCTGTTTATCAATTTGGGTATTGGGTGCCTCTTTGGGTTTAGTGCCTTCCCTGGGACTTTAGGAGAGTTTGGAATATTCTTTTCAGGGGGAAATTTGTCTATTTAACCAGGAAAACTGCCAGTATCAGGTGTTGACACCTCAGAGAAATTCCTGGCATCTTGCACTGGTAGTTTGCTTGCAGAATCCTGAGGGGCAGCTACGGGTTTGGGTCCTGGCAGACTAGCAGCAACTTCATCATTTTTCAGTGGTTTATTGTGTTCCCAGCCTATGAGTCTGGCGGTCTGCAAAGGTTTTTGTCCAGGGCTCAACTCCAATTCTGTATTTTGAGATTTAGGAGCATCCAAATTGTCATTCCTGACAATGGACCAGAACGTGATTACCCTGGACAAAGAAGTAGAGCAGCTTGGCTCATGACTTCACCAGTTCAAAAAATATGTTCTCAACAACTTCCAGATATTAGAAGCAAAAGTTGACAACCAAGTGAAGGTATCCTGCTCATCCACGCTGAAGCCGCTACCTTGCCTGTACAGTGCAAAGATTTCAACACTAGAGACTAAAGTAGCAACCTTGGAGAGCGCAATCAACGGATATGAAGCAGAGTTTTCTAGAGCACATGAGACCACAAAAGCTCTGAAAACAGAGCAGACAACCCTAAGAAACGCCGTTTCACGCCTTTCTAAAACTACCATGAGCGTAGAGTCTGAGCTCCGCCAAAGAAGCCTGCAAATAGACAACAGCAATGTCCACAACCGCCTGGCTAGAATGGAAGCTCAAATCCAGCTACTAGAAACAAAAGGTTTCAAATGCATCTCAAGCAGCCAGCAAACATCATCCTCAATGCGCACAGGCCACTATGAAGACGCTGCTGACACCTCTGAGGAGGAAGGGGAACAACCAAACAGGGGGATTCCTGAGGTATTCACAACCCTTCCCTCCAGAGAGCCTTTCACGCCAAAGGCCATGCCTAGGGCTAGGTGTAGCTATACGGCGGATAGGCAGTCAACCGCCTCCCCCTGCCAGCCCACTGAGCCTACAGCCGTGAACAAACAATTCAAACCTCTTAACCTCCTGAAATTTGATAAACAAGGGAATGTACATTCCTTCCTGAGACTCTTTGAGATGGCAATGAGGGGCTCTAGCAACCACCAAAAGGCAACCACGCTCATCACCACACTAGACGCAATCAGCGTCAACTTAGTGATGCCACACCTACCTGCAACTGACTGGACATATCAAGAGGCTAGACAGGCTGTTCTGGAGGAGTTTGGTGGAGAGGATATCCTCTTCACCAGGAATTCCAAGTTTGGCACCATAAAGTTTGCTCCAGGCAAAACTCTGCAGGAGTTTGCGGAACAATTCTACCATGATGCGCTGGTGCTCCTTGGCTCTGGTACGGCCTCCACCTTTGATATCTGCGCTGCAATAAAGCAGGCCACTCAACTGTACAAAGAGCTCCACAGAGCAAGGGCCCCTGCCTACGCCAAAAGCAAGAACATGTCAGAAATTGTGGACTGCCTCCGTAGTCATGCCAAAACATTTGGCCCTCCCAACTGACCCAAGTCCAAGCAGCCAAAGCCAACCTACAAGAAACCACACTTCCAGAAAGAGGACCCCACAAAGTCCTCTGCACACCCTCCTGACGTGAAGGGTCTTTACTGTATTGTCTGTAACACAGCAGGACACTGGAAATCAAAGTGTCCAACCAACTCCAAGAAGGTGCATGTGATACAATCCCACTCCACTAGCACAACCAAGGGAAAAGCCAAGGCGGAGTAGAAGAGGGAAATACTACCTCTACCAAATCCCTCAATGTTCCCATTGAACCTGGCTCCAAAGACCACTGTCCTGATGTGCTACACAAAGATGCAATCCATATGGCTGTAGCCAACAACCTGTATGCAGTGACTACCTGATCTCAAAGCAAAGTCAAGCAAGAAGAGGCCGCCCTGTATGAAGTCTCAAAGCCATATGCAGCCCAGTTACAGGATTCCAGGGAAAATTGCCGCTCACCATGCTCCAACAACACCCCAAATTTAAAGTCAATCCAAGTAGCTTTCCCCCTGGAGGAACTTAAGTCTGCATACCCTGATGTCTGCAAAAGTTTGCTCCTCACCTTGGAGAGCAATGAGAAGAATGGTATATACACATTTTAAAGCTCAATGACTCTTATATTGATTGTACCTGCATTGACATATTGGTTAACAAACATTGCATTCAAGCCATAGTAGATAGTGACGCTCCATTTAATATAATCTCCACTAAGATGGTGAAGAAATTGGGTATAGACCCAGATGTGAACTATAGATCACCCTTTGGTACAGCTGGCAAGGAACCCACGTACTCTGTGGGAGCATACAGCGCACTACCTATGAGATTTGGCTCCATTGCAGTGTCTGCCCCGCAGTTTTTTTACCAAACAACATCTATGATTTCCTCATAGGCACCTCCTTCCTGGTGAAATATGGTGCCATGGCACATTGGGGTCTTGTCACCTTTGAAATCCTTGGTCAGACCTTATCCTTGTTCTTCAGTAAGGAAGGTCAAGACACCGCTCCCAGACCCTACAAATTTGTCAATCTGGCTTATGCCAACGGAATTGTCCATGTAGAATACAAACTTGCCAGAAACACAGGCTAAATCTCCTACATAGATTCTGGAACATAAGGGTATTCTGCTGAGGACAAGCTCCGCCTTTTCCCTGTAGCCTAGACACCAGCAGATTGCAGAGACTGGGTTTTCTGTGGTTATCCCTGAAGGGCTATATGATGAGGTCATTGAACCCTGGGGCTGTTCTCACTTTGAGCTGTGCATTGCACCGGGCAATATTACCCCAGGCCAGCAGAAGATACATGTTCTCTTGGCCAACCTCACAAAGAAGACGCTTTCTATCAAGAAAGACCAAGTGGTAGGCTTCTTACACTTCTACCCCACAGAGGAACTATCCGAGGTTAAGGAATTTGGTACATTTGAGTTAATGGGTATACTGGACAAACCTGGACCAGCAGTCCATCTGACTACCCCCTTAGCTGACCTTTCCTCCCTTGGTCCTGAGGAGCAAGCTTGGGCATCTTTGCTATTCAAAAAGTACCTCTCAATCTTTGCAGAAAGCTATCATGATCTGGATTGTGCTGAAGGAGTAACCCATCACATCAATACAGGAACCACTCCTCCAATCTGCATGCAGCCCATACAATGATCAAAAGCAAACAAAGAAGTTGTTTCAGAAGAAGTCAGCAAACTGCTGAAACAAGGCATGTTGGTTCCATCCAAAAATCCATGGGCATCTCTTATCCTGATTGTCAAGAAGAAATATGGCTCTAACCAAGTTGTCATCAACTATTGACGCCTCAACAAGGTCACCAAAAAGGACTCATACCCCTTACCTTGCATAGATGACACATTAGACCGCCTCGGGGGTGCCAAGTACTTCTCTTCCATGGACCTCATATTGGGCTACTGGCAGATTGAACTACCCCCTGAAGAACAAGAAAAATGCGCCATTGTAACCTCACAAGGACTATTCTAACCAACAAGGATGCTGCAAGGGCTGTGCAATGCTCCTGCAACCTTTCAGCGTGCAATGGACACTATCCTTGGCAACCTTAAGCTCTCCTGTGTCCTAGTGTACTTGGAAAACATTAATGTTTTCTCCAGGACCTTCCTGAGCATCTAGTTCACTTGGAAGAGGATTTCAAGAGGCTAGCGGCCACCAATCTTAAGATAAAGCCGCACAAATGCCAGTTCTTCAAGGACCAGTTGGAATACCTGGGCTTTGTTATAAATAGCCTTGGCCTGCGTCCCCAACCCACAAAAACCAAAGCCATATCTAAGATGAAGCAACCTGAGTCAAAACGTGACATACAAGTATTCTTGGGAATGGTTGGTTATTATTGATTTTTCATCCCCCACTTTGCAGCCATTGGAGAACCTCTCTTCCACTTGCTGAAATTGGGAGTTGACTGTGTATGGAGTAAACAATGCCAAGGAGCCTTTGACAAGTTACGCTTGGCCTTGTCAAGCAACCCTGTTCTGATGTACCCAGACTTTGACAGACCATTTGTGATTCATACCAATGCCTCACTTACTGCAGTTGGGGCTATACTATCCCAACTCAATGACAAGGGACTTGAACACCCTGTAGCCTACGCCAGTAGGACACTAAACATCCATTAATGAAACTATACAGTTACAGAGCACAAATTCCTGGCAGTCATCTATGCATGCAAACAGTTTTGGGTCTACATCCATGGTGCACGGTTCACAGTGGTCACAGACCACGCATCCCTAGTTTGGCTCCAGAGCCTCAAGGAATCAGAAGGCCAATTTACTCTATGGGCGTTGAAACTACAGGCCTTGGATTACAAGATCCTTCACTGCCCTGGCAGCAAGTACCAGAACGCAGACTGCCTATCCTGTTTACCCACTGTGGCCCTGGTGAGCCCATTAGTGGATTGGCTGTATCAGAAAATGATGACTGGGAAGTTTAGCAAAAATCCTGAGAAAGTACAGCATATCCTACAGGACCTTTGAAAGGATTCAGCACTACACAATGGTGTGCTGTACAAGCTAGTGGATGATAAGGAAAGCATATTCTCTCCTCCCTCCAAAAGGACTAGAATTGTTACAGCCGCTCATAAGTCAACGGGTCATGGTGCCTTTTGGAAGACCAAAGAAATCCTGTCTTGCACCTACTTCTGGGAAGCAATGAATTTCAACATCCAAGAAACAATCAACTTCTTTATTGAGTGCCAAGGGAACAAGCCACTACTAAAAAGCACAACTTACCGGATGGTACAACCTCATTTTGCCTGGCATACTGTATCAATGGACGTAGTGGGATCACTCCCACATAGCAGGCCTGGCTTTTGTTATGTGATAGTGGCTATAGATCATCTCACTAAGTGAGTGAAATCCAGTCCTCTAAAGAAGGTAGATGCTCATTCTACTGAACAATTCTTCTTGGATGCCATTGTACTCTGCCACAGCTGCCCACAGTTCCTGCTCTCAGACAATGGGACTAACTTTACAGCCTCTGTAATATTGAGAGTGAACAACCTCATGGGAGTTTGAGGAGTACTCTCCACTCCATACCTCCTGGAAACCAATGGGATGGTAGAACAAGTCAACAGTGCCCTAACCCAGATCCTCAGGAAATTAGCTTCATTGTTTACATCTTCCTGGGAAACGTACTTGGGAGTAGGAGTGTTTGCGTAAAACATCTCTCTTCACTCTACCACAGGAGCGTCTCCATTTCAACTTATGTATGGCCGCCACCCTGCCATTCTGACTATTCTATAATTGGCCACTGGTGACCCTGGGCAAATTTCTTACAATTAATACCTAGGGCAACTAGCCAACACCCTCATCAAATTGCAGGCATCTGCTTTTAGCAACACAGCTATCAAGGCCCAAGCCAGATTTGAGAGGGACTCTGCTAATAGAGCCCCATTGCCTTCTTTTGAGGTAGGGGAGGGGGTTGCATTCTGCGACACTCAAGGGGTGGGTAGATCCCACAAACTAGACAAACTATGGATAGGTCCCTTTGAGATCATAGAGAAGACCTCACCTGACGCCTACACCATCAAGGATAAGTATAGTGGACGCATATTCAACCGCGTACACGCAAAGTTCCTTTGCCCATTCTGCACTCCAAAGGAAGGACCTAATTAAACACTATCTGAACTTTTCATAAAAGAAAATAACATAAGTAATATAGGCACATCATATGATTCATAACAGGAAAAATATAAAGAGATATAAATATGTAAAAAGATATAAAATATATAAAAATATAAAAATATATAAAATATAAAAATAAAAAAAATAAAAATATAAAAAGTGCATTATATGGAAAGATGACTTAGTCCTATGAATCTTTATTGGTGAGTGCCCTCCTCAGGCTCCTCAGTGACATTGTGAGTGGTAGCCTCCACATAGTCACCAAAAGCGTGGGTGGCTACCACCTGATATAAGACAACAACGTTTTGGAGCCACATATGCCGCGCCTTAGGAGAGAGCTGCTCCTAGTGCATAATGGGCACTGACAGGGCCAGCTCCCCATCTGCTAGGCAACCCAGGCCACACTTAATGGGGAAACACGCCCCCAACACCAGGCACTCCACTATAAACCCCTCAGAGGGGTAATTGACTGGAAGACCCTGTTGGCAGTGCAGCACTTCACATTGGTAGAACTCCAAGATGGCCTGCATCTGGGCCAAGGAACCTCAAAGAAGTGAAAGCTTTGGCACCAAGAAAAGGTTCCCCAGAAAAGCCATATGAGGGAGATACTGGGCAGGATCCCCAGTGTCCAGCTTTTCCAAGGTTAAGTTTATGGCTGCTGCCAGCCAATTGTGTTGATTATCCGTACGCCAAAGACCCCACTGACAAGTAGAGTTGGGACTAGGCCCCCAAGCATGGGACCAGACCTGCACCACCACACAGTTGAAGTCAATCACCTGCGCGTACTTGGCATACAATGCCACATTGGAGCAAGGCAGCTTCACTAAGACCCACTCCAGAGGCCAGGCCAGCTTGCAAAGAGCCACAGAACAAACAGCAGGAGGGTGATACTGTTTGGAGTGACAAAGATGGGAGTGGACATCTGCCCCCTGGCCACAAGACAGAAGAACAAAGAGAAACTCACTTAGAAGCTCATAGCCTTGAAACAGGCCATTCACCTTGAAGTCTGTGTGATCAGGATTGTAAGTGAGGACCACAGAGCCCAGCAAGGCCGGGTCAGGAGTATAAGGCACAGCAGGGGGGAGGGGAACAACGGCCCCAACCTGCCAGATCTCTGGGTCCACAGAGGTAGCCTGATTGGCACCCCCAGCCGCCAAAGGAGGACAACTCTCCAATTCAACTTCTTTCTCCAGGATTGGACTGGGGGGCACTGAAAGGGATTGATCACCACAGTGGTGACCAAGGACAACTCCAAGTGAGTATCATCCCTGTAAACACATAAGGAACGCCAACTGTAGAATTGGAGACACTGTGCCTCCTTACTCTGACAATGGAAATCTTGTTGGCGCTTGTCTGTCATGGTGGCCAGAAACTCCTGGTACTCTTCTTTAGTACTGAGGCAGTAGGAGGTTGTTGAAAAATCCATTATGCCTGACTCTCTTCTTACCATCCCTATTTATGGTCAAGAGGGGGGAAATGTGAGGTTAGGCTGATTGACCACAAACAGTCAGGCTAATCATTGCATGCAGATCATTACAGTTACACGCTGTAGAATCACTAGACTGATACTCTATTAAGTTTAGTAATTATACGCTGTATAATCACTAATGTATTATAGATGATATGGCAGTTATGCGCTGTATAATCACTAATATGTTATAATGGATGCAGCAGTTACACGCCGCATAATTGTTAGTCTATTAAGATAGATGCAATGATTTTACGCCTTATTATCTATGATTATCATTCTGATGTGTCATTACATACCGTATAATTACAAGTTGATATGGCTATTATACGCCGCATAAACGTTAGCCAATATAGTGATTATCATTGATTACACAGTGTGTAATCACAAAATCATCAACTGTATATTGCTCATACCATCATGATGGATGTTGTATCAACTCAGCCTTACCCAGCCTGATGGTGTTTATGAGCATATCAAACAATTGATGCGCAAAGGTCATGGAAATACCAAGTTTGGGACAGCATTACACAGCGTATAATTGAGCTTCCTATTGGTTTGGGTCAGCATTACACAGCAAATAATCTACAGGTTAATACTGGATCAAGTCTGCTATTATACGGTGTATAATCCCTAATTCAACCTGTTGCATTAATAAGCAGAAGGATTGCCATCCAGAAAAGGATCACTGATTGAGCCCAACAAACAGAATACTGGAATATCACCTTCCAATGTGAAAGGGCTGAACAGAGACAACTTCTAAGCATCAACTAAATATGGCAAAGTTTCACAGAGCAATGATAGGCATGCAAGATACAGCCAATAAATAAATGACACTAGGCTAGCTCAAGAAGAGTGTAGGCTGTAGCTGAAGTGCCATGTATGCCTGTAAAGGCCAGTAGCAACACATGTACCAAGGACAGCCAATCAGGATAGGTGCAGCCAGCAAAAATGGACCTATTGCAAAGGTAGCCACTGAGAACTGTCTTAAAAGTACAAAAAACAAGGGTTGTTATAGTATATATTGATATAGATGCCTGAAAGGACAACAACAAGTTCTTAGTTATACCTTGATAGATTGCAGCCACTGGCTAGATTATACTCCAGTTTTGATAAACATAATTATCTTCAAAGTTCTATTCTATTGTAGTTTGTAGTGCTCTTGCATAGGATTAGGTAGATTACATTGGCAAGGCTAACATCTATCTGTAGCTTTGAATATACCAGCAATAACCCAAGTTGCTCAACAGGGTGAAATGAGGTGGAGAAGGGGATGAAGATACCATACTTGGTTAAGCAGTCTACCACCACTAGGATTCCTGTATTTCCCTGACTCTTGGGTAGTTCAACAATCAAGTCCATTGATATGGAAGACCATGGTCAAGGAGGGATTGGTAGAGGTTTCAGGAGTCCTTGAGGCTTTTGGCGGGAGGCTTTGTTTTGACAGCACTCAAGGCACTTGATTATGTAGCTTCCCACCAACTTCTTTATTGAGGGCCACCATTATTGTCAGGAGATCCTTTTGAGGATTTTAGTGATACCCACATGGCCTGATAGAGGAGTGTCATGGAAGGCTTGGATGATTTGTTTTCTAAAAGGACCTTGGGGAACAAACAGGGAGTTGTCATGGAGCCAGATGTTGTTTCCTATTTCCAGATTGGTGGTGCTAGTTGGAGGGTTACGAAGTTGTTCCTCTTGGATCTCTTTATCCAGGTTGGTGTACAAGGACACGGTAGCAATGAGGTTCAGGAATCAAGAAGGTTCTAACACTTGTTGGATGTTGTGTGCATGGTAGGAGGTGTCAGAGTCAACAAGGTCTTCTCTGCGGCTAATGGCGTCAGGGACAATATTCTTCTTGACTGGAGTGTATTCAATTTGGAAGTTGTATGTCATTAGGTCAATAGTCCATTGGGCCAAGCGGGGCTAACCTTGCGTTTTTATGTGAAGTATAGGAGGTTTTTATGGTCTGTGCAAATGTGGACTGGTTATTTACTTCCCTGTAGATATCTTCTACAGTGGTCCAAGGCGCGTACTAAGGCATATAATTCCTTTTTTTAGACATGATAGTTGTGCTCCCTGTCCAGAAGCTTGTAGGAGTAGAACACAACAGGATGAAGTTCTTCATCCTCCTCAAGCTGGAGCAACACCGTCTCCAGCGCAAAGTCCAAGGCATCTGTATCCAGAAAAAATTGACGCTCTGGGTCCGGGCGTAGTAGAACAGGGGCGGAAGAGAAGGCGTGTTTCAAGGCATCAAAGGCTGACTGAGCTTCAGGATTCCATGTGAAGGTTACTTTTTCAGAGGTGAGTTGTGTGAGACGTAAGGCAATAGCTGAGAAGTCTTTGATGAATTTACAACAGAAATTAGCTAGTCTCAGGAATCCACAAAGCTTGGTGCAGGAGGTAGGGACAGGTCAATCTGCCACAGCTTGGACCTTGGATGGGGCAACTTCAAAGCCTCCTTCTAAGATATTATAGCCAAGGAACTCAATTTCTTTCTTGTAGAATTCACATTTTTCCAGTTTACAGAACAATCAAGCTTTGACTAAGGCCTGGAGGACTTCTCAAAGATGGATGAGGTGAGAGTCATGGTCCTTAGAGTAGATGAGGGTATTTTCCAGGTATAGTACTGCAAAAGTATCCAGAAAAGGGAAGAGGACTTCATCCATGATCCCCTGGAAGGCTGCCGGAGCGTTACTTAGACCAAAGGGCATTACCAGGTATTCATATAGACCAAACGGGGTTCTCACAGCAGTCTTCCATTCATGGCCTTCTGCTATACAAATTTGATGGTAGGCGTTCCAAAGGTCAAGTTTGGAGAAAACTTTTGCCCTTGTTAGTCAATCAGTGAGGGGTTCAGCAGAGGAAATAGGGTTTCAATTCTTGATTGTGATGCTGTTGAGATTTGAGTAATCCACCACAGGTCTTAGTGATCCATCTGATTTCCCCAAAAAGAACATAGGGAAAGAGTAGGGGGAGTTTGAAAAACGCATGAATCATTTTGCTATATTCTCATCTAGGTATGTTTTCATGGCTAAACTCTGGGCTCGGTTGACTGGATAGAGCTTACCCCAAGTGGGTACTGATTCTGGTACTAAATAAATATGTAGGTCCAACTCTCTGCAACTGGGTAGTTGGGAACAGGAGGATTCACTAAAGGCTTCTGCCAGATCTTGAAGCTCTGGGGGGATCTGGGCTTGGGATATCTCCTTCAAGTCAGCAAGGACGTTGATGGTGTCTTCTGGAGTCAAAATTCCTTTGTGTCCCGTTTGGTTGAAGGGAATAGAAGAAGTAATCCCTTCATTATGAGTGGAGAGTGTCATTGAGTCCAAGTTTAATACAGCCTTGGCGGTTTTTGCCCAAGGGAAACCCAGAATCAGTGGAAAAGCCAAATTTGACAAGGAGGACACCCTGATGCCAAAATGGTCACTTCCTACCTTGATCCCTAGGTTCCCCTTGATTCTAGTTACTTTGGTGTGTGACTTGTTGGCAAGTATCACCCAAGCAGAAGGTCTTTCCTGGAGTCCTAATTGTTGGGCCAAGGAGCTACTTATTAAGTTTCCCATAGCGCCTGTGTCCAATAAGGCTTTTACTTCCTGAAAGGTTTTATCATAACCTAGCTTTACTGGTAATATGGTATAAGATTGAGAGGGCTCTTTATTGGAAGAACTGGCTTTAAGAGCAATAGGAGATTGTACCTTGTCCAAGGCTTGGCAATCCTTGGCTGAATGTCCTGCTTTTCCACAATACATACAGATTCCAAGTTGGGCTCAACATAGTTTTTCCTTTGTAGAGAGTTGGTGTCCCCCACCCTCCTTTGGGATCAGTCCTTTGGGCATTTCTCCTTGGACCTTTGAGGGGAGAGTTATATTTTCTTTATTAACAATTGCAGGAGAGGGGGCAGAATTATGGGGGTTGGCCCAATATGGGAGCTGCTTCACCTTGGTGGACCACTTGGTTACTTCCTTTACCATGGAGTCAAAATCTGTTGGCAACTCATGATGGGCAAGGAAATTTTTCAATTCAAGGGAGATTTTTTTACGGAACAGGTAGTAGGCTTTGTTGTTGCTCATCCCAATAGCATTCTTAAGGCAGGTAAATTCATTGGCGTAATCTTGGGCTGACATTATCCCTTGGTAGAGGGCAGAGATTTAGTCTCTTAACTGGTTGGGGTTTGGAGCAGGGGATACTGTAGCTAAGAGGGTGTTGCAGAACTGGTCATAGTTGTTGAGGAGATCCTCTCCTTGGAGGGTTGCTTTGGTGTACCAAAGGCAAGACTTACCAGTAAGCTTTTCTGCCACATGGTGCACTTTCTGTGCGTCAGTGGTGAATTTTTCTGGTGAGGTTTTGAACAGGGACTTGGAAAAGGCCAGCAGCATCAGGATCTTGTTTCCTTCATTATCTCCTGGGGCAATGGCAAATAGGGTGTTCAGGACTACTGTTTGGACCTGGTTGCAGGTTCTGAGGACAATTGGTTCTGAGGTAGTTGGTTTTCAAAAGAGAGACATAATCTTGTATATGATGAAGCTTATGATGAAGGTAACAATTATGAGGGCCAGACATTTGATGAGGGCAATGTAGAAGATAAAATCATAGGTAAAATGTTGACCTGGACCACCCATAAGGTGGTTCAGTAGGGGCTCCAACAAACTTTCAGGGATCCACTAATTGGGAAGTCTTTCTCCAATTGAATGAGGTAGAGCTCCGAAGTTGAATTTGATCAGAGTGGAACCTACTGGAATCCCTATCATTAACATGTGTAGAAGGTGACCAAATAGGTGGAATCTTCCCAAGAAGGGAGTGAATGTGGCTGAGGAGATAATAGACACTGGTGTACCCCAAGACCAACCAGGGGGCCTTGGGGTGGATGATAGGTGGTAATCAAGCTGTTTCAACGTAAGGGGCATGTCATTGACGCAGACCAAAACAATACCAAATTTAGTCTTCAGATTTGTCAGTAGAAGTTGGTTTGGGGGTTTCAAAGTTAAAATTTCTTGCCCATAACTGATTAACACACAAAAATTCCATACAAGGAAGATGAACTTCATGCTGTTGGTGAAGAACCTTTATAATCTACTAATCAAGTGTTTAGAATTGAAAATATAGATTTATTGGTTGATAGGAATAAAAGAAATTAGTGGAGCAATTTGGAAGGGAATAATTTGTCAGTTTAAATACTGACTTCAAGTGAGGAAGGGAACATTGTGGTTACCAGATGGATCTGCAAGAGTGATTTGAGAAGTATTGCCTTGCAGGACTGCAGCAGGCTACAGTTTTGCAATGCAAGAAGAGGCAGGTTGGGATATTGCATTGCAGTATTTTACCTTACTATGGTTGGGGATGGTATCTAGGGCTGGATGAGCAGTATTTCTTTGGCTTTGTTGGTTCACTGGGTGTGATTGGCTACCTGGGTCCCTGAATCTCTGGTTTGGACAATCTTTGCATTTATTTTCTGATTGATTGGCTGTTTTATGATTATTGGAGCCAAATTTAAATGCTAAATTGTTATCATTGTTGTTATTGTTGTCTGGAACCTTAAATTTCAATTTTAAATTAGAATTTATGTTTTGATCTTGGTTTTCAAGTTCACTTTTGTTTTTGCATTTGGAATTGATTTTAACACATTCATTTATAAAATTTGAGCGTGTTTTTAAATTGATTACATTAAATTATTATGTTTTGTCCTTGGCTTCTGATTTAGCATTTAAAAATGCAACTTCTGGTTTCTCAATAATTTTAAAACAATTAAATTCTGGTTTTCAATTTGTGTTAGGGATGGAATCCCTTACACAGTGTCCCACAATCTTCTATCTTTATGAATTTATAAATTAAAGATTTCTCTAACTTCTTTTCTATCCATGCACTTATAAATCACATACACAAAAATTTTATTTGACTCTGCTACCCAACACACCATGGTAAGCAAACCATTTTTAACCAAATACAAAATACCAGTTGTCAATTCCAACATCAAATTATACCGGAATGGCAGACAAATCAAAAGTTCTACTTTAAGGCAAAACAACTCCTTTCATAATTGACCTCCAAGGCATACAAACGTCCATCACAGAACTTGTCATGAACAATATAAACTACAACATTGTAGCAGGCATGGACTGTTTCACTTGAGTGAATCCCAGTGTATGTTAGAAAACACCGACTATGACCATCATTCACAATGAAGTCAATTCTAACATCCTCAAAGAACCCAAAAACCTCATTCTGAGGACACAGTATTAGTCCAAGTCATAAATCAGGAAAATCATAATGTCTAACCAAGACAGTACACTCCACAAAATGAGGTACACCAAATCCAATAACATGAAAACAACCAAAATTTAATGCCCAGAACTTGCAGCACTCCTAAATGTTACACTCATGTATTTAATAAAAAAAACTCACAGAGTTACCCCCTGAGCGGGAGTTTAAGCACAGCATTGACCTATGCAAAGCTGTGCCTAAACCAGCACCCCTCTACATACTTTCTCCAATGGAGACCCAAACTCTCAAGACCCATATTAAGAACAACCTAGAAAAAGTTTTCATTTGCCCGTCTGAATCCCTGTGGGGGCAGCAGTGTTTTTTGTGAAGAAAAAGGGAGGCTCACTCTGTCTAGTAACAGACTACAGAGCTCTCAATACAAGCATGGTAAAGAATGAATATTCCCTCCCACTTATAGAGGAATTGTTTGCAAGACTCTCTGGATCCAAATTTTTCTCTAAAATTGAGCTCATCTCAGGATACAATCAAGTAGAAGTAAAATAAAAAGACATATCAAAAACTGTGTTTCATACACAATTTGAATAGTTTGAATGTAAATTAATGAAATTTGAGATGACCAACACCCCTGCAACATTTGTTACCATGATGAACTAAGCGCTAAATGGACTCTCAAATACATTATGCTACCTTGAAAATATCATCATATTCTCAAAAACCAAATAGGAACACCTCACACATGTCTGTGGGATACTCAATTGACTCACAAAGCACAAACTTTATGCAAAACCAATTAAGTGCCAATTTATGGAAAAGGAACTCCTGTTCTTGGGCCACATTGTCTCTGACAGTGACATCAAAGCATATCCAGATATAATAAAAGCCATAAATAACATGCAACACCCCACCTCTGTTAAAAAAGTTAGATGCTTTCTTGGAATGGTAGCTTACCTAAGTAAATACATCAAAAACTGTGGGAAACTAACTGCACCAATCAATGACCTAAACAAAGGTAATGCCAAAAAGAAATTTATCTGGACACCAGAATGCAATAAGAATTTCCAACTACTTAAACAAGCTCTGATTAAAGCACCAATATTGCAATACCTTAATAACAACAGGTGCTACAAGCTCAAGCCAGATGCCAGTGACACTGCCATTGGCGCAAAACTACGCATCTTCCAGCCAGGGCAGCAAGACTTCCTGCCAGTATGTTACAAAAGCAGAAAACTAACCAATACTGAGCAGAGATACCCAACACACAATAAGGAATTACTAGCAATATACCACACTTGCAATAAATGGAGATGTTACTTAGAAGGACATTTAAACGTCTGAGTACTAACTGACCATAAATCCTTAATCTATTTCAAAACTCAGAACACACTCGCACGGCGCAAGCCAAATGGATGTCCTTGCTAGAACAGCTTAACCTAGACATCCAGTACAAAAGGGGGCAGAGCTGGTCACAGCTGATGCTCTCTCTAGGCTATTTCAGCCAAGAGAGGATCATCCTGATCACCTGGACTCTGACTGGCCCAACCTATATAATACTGAGTACAAGACAAAAGGGAAAGACCCCTCAACACATCAACTAACCCATAATAAATTAGTAAGGAACAAAAATTATTTCCGTGTATCAAATGGCACAGTATACCAAATCATTAACAACAAATATGTCCTGTACATCCCACTTGCACAAAGAGTTGACACCATACTAAGACATCACCGCCTTCTAGGCCATACAAAGGCTAACAACCTATACCTCACACTAAAAGAGATAGTATGATGGCCCAACCTCAAACAGGATATAGTTGATTTTCTGAAAAAGTGCATGTTGTGCAAGAAATACACTAGTACAAAGGCTCCTCAGCCAACGGTCAACCCAGTACCAGACCCTGAACCATTTAAGGTTTGGGGGCTAGACGTAGTGGGGCCCTTCCCAGAAACAAAGACAAACCAATGTTTCTTAAGTGTAGCTATTGACTTTGCCACATGCTGGCCCATCTTCTGGGCAACAAAGGACCATAAAGCAGAAACCATCAACTAATTCATTAACAAAGGGATAATAGCCAACTACGGCACTCCAGACTACATCATAACTGATGGAGCAAAAGAGCTAACAGGCCACGTAGTAAGCAACAATCTAAAAACAAAGAACATCAAACACTCCACAACCTTTCCCTACAGGCCACAGGCCAATAGCATAGTTGAACTCCTGAATGGCAGCCTTATCAGAGCCCTGGAGAACATAATGGATGGCAAAACCAAAGATACATGGCCTCTATACATGAAATATACCTTACTAGTATCTTGGGTCTGTACCAATTAAGGAACAGACTACTCACCGTTTGAACTAACATACAGATACAAACCAGAGATAGTCACCCACAATAACCAATCATATGTGAATATTCCCCAGGGAAACCCCCCAAAGTGGAACAGGTCCCAGCACTATAGCACATATGGCTCAAAGCCAAGATAGCAGAGAGTAAGAGAATCAAAGCATAAAAAGTAAACTCCAAAGAGGAGCCACTACCAATTAACTCCCCTGTTTGGATCCTCACTGGAAACAGAAAGAAATTGGATTTGGTACACAGAGGACCTGGAAGGATTTTCAAATACTAACCAGGCAAAAACACTTACCTAGTCCTGTTCCAAGGCGCCAAAGACCCTATCATCAAACAGTACCACAGATCCTGCCTTTGCCTCAGCAAAGGGGAACACTTGACTTGGCTAGTACCTACTAGCAAACAACTCCAGGAACATCAGGCAGCAGCTGTCAAGACAAAGCCCCATCCTGATATACCAGAGTAAACCCTTAAGGGAGGGGTGTGTTGAGGAGCTGGATGTACTGGTATTCTGGCCGTTGCCAACATACATAACATCCAATCATTGCCTGGTTTGGTGCTAATCTAATATTCAGCTCATCATTCCAGAAATAGCAACAAAATAATATCACATGACTTGTCCAAGTATCCAGCAATCCAAATCCAACTCACACATGACTTCCTCTATCTTTGATCCAACTTAAGTCTTTGCCACAGCACAAGCTATATAAGTCTAGAGTATTATCCAATAAAATATACCTCTCTTCTTCTGAAATCCATATTCAAAGCTTTCCTAAAAGTTGCTCCTCATCAAAATCATTGATTTTCTATTGATAGCTTGATGCCTTAGGATGTACTATATGGCCATATTGATATTTTACTAGTAAAAGATATGTTTTTTATAGTTTTCAATATATAAAAAGATTTATAGTATCATTTCTAATTATTTTATTTTTCTATAATATGTGGCTTTTTATGTAGTATATTTTTGAATATTGGGTTTTTATTTTATATAAGTGAAAACAAGTTTTAAAGTAAAGATAGCTAAATTCAAAGTAAAATAAAATAAAGTGTATTTTTGAATTTTTTTGGCTGTCATGTAAAATTTTTATAGTCTTTTTTAATTCTATGTAGTCAAATTGCCCTAAAAATATTTTGAAGCTTATTTTTTTATTAAATAAAATTTTCAGGAAACAGGTTTCTGTTTATTAAAAGCATCAACATTTAGTAGTCTGCATGAGTAAAAACTTAATTCTGGCTTTTCAAATCTGTTGATACTGTAAATTCAGAACCTGAACGTAAAACTGCAGGATTGTCAAACCTTGGTTCAAATCTCAAATCACTTTTGTGGGGTAGCCTTTTTTAATCAAATTGAATTCTTTATATTTTTATTTGAATTTTTAAAAATGTGGGAACTTATAGACACTTTGCAAATTATGAGTCAAATTGCATATTTCTAATGGACAAAATGAATTAACTCAAATCAGATTTAAAGTGTTCAAATCCATTAACCATTTTCATTAAGTTTACTATATTTTTTGAAATTGCGGGATTTTCAAATCCAAGAACCAAATTTCAAATCACTTTTGGATGCCACTAGTAAACTCAAATATTAATTGTAGCAACTGGAATCCAAATCAAATTTACAGTAAGAAACTAGGACAAATCAATCCAAATCAAATAGCTCTACTCTGGATAAAATCAAATGAAAAATGCAATCTCAACAACCATGTTTAGACATGAAATTAAGTTAAATGTAAAATTGTCTAAACTGGAAATAATTCAATATTCTGCACTCTAAATCACTATTATAGCAACCACAAAACCATATAGTGATTTATGAGCTACCCTCCTGATTACGCAGAACTTTTAAAAATTTCAAGGAAGAAGGAGAGATGGGAAAGATAAACCATAAGTTTATTACATTATGTATTTATGTATTGCTATTAAGGATACTTGTTTAGAGTAGATTTTAGAAAACACTAATAATAAAATAGAATTATATATTACAATCTATTTCTATCATGTTGCCTTTTCCTTGGTGTGTTGATAGTTTAGTTTCTGTTGATAATGTGCTTGTATTTAATTGGATAGTTTCACCTCCAGTTGCCTTGGTCATAGGAAATCAAGTTTCCTCTGCAACCACAGCTGGCCTCACGGAGGCAACTTGATTTCCTATTGCCAAGGCAACTGGAGGTGAAATTATTTAATTAAATGCAAGCACATTATCAGCAGCAAATGAACTATCAACACACCAAGGAAAAGGCAACTTGATAAAAAATAGATTGTAATATATAATTCTTTTTTATTATTAGTGTTTTCTAAAATCTACTGTAATCAAGCATCTAAATTTTAGCTGTCCTAAACTGGAATAGGATGATTTTTGATAAAGCCTAAGATTCCTAAAAGAATTAGCACAAATCTGCTCTAGATCCTTTAGCATCCTTTTTGAGACACCCATCAATTATATTTATTTCTAATTCACCTCATTTTTGATTTCAAATTTGGTTCTTGGATTTGACAATCCTGCAATTTCAGATTTGTTAATTTTTACTTGATGTCTATGTTTAGTTTGACATACAGAAAATCTACAAATTGTACATTAGAGTCCTGTTTTTTGATTCATGTAACACCACATTTGTTTTCTGTGTTTTGTCTTTTGTTAGTTGAGTTATCTGCTCAAGGGATTCCAAATTTGCCAATTTAAATAAATCAAAAAAGTCAAATTAAATGTTTGATTTTATTAAATTTTTTATTTTTCACTAAGCTGAGCTGCCTGCAAAAGTGATTTAAAATTTGGACCAAGGATTTGACAGTCCCACATTTTTACGTTCAGGTTCTGAATTTACAGTATTAGAGTACTTTAAATTCTGACTGTCTCATACAGTAAGCCAACTTGCAGAATAAATTAATTCTGGCAGTTGCCCACTGAGTTTGTTCAAGTAGTTTTCCTCTTAGGATTTGGAATCTCTTCTCCTCATACAACTTGATAATATGGTAGGAGTGCCACCAATTATTTATTAGATGGGCCAAGCCTTGGGGAAATGATTTCCTGAGAGAGATCAATTGTAGATATTATGACACCCTTAAATTTTAAAATTACTAAAATTATTTATTTATTTATTAATCAATTAATTAATTAATTAAAAAACACTGTTTTTTGTTTATTGATTTTAAATTTATCTCTGGAATAAAGCTCAGTTTAAAGGAGAGGGGGTCCCAATGACATACATCACAAAATCAGATATTTTTAAAGATACTAACTAGCCTTATACTCTAGAAAAGAAAAGCATACAGTAGTTTTTAAAACTGTTAAAATAAACAAATATTATTCAGTTTAGAACGCATAGGTTCAGTCACACAACAAATTTCAACTTTTTAGAAATAGAAGATAATTTCACAGAAATGTGCGCTATCTGGTGAAAATATCAAGTCACAAAACAACCTATGCAAACTGAGAATTAATTACCATTAAGTAAAAAATGTACTCAGCACTAGAACACATAAGTTTTAGTCACAGAACAAAGCTACTATGTTTACTATGTTTTTTAAGAACACATCAAACCCTTTCACAAAAGTTAAAAACTTGATCTACAACAAAACCTAATAGCAACTGAAACAGACAACAAAAATAAAAAATATCAAAACAAATAAATAAATCTATAATACTGTTACCAGTTATTTCTAATTAAGATATACAATCTAAAACATAAAACAAAAATAAATATTCTAAGAACCTGTTTTGAAAGAAAAGTCAAATAAATCTAAATTATCAATACTTATGGTTAAAAGTGCACATTTTAAACCAAAAATAATTAATATAGAAATTTTATAGCCTAATTTAAAATTAGCAGTAGTGACTACAAGCTTTTATGCTACTAAATGTATAAAGATAAAAATTATAATAAATAAATTATATAGATAGACTGATTTAAGTTAATTTTTATTTTTAAACCAAAATGGACTCATCACAACAGAAGAGCTAGGAGTCAGAGAAGTACACCACATACAGGGATGATCTTGTGGGTCAAAGCATAGAGTAGCTATAGTAAAGGAGGTGGACAGCAGGAGTTTTTTTGAATCAGGTGGTGAAACCCAAACCACAAAAACACAAGAACAAACCTAAGAAAGCAGACTAAAAGAGCAACTAGCATCAACCCTAAAGTCCTAAAGTTGACCAAAAACTACACAAAGGTCACCACTACCAGAACAGTAAATGATGTCTCCATCAAGAGGGTGTCTTTGATATTTGACCCTGTATACCACTTTGATAGTATTTCTGCTACTATCATGGAGAGGGTGAGGACTGTCCTCAACACCACATATGAGACTTATGTGAGTAATGACAAATAACAAGAGAATAGTAGGGAGCCACAATGTTATCAAACTTTGAATGGGAAGCAGGAGCTCAAAAAGTTGATATTTTCAATAGAAAATTGCCTATACCCTATGTTGTGGCCAAGCCTGTGAAGTTACTTCCCAATGCCAAAAGCATAAGTACTGTCAGGGATCCAGTCTTGGGCAGCCATCCTGTTGTTTCCAGGGGTGACCTGGGCTGGGTTTTTTGCAGGCAATGTCCACCATAAGAGGGGAGCTAACTTAAAAAGGTAGGAGACAGACTTTCCCACCCAGGACCACAGGCTGGCGGCCAGGATTATAGTGTCAATCACCCCTGTGAGGGTGATGTACACAATCCTAAACAGTTTGTCAGTATGGTTGGTTGGGAGGTTGGGTGCAGAAGTAGGCATGGGTTTTGGGGTCACGGGTGGTTCCATGGACAGGTTGTAAGCAGGGAGATAATTGAATTTTCCTATGAACAACTTGGGTGTTAAAAATATCCACAGGCCTTGTTGATTGTATCTAACTGCAGATTTTATGCAGGCCAAAGGATTGAGTTCAAGTATCTTTTCCTGGGTGTAGTCCTTGTATTCAGGTTTCAGAGGGTAGTTGGTAAAATGGACGGGTCCAAAGGGTACACCAGGAGGACAGAAAACGGCAAGCAGTGGGGAAGGAGGGCCAGAGGATCTCAAACTGAATTTTTAGACAGCAAATATAAAATATGGCAATAGCTGTATGAGCCAAAATAACATAACCTTTATTCAAAAATGGCAATAAGGTTTGAGCGCAGAATCTATAGGCATATATAGCATCCTGCCTCCAAACTTAGTATTTTTCATAAGGGCTTCATCAAAATATTGGGGAAAATGTGGGTGGGTGGCCAGGAGGCCCAGGTGTAGGAGCAGCAAAATGGCACTTTGGCTGGGTGTTCTCATTGGTCAGAACATCTAAATTAGTCACTTGATTTTTGGCTGTGGTCACAGGGTTGGGCCCAAAGCCTGGGTTTTCCTTTGGTAGTTGAATTTGATTGGTTACCCAAGAGTACTTCAAGTTCATGAAGTTCATAGAGGCAACTTTTCTGTCTCCATTAGGCAATTTGAGAGGCTCCTCTTTGGGCACCACCATAGTTGACCCTGTGCTGGTATTCTGGTTTTGGGACTTAGCAGGGGTTTTGGCTTGCAGGAGCTCAACCTCAGCAAAACGCGGGTGGGCAGGTTCTTGGTCTATGGGCCCAGTGGCCCACAGGAATTCAGGTTCAGAGTTTGAATCCCGCCCTTGGGCCTGGGTTTCCAGGGGTAATGAATTGTCAATCCTGACAAGTACTGTGACATTCCCAACTCCACCCACAAGACCTGTAACAGGCACATCAAGAATACAAGGGATTACAAAAAAGCTGCAGCAATTGTTGGGATTTTGGCAAAATCCGCTCATCAACTCTATAGTATGTTCTTGAAAACAGGTACTGTTCTCCTTTTAGAGAAATCACAGTGAAAGCCATCCATATTGGTTAAGGAGCATAAGTGTGCCAGGTGTCAGTGGATAAACTTTAATTTCCATCTTTAACTGAAAATATTCACACCATGGTTGAATCTGCTTTTTTAATTGAGGATTCAATTTTGATTTGCTATCATGCTGTCAAGAGTTTAATATTCTCATGGGGAAAATGGGGATTCCTTCTTTCAACCATAATAGCCCAATGAATATCAATTTCCAATCAAAAATATTCCAAGATGTTCACTGCTATGAAGGCTTAAGGGTGTGATAAAGGTTTACTATATTGATCAATTGCCCTTTGTGCTGTCCATGTGCAATGCTTACAACCATGTGCCCAAAGGTGTCAATGGTGGTGTAGCACAGGTAGGACACGCCATTTCAAAAAAGGCATCTTGATTTATGCCATCTCAAATTTAATTTGAGATGGCGTTTTTTGTGTTAGTGATTTTGAATCACAAAAATTAAAATAAACAATAAAATAGTGTAAATTTACATATATTCTTATAATGTGGCATCTCAAATCTACGCCATCTCAATTCCATCACTTTGAGTTAGATTAATTAAATCTTGTTTTGCTAAATTTATTTACATATGAAATCACTTAGTGTGGGGCGTGCTTACGCCATCTTGACTTTACCTCATTTAGAATCACACTATTTAGCTTTAACTAAATTAAGCTTGTACCCAAACTAAAACAAAGCCTGTTGTATAGGTCCTGAAGATGTTCCTGTAGTATTAATCTAAGACACTTATACTAAGAACAACCTAAAAAGATGCCACTATGATAGTCCTTCTAGTGATTGTCATTGCTGGGTAAAAACCATTTTTGTTATATGTAATTTATAACTTATTTATACATGGATATATTAATAGAAAATCTCTTAAAAAAATATTTTGAAAGTGATTTTAATATGAAAGGGGGTGATTACGCCATTTTGATTTACGTCACTTCAAATTCCACTGAGTTTCATATCACCCAATTGATTTGATGCGCACAATGGATAGGGGAAAATAAGGGGAAACTACATATGACGCCAGGCTACACTATATCAATTCCCCCACTGAAATTTTTGCTTTCCACTTTCAAAATTACATATTCACACCAAAAGCCATATTAATATAAAATGTAAGAAATTGCCTGAAACTTTGCAAATATATATTTTTGGCTTTCTCTATACAACTGAATACTTTTTAACCCCAGTTGTATAAGCTAGTTTCTGAGAAATTCAAGTTTTACTCTTTGGCCCAGTTGAGATAGCTCTACCGGAAATTTGTTAATTTAATATAAAAAATGGTCAAAAACACTATGTTTTTGAGCTACAGCACCACAACTATGTCACTTCAAAAACGCCATTTTGACTGCAAGTTTTTGATCAAAACTCAAAGTTTTTCCTATTTGTATTACTAATAAAAATATATTTTTTACAAAATAAAAAAACATTGAAATTTTTATAGTATATATTTTTAAATCTCCTCTGCATTTCTATGTAAAATAAAATTACTACTTTTATATTAAAAACATTCTTCTTTTTCTCTTTAAAAACAACCCCAAGTTGCTCATATTTTGATACCAATTCACTTTTAGATGCCTCCCAAGTTAACTGCCAAAGCTGCGCCCAAGGCCTCAAAGTCCTAAATCACTCTGCCCAAGGCCAAAAAGGCCAATACTACCCCAAAGAAGCAGCCTTCTAAGGCCAAAGCTTCCCCCAAGACCCCAACTCCATCACCTGAACCAGAGGGAAACAGTCCTACCCCTCCTCACTCTCCATTTGTTTACTCCCCCTCTGATCTGCAAGAGAAGTTATTCAACTTCAATTGCCATTCTGACCCCACTTCAGAGCCTGAGGATTAAGAGGAGCAGGAGCCTGAGCCTGATGCTCCTGCAGATGAGCCAATTGAGCTCTGGGATCTTAACTCCATACACAATGTATTCAACCAAAATGGCACCTTTGCTATTCCCACAATGTACCCTATCAGCTACCCAATAATGACCAAGAAGGAGAGTGCTGGCATTGTATACAAGGGATACATCTTCAGCTGTAACAACAAGAAGAAAGTCATTCACCAAAATCACTACAAATGTGATAACATTGACTGCCTGGCTAGACTCACCACTTATGGGTTTACTTAATTTAAAGCCCTAACTGTCAACCATGACTGCCCAAGCCTTTTGACCCCTTGTACCAACTGATCTGCTGGTTTTTTTGCAAGGTCATCCCAACCACCACTGAGGTTGTCAATGATGCCCTCCTCAATTTAAATGACACCCAACTTGCCACTGTTGATGGTGCCTCAAAATTATAGAGATATCTCACTGATCAGAGATATGCTCTGAGCACTGAAGGCGTCAGTGCAAGCTCCATTGACTGATTGATCATTACCACGGAACAAAAACTATCTTGCCATGAGGAGAGATTCCTTCTTCACAACAATGGTCAAAATGCCCCATAGCGCATCATTTGCTTTTTCACAAGACAGAATCTGCACAACCTTTTAAAATGCAAGACCTAGCTTGCTGATGGCACTTTCTCAACCTGCCCAAAGCTCTTCAGCCATCTTTGGAATACCCATGGGCAGGTTGGTAATCTAGTTCTTCCCCTTGTCTTCTTTTTCCTTCCCAACAAGAAGCAGGAAACATATTTCTGGGCACTCACAATTCTAAAGGCCAGACTGGATGAAATCCTCCCAAAAATTGAAGAGGAGCCCAAGGATACTAGAGGGCGTAAAAAAAATACATCTCCCAAGAAGAAGACGCTCCCACCCCAACCAAGAAAAAGCCTGAAAGCCTTCCCTACCACAAATATCTGGTAGTGGATTTCAAACAGGCTCAGACAAATGCCTTTATTAATGTCTTTAAGAGCTCCCCTCAGGGATGCTACTTCCACTTAAGGCAGGCACTCTGCCGCCGCCTCCAAAAAGTACTCAGATCTTCATAAGCTGGTCAACTCTGAAGGCAATAAAGAAGCCAAGGACCGGTTCAACTGCTTTGGTGCCCTTGCCCTTGTGCAAAAGGAGGAGACTAATGCCTTTTACAATGCCCTCCTCTGCCATCCCTATATTCTTGCTAACCAGGCAGCCTTTGCTCCGTTCATTGAGTATTTTGAAACTCAATGGATTGGAGTGTTTAAAGGAGCACGCTGCATCAGAAAAGGCGGTGGCTCAATCACCTGGAACTGTTTCAAGCAGGTCAAAGACAGTCTCATCAAGACCACCTCTTCCCTTGAAGGGTGACATATCCAGTTTGCTACAAGGGTCAGGGTTCATAAGCCCAAATTCAATAAGATTATGGTACATTTAAAAACCCAGCAGGCCATTGCTGCCCGCCTCTTTAAGACTGGTATAAATACCAAAGGCAACCCCCCCAAGCAGACCAAAGCGGTGAAAAAGTATCCAGAAATTAGCAAGGTGGTCCTAGCCTACTATCCCAAGGATAGCAAGCTTGAGCATCAAGTCATCTCAGTTGTTCTTTCCAATAATGTTTGGGCCTATTTGCAATAAGCTCTTCTTTATCTTCTCTCTTATTTCCCTTGATTTTACCATTCTTTGACTTTTTTTGGTATTTGGTACAATTATATGCTTATTTTAAAGTATAGTTTATAGTTAAAATAGATAAAATTAGTTGTTTTTGAGATTATTTTGACTTTTGGGCTTTATAGAACTATGTTGCTAATAACTAACCCCATTTTTATTGCAGATTTGAAATTATGAGGCTTTTTTTGGCCTAGAAATGTTTTTTGAATTTTATTTTTTGAGAAATTTTTGGATTATTTTTTGAGTTCAAAAATCTAAAAAAATTAAAGCTTGTTTTTCTTAGCTGTGATGCTGTAAATTGAAATGGTGTTTTTGCTATAAAATTGAGATAGCAGAAAATTGAGATGGCATATTTTGAGATAGCGTTTTTCAAAATGCCGTTTTCAAAATGGCATGTCCTACCATAACACAATGTGTGCCTGTTTTTTATGTAGCCTTCTCAATAGTAGCTTTTCTTGGTCTTCTCAGTATTGATCTATACCAGATTGAAAGGAATCCCATAACAGTGGGACTTTTTTAAAATTTCTCCAATTGGTTCAAGAGCATCTCATACTTACTAGCTTGTGGTTCACCAACATAATTTTTCTGGATAATGTTGGGCTCTACAATGTGGCTAATATTCTTGAGGAATTTTCAATGATTGAGACAGGTGTAGAAACTGGCACACAGCAATTGACCAGATCCAATATGTAACTATTATTCCTCCTGCCTATTTCCCATTCCTGAATCCAATCAAAGAGATCTTTGGGTTGTTTAAGCAAGTTGCCAAGCAGGAGACGTCATCTGGGCCTGAAGACTTATTCAATTTGATACAGGTTGGGGTCCATACCTGTCGTAAAAGCTGCAGCAAAGAGTTGCTAGTTTTTACAAACAGTTAGTCAGTGACCAAATTCTTAATACTATACCTGTTGATGGTATAGTGACAGCCTATGAAGGACAGAAGAATAATAAGGTGTATAGACAAAACTGGTATTTATTTAGATTGTATTGCACTTATATAGTGTGAGTCAGGGGAATTTCCACCAGAGGCAGGGAGGCACAGACAGAGGGACTTCCCAAATGGAGGAGAGTGGATTGGCACAGCTAAAAGTCCCACGCAAGAGAACAACTGCTTCCTTGTGACTTTCCTTAAGGAGGTAGATATAAATAACTTTGTTATTCTATTTATAATCCTGGAAGTGAAGCCTGTTCCTGGTGCACATTTGAAAGGCAAATTGAACACCTTTTTTAGGGGAGTTTTAAACATCTTTATCACTAGTAGAATCAGGATGCAATAGCGCAACCGCACAATTGTTCCATTGCTTAATCCCTATATGGACAACTTTATGTCTAATCCATTCAGGATCTGCAACATTTTCTTCCACTGGATTAGACAACAGGTTTAAAAATGGCTGGTGTCTCAAGGTGACGGTTATGGTGAACAGTCCCTCTAGAAGAGTCACAAGAAGAGTCTTGAAGAAGATGCAAGTGGTGATTCCAAAGAGGCGCAAGCATACCAGGTCAGTGGAGGTGGTGAAGGCAGCAGAGAAGCAAGTAGTCCTGCATGATGTGGACAGAAGCTATCTGGACTTGGGGGTTCACTTAGATCAGCTACTGGTGCCTCAGCTGGCCTTAGGGGGGACAGGCCCATTGTTTGCTGCACTTTTTATAGCTTTGAGTGAGCCCAGGGAGGTGACAGGAACTGGGTTGCAAAAGGGTAACAGTATCCATTGGCGGTTCTCCAGGCGGGCGCCAGAAGAATACTTGGAGGCTCAGGTGAAGGAATTCCAATTTGAGGGTCAAGGTCTTTCAGTCTTGCAACAGGGGACGGTATCCAACATAGTGAAGTCAGCCCTTTGCGCTTGGGCAACACCTGGGGCTACCAAGGCTCAACCAGTCAGTTGGAAAACCTCTGACAACTTTGAGCAACATCTTTGGCAAGCCTTCCAGGAAGTGTTGAAGTCATACACAGTGGAGGGTACTGCCCATCTGGTGCCAATGGTGATGGCTGGCAACCTTGTTCTTTGAGAAACCAAACGCTGTGATACCAAGCAGGAGAAGAACATGGGGGTCTTCCTTGAGTGGGCCTTATCCTTATTCTACAGGGTGGGTGGTCAGGTCCCAGTAAAGTATGCCCTTTGCAAGAGTCTTCTGTGGAACTGTATCTTCTTGGGGGTTGCCTTTCCTGTGAACATTGGGGTCAATTGTGTGTCTTGCTTGGTGGGGGTTTGTTGCCCAATCCTTGGTCAATGACCTTGTAGATCTGTAGGCACCCAGTTGTGTTTCTTGGCTGTCATTCAGGTGGTAGAACAGTTGGTGCGGTACTGGAAGAGTCCTGTCAGTCTCCAATAAACACCTTGTTCTTTTATTCTTATTCCTCATACTTTGGTGCAACACTATTGCAAACAGGACAACAACCCATGGAATTTTTTAATTAGGCTTTTGTTTTTTGGGTTATTGTCCTCATTGGGGCTTACTCTTGGTCACTAGGAGCAGCATGCATATACTGAGCGTGTACTCTAGTGATCAATTGCCCAGAATGGGGCTCTTTAAGGGTGTAGGAGTTGGGGCTGGTCTTCTGGATAACTTGAACTGGACCTTGCCAAAGGGAGGCAAGTTTGGATTTGCGGCCCTACCCTCTATTGCTGAAGAAGTTGACTGAGTCTCCTACCAGGTAAGTGGGTAAGGCAGGGCGTTTGGATGCAGCTTGTTCTAGGTCCTGAAACTTAAGGTTTAATTTTACAGTTTAGGCCTCTGATTGCAAGCAAATAAGAGTTTAAACCAGCTTGTTGAGGTACGCCTCTGGGGACACAGCCAGGCTGGGCTTTACCAAGGAATATAGTAAAGGGGGAAGTCCTGGTTGCTGGCTGTAGAGCAGTTGGAAGGGTGGCTTGCCAGTGGCCTAATGATACCCAATGTTGTATGCAAAGGTTGCCGCAGGCAGCAAGGTATCCCATTCTGTCTCATTTTGGTGACTTAGCCTCTGGAGTATGTGGGCCAGGCTCTCATTAGTGCGCTCTATCATGCCATTTGTCTGTGGGTGGTAAGAAGTGGATATTGTACCACAGATTCCCATCAGTTGGTTGAGTCAGAGGATGAAATAACTGGCAAAGTTGGTATCATTGTCTGTCAGCAGAATCTGGGGGCAACCATGTTTGAATATGATATTCTCCAGGATGAACGTGGCTGTCACCAGTGCAGATTGGCTGGGAATTGCCCTGGCCTCTACCCATTTAGTCAGATGATCAACCGCCACAATGATGAACTTGTAGCAACTGTTGGTAGCTGGCAGGGGGGCCACTATGTCAATGGCTACAGTGTGGAAGGCAACCCAGGGTGTAAAAGTCTGTGGTGAAACTTGGCAACCTTAGGCCTCTCAATGTTGCATTTATGACAGTTGGCTAGTGTATCTACTACGTCAGTGTGCATTCCTTCCCAGAAGCAGTGCTGCTGTAACAGAGCTAATGTCTTCTGTATGCCACCATGGCCAGTAGTCTTGTGAGCAGCCACCACTGAGTCCATGCGTAGGGATGGGCGTATGTAGGGTAGCCAAGAGTCTCCACAAATCTTCAGGAGTTGTCCCTTAGAGACCTTGGTATCAATAGCTAACCTCTTGAGAGCCCTCTGTATCTCTACTGGCTCCTTCCCCACAAAGAAGGATCCTCTATAAGCTTATCATAGAGAATGTCAGCCATGAGGAATACTAAGGAAACAGTGGGAAGGCAGGAGAGACAGTCAGCATTCTGATGGGCTGCCCCGGCTTAATGAATGATCTCGTAGTCATAAGCCTGAAGTTTAATGGCCCAACACGCCAGCCGTCCTTTGGGGTCCTTGATGGTCTTCAGCCATTGCAAGGAGGCATGGTCTGTTATAACCGTGAAATGTACCCCATGGAGATAGACTCTGGACTGCTGGTAGGATTATATCATAGCCAGACACTCTTGTTTGGTGACAGTATAGTTCCTCTTGTGAACATTAAGCATACATGAGCAGTATCCAACAGGGTGTTCAAGTCCGTCAGAGTCCAGTTGGGAGAGAACACCCCTGATTGCTGTCAGACTAGCATCTGTATGAACCACAAATGGCTTGGCAAAGTCAGGATAGGCCAGCACAGGGGCTGCAGTCAGTGTTTCTTTGAGAGCATTGAAGGCAGATTGATACACTGGGCTCCAGAAGAATTCCTTATCAGCTCAGAGAAGCTGAAAAAGGGGGTCACCCAGGGATGCAAAGTTGGGGATGAAGCAGCAGTAGTACCCAATCATCCCCAGGAAGATCTGCACGTCCCGCTTATTGGCTGGGATCTGTGTTTTCTCAATGGATTCCACCTTCAGAGGTACAGGGCAGAGTCCATCTTGGCTAATGATGAACCCCAAAAACTCAAGGTGCTCCTTGAAGAAGTTGCACTTGCGTGGCTTGAGCTTGAGATTGTCTGCATGTAACCTCTGTAAGACATCCTTCAAGTGTTGTAGGTGATCATTAAAGGTTTGGGAGAACACATTAATGTCATCCAGGTAGGCCAAGACACTGGTGAGTTTGAGGTTGCCCATCACTTCATCCATGGCCGTCTGGAAGGTAACCAGGGCATTGGACAGACCTTGAGGCATCCTTGTGAGTTGGAATAGCACTTGGTCAGTGATGATTGCCCATTTTCCTTGATCAGCGGGGGGTAGATTGATCTGCTAGTACCCACTGATACTGTTCATGGCGCTGAATAACTTGGCGCCACCCAGTTGGTCCAAGGTATTGTCAATACAAGGGAGGGGATATGAATCCTTCTTGGTAACAGCATTCAG
Organism: Entomophthora muscae; assembly: GCA_014839935.2. Taxonomy (NCBI): domain Eukaryota; kingdom Fungi; phylum Entomophthoromycota; class Entomophthoromycetes; order Entomophthorales; family Entomophthoraceae; genus Entomophthora; species Entomophthora muscae. The sequence goes on along the minus strand of QTSX02006439.1, from coordinate 81,314 downwards.
TTGACGTTAGTCAATCACCACATGGTTTCTACCATCCTTCTTTTTGACAGTCAGGAGAGGGGAAGCCCAAGGGCTTTTACTGGGGACCAGTAAGCCAGATCCCAATAGCTTCTGAAGTTCCTCAGTAGCCACAGCATGATTGGCTTGACTGTGCTGTATAGGTCTGGAGAGGATAGATGGACTGCCTTGGGTGTCAATATGATGAGCAATATCTGCAGCCTTGCCCAGGTCATAATCATCCTTGGCAAAAACATCTTTATACTGGGCAAAGAGATCCATAGCTTGATCCTTCTGCTCTTCAGAGAGGCTGGATAGAGAGCCGCGGCTTATGACTGATAGCACCAGTGGTTGCTCACAGGGTAGACCCAACTCAGAAAAGTCTGAAAAGGGGGAAGTCTCCTGCAGGTTGTTATGCTCTTCAAGTTGTATATAAGCCAGAAGTTAGTGTTTAGAGACAACCATAGCTTCACAACTCATGTTGGCCAAGAGTATGAGCACCTCCTTCTCACTTGGCATGAGGATGCCTGGTGCAACCCATGGTTCTAGTCTGGAGGCATTAGGGATGCCAAAGATTTCTCCATGAGTGCCAGCTGGTAGAGCCAGCAAGAGGCCTGTATTGTGGATCACCTGAGAGCCAGGTGGGTTAGTCACATTACAGGGGGCGTAGACCGGGATACCCTTGGCTTTCCCAATTGAGATAGGTAGCACCTTGACCTTCTTAATACGCAGTGTATAAGCAACTGGAAGCTCTCTGTTAGCGTACTCCAGATTGATGTAGTTCAGACAGCGTAAGAGCAGGTCAGATGAGCAATAACCATGATAGAACATGGGTATGGAATGACCCAAGATTCCAAATGTATGGTCTCCATGGTTAGTCATAGTGCCATACTGAACTATGAAGCTAGTCACAATAAGAATTTCATATCTGTTGTTTTCAAGAACTATAGCAGGAGCAGTGATAATTAGCTTCCCAAAGCAAAGAGGGAGAGAAGAGTAGGCTCCTTTTGCTCTAATGATTAGTGGGCCAGCAGTACCAAACTCTTCATGGTAGGCCAAGTCTGGTGCCATCTTAAGCTTCTTAATCAGCCGTGAGTATATAATGTTCCCAGGGGCACCAGTACCCAGTATGGCTCAGACATGAGTCTTGTTCACTACCAGATTGATATAGATGCAATCCTGGTAGTTCTCTCTAATTTCCACAATCTTTGAGACCTGGTGCATGCTTAGTCCTTTGAACTTCTCCAGGAAGGTAGCCATGGCAGCTCCCACAGCTTGGCTTACTTCCTTGAGGGATTCTAGCAGTGCTGAGACGTTTACTGTGTGGAGCAGTTTAACCAGTCATTCAGCACTGTCCTCCTCATGAGTGACTTCAACGCCTGGTTGAGCTAGTTGTTCAGCATAGGGTAAAGACACTGTTCTCTGAGCTATTCAGGGGATAACTGCCTCAGGGCAAAGAGTAGTCTGATGAGTTTACATGTTAACAGTCAGAACTCAATGGAGGAGGTCCTCTTGAACTCCGTCAGACTCCGCATCCTCATGTATTGGTTGGGAGTTGAAGTCAATCAAAGAGGGTTCATCCTTAGGGTTGGTCCCAGAGGATGGAAAGGCAGCAGGTCTCTGGTCTGGTTTGTCAGGGGGCAGTGATATGGGGGGAGATGAGGGTGTCAAAATTACAAAGGCAGCCAAGGATTTCTCCTTGTCCTGGCTGCTTAGTAGTTTTTTGACTGGTCCTCATTGTCCTCCTCAATATCAGCGTCCTTGGTGTAGTCCTCCTCAGTGTCCTCCATGCCTACATGATGGATCTTTTGGCGTGGATTCCTAAATTCCCAAGAGAAGTGGCCAGCCATACCACATTTGAAGCAAGTACGGGGGCCATTGTTGACTGGAGCAGGCCCAACCTTGTCAGAAGGCTTGGGCATCTTGATTGCCATGCAGGGTCTATGCTCAGATTTCTGGCAAGGGCGGCCTTCAGGGAGAGGGACTTTGAACTCCTCCTTGTAGGTGCATAGGAGACGGATCAGATCTGGTACAGTGCAAGTGTTGTAAATGCCTGACTTAAGGGCCAGAGATAGTTCCCAGTTGACACGTACAGCATTAAGGAGTGCTGACTGCACATCAATAAACTGCACCGCACTCATAGACAACAGAGTTTGAGCTTCAAGGTAGAACCTAGAAGTGAAGTCTTCTAGGGTTTCCCCCACCTTTAACTTGGTATTGGCAAAGTCCATCTTACAACCAAGGAGTGCTTCTTGGCTACCAAATTCTTCTGTCAAGGCTCTGGAGACGTTGGCAAAAGTCCAGCCATTCTCAGGGAGACGTGGCAAGATAATGGTTTGAGTCTCAGCATCCAGACAGTTGATGATTGTGGAGTCCCTCATGGCATTGTCTGCTCCAAACATGGAGTTCTGGTACAGACGTAAGAACATGGCCACATTGCTCCTGCAGTCAAACTTGGGTAGATTGACGGGTTTGAAGTTGTTGGAGCCATGTTGGAGAGGAGCAGGTGTGATCCTCACTGGAGAGCAGGTGAGACAGGAACAGCTGAGAGTGGAGGCAGCAAACCTAGCCTTAGAGGTGCAGCAACAATTTTCCTCTTACTGGGCTTTGTGTTCACCTTCTCTGTCTTGAGCAGCTCCAGAAGCTTCAGGGGTGACCAGGACGTCATCCTAAGACTCCAGTACTGGCTCTAATACTTGTACAGCGTTAGGAGCCAACCAAGTGTGGTCCTCATTGCTTTTCTAGCTATGATAGAACTCAGGACTAGAGGACCTCAGTGGACTGTGGTGACTCTTGGAGCTGATGGACATAGCCTGTAAGTTGACGGCCATAATCTTACTGTTTATCCTATCCAATTGGCTCTGGAAGGCGTCCAGGAGAAGTCATTGCTTGTCCAGCTCATCTTGGTAGACCTTGTTCTCCTGACAGGTGATATCCAAGTCATCTTCCAAAGAGGTGATGTGCTTTTTGTGGGTGGCAAGCTCATCTTGGAGCAAGGCTATTACTTCCTTGTCCTTCCTGACTTGGATCTGGCTGTTGGATTTTTCATACAATTGACAAAGTTTGAGACAATCCTGAAGTTCTGACACAGTGTGGTAGCCATCAAACAGAAAGGCAAGATTGGCACTCTGCTGGATCAATTCTGTCTGTATCTTCTTGTAGTGATCAAAGAGCTCAATGATGTCTCAACCAAGAAGGACGCTGGAGAGGGAGTTGTTGGTGGCAGCAGAAGTGGGGGTGAACAAGGGAATGATGGCAAGGCAGCAGGCTAAGACTTCTGCCTCATGAGTCAGGCTTCAAACCATGGGGCCAGTCTCCATTACGTGGTTTGTAACCACACTAATCCAATTGGCGTCTACACCCTGATGGGTAAGGGTCTGTACCACATGCACTGGGACTAGCTTAGCTATACCCTCTTTGATGGCATTGACCCAGTGAAGCATGGTGTTCTGGGCGTTGGTGACTTTGGCAAGATACTGATTGACAGTGGTGAAAGTATTACCAAGCTAAGAGTACAGAACCTGGAGGAACGTCTGTTGGTTAGATACCAGTACTCCCTGGTCATGCACTAGGCTTTGAATGTGGCCCAGGTGCATTTTTTTGTGGCATACGGCAGGATGAGTGAATTGTTGTAGGTAGTCCTTTATATGTTAAACAGTATAGAGGTCACAGCAGAGCTGGTCAGGGTTGAACTGGGAGAGATTCTGAAAGCAACCCAAGGCGTTTTCAGCAGAAGGCTGCTGAATGGCCAGGTGTTCAGAGCAAGAACCATTGCCAGCAGCACCAGCATCCATGGCGTGTATGGCATTACAGATGGCGTCCTCAGAAGGTGAATAGTTGGCGTCCATCTCCAAGGGGGCAGGGGCTTGTAGGAGCAGTGGTTGACCAAAAACAATAGCCTGGGGGCGTTGATGTTCTGGCATGAATTGGCTTAGGTTGGGCAGGCCATAGGGAGCGCCTGCTCTTTCCCCAGCATAGGCATTAGCATCAGTAAATGCTGGTGCATGGTGGTAAGGAGAAGCAGTGGCAGAAGACTGGGTCAGGGGCATTCCTCCCTCCTCATTGAAAGGACCGTGGGGGTGGGGGCTGTTGGTGTTGTAAGACATGAGTGCCAATGTTATAAAAGTTGCAGCAAAGGGTTGCTAGTTTCTACAAACAGTTAGTCAGTGACCTGATTCTTAATGCTATACCTGTTGATGGTATAGTGACAGCCTATAAAGAACAGAAGAATAATAAGGTGTATAGACAAAACTGGTATTTATTTAGATAGTATTGCACTTATATAGTGTGAGGCAGGGGAATTTCCACCAGAGGCAGGGAGGCACAGACAGAGGGACTTCCCAAATGGAGGAGAGTGGATTGGCACAGCTAAAAGTCCCACGCAAGAGAACAATTGCTTCCTTGTGGCTTTCCTTAAGGAGGTAGATATAAATAACTTTGTTGTTCTATTTTTAATCCTGGAAGTGAAGCCTGTGCCTGGTGCGCATTTGAAAGGCAAATCAAATTCCCGTTTTAGGGGTGTTTTAAATGTCTTTATCACTAGTAGAATCAGGATGCAATAGCGCAACTGCGCAATTGTTCCATCACTTAATCCCTAGATGGACAAATTTACGTTTAATCCATTCAGGATCTGCAACAATACCCATCTAGCTGAAACTGTGGCTAAATTCTATGGCCATGCTGATTTGTTTATCTCTGTGTGCCTTGCTAAAAAGCCAATTGCTTAAATAGGCAGCTTCATTTTTATTTTTTATTTTTTCATTTTTTAAAATTGTTTTTTATTTATTTTATTTTGTATCAACATACTTTAAGTAATTTGGCTTGATATACCGTCAGGTATAATAAAAGTCAACAAAGCAAAGAAGAATTAATTAATGAAAAATTGTATCTTTTTATATAGATTTATTTGTTTGTTTTAGATAAATTTTTAAATATTTTTTGATTAAAATGAAGATATATAATTAGATTAAAATTTGAATATGATTTAATGAGATTTAAACAGGATTTGATCAGTGAAATTCTAGAACCTGTGTCAAGTATAGACTTCTGGGAAGTATAATAAACAAGAAAAAGGGGGAAACTAAGAAGAGAATGATAATTTATTTGATATGAGCTTAGAGTATTATATAGTATCATGGGAAGCCACATGTTATCCAGACAACCTCCAGAATTAACTCATAAAGCATAAAACATCCTCCATGTTGACAATCCTCAAAAACATTTTCTTATTTTAAATATTAAAGTTTGATAGATCCAGGAAATTCATGCTTGCTTCTTCACTATCCTGGTCTGACTCTTTTACAATTTGACAGGGAATCCTTTATGTAAGCTTCAATGAGCTTGGATTCCAGGTAAGCAATCTTGGCGTTAAACTTGTTGCCATCTGGTGATCACTTCCACATTTTTTGCTTCCCATAGTCTTAGCTGCAGACCATCTCTTTCATTCCATGGTAGTCTTATTTCAGTTAAAAGCCAAAAACACAAAGCATAAAAAGATTGAGGGGAAAGTGACCATTGTCACACATAAGTAACATTTTTTATTAATTACTATCATGTTTCCATTATATACCAATTGGGGTACATTCAGCTGAAAACCCCTCTGATTCAGGAATCACACCTGGATTTCTATCACATGGTTTATGACATAATGGCGTCATCTAATTCAGATCTTTACCAAAAAGATCTTCACACTCTTAAACTATAAAAATATGCCATAATACATTCCAGAATCACCTGATTCCTTCTGTGAAAATGTATTTCTTTGGCTTGAAGCATTCCAGACTTCCAGCACCAAACCCCTGTGAAATATAAATATTCTTGATCCAAGCTATCCTTGTTCTAACTGGGAACCAGCTGGTCAATCCTGAATGTATAGACAACATTGTCTATATTTAGTTGTTTTTGCATTTAATGGGTTTTCACATTAAAAATCCATTAAAACACTTTGAAACTCAAACCAAGTGCCACTGCGGCGCCCAGGAACTTTCCTAGGCAGTGCCCCAGCACCTGAAACATTCACTGGGTGGCACCTTGGCACTTTACAAATCAATTAGGCAGTGCGGCAGCGCTTTTAACCTAACTAATTTTCCAAAACAGGTCTTTTAAACCACAATTTGGGGGTTTACTTTTGGCTAACCTTAACCAAACTTCTTGACACAGTCAAGGCAATTAAACAATATAATTAAATCCACATTGTTATTCCCAGCATAAATTAATTAACCTTCCCAGTTAATTAATCCGTTTGAAGACAACAAGTCTTTACTTGAAACAGTCAAGTCCATTTTGGCCTTATGATTAAATCCTCATCAATCATATTCCAGGGTATCAATTAATTAATCTTTCCTGTTAATAAATTGTGTTTGAGACACCTAGCCTCATAATCTGAATCATTCAGATTATTCATTTTGGCCCTCAATTAGTACAGTCTAATTGATTCATGGGTATCAATTAACCTCCATGGTTAATTAGACGGTTTAAGACACCTAGTCTCACAATCTGAATCATTCAAATTATTCATTTTGGCCCTCAATTAGGACAGCCTAATTGATTCCTGGGTAATCCATTACTACGCTATAAAATCTCTCCAAGGCCAATCCTATTGTTTTGAATTTCAACTTATGAAATTATCACAATTCAACCTCTTTGTGAAACCACATCCCAATGTGACTGTAGTACGGTCACATAAAGGGTATTTTTTGATTAGATAATTGGCACTGATAATTGAATCAATTTTTAATTTTTATTTTGAGCTTTTAATTGAAATTATAAAAGATAAAGCAAAAACAATTTTTGAAATTATAAACATGAAGGATGTTTCATGCTTTATGAGTTAATTCTGGAGGTTGCTATTATTGATGTATGTCATGGCAGTCATAGGCTTCTCTGAGTAATGTTCCATCTAGCTCATGAGAATTTTCCAAGTGATGTTCCATTTAGGACTTGAAAGGTTTGATCCCTGTAATAAATGGGCAGTTGATAAGAGTGCCACTGACTTAATGATTAGTTGGGGAATCTCTCAAGGATTTGCTTTCCCAAGAGGGAGTAATCAAAGATGTTGCAACATCTCCCCCTGGGGTGCTGAAAGGTGGAACCTTAGGAATTTTCTTGAGAGTGTTGGGATTTTGGGCTTAGTATTAATCCAGTTTGGTATTGGGAATAGGTAATTGTTAGTTGTGTTGTGCATTGCTTGCACTAAACAAGAAGAGTTGTTTGTGGTGCATATGTTTGAGTTTAGTACGCTAGCCAATTCCTTTGATGAGGTAAGTGTTGTTTGGCTTGATGTCAGAAATTGTGCCATTAATGCGTTTTTGATATGGCCTTCAAATAGTGATATATGCAAAGATTTGGTTGGTTTTGATTTCAATTTTGGAAATTCTTTGCCTTCTGTAAATGGGTCTATTCCAATGTCCACCCATCCTGGATTGCCATGCCAGCCTTCAACTGATCCTGGTATGACTTCACCCCAATGTGACCCCCTCTGCCACTCTGTCTACCTAATGAGTGATTATCAACCCTTGTCTACTATTTAAGTAGAATCATTTCTCCTAATAAAGACAAGTTTATCCACATTTGTGTTGGCTTTAATATTCTTCAAGATTTTTCCTTTCCTTTTTTCCAAAAAGAATTCCTCATCTTGTATTCCAGGAAATTAAGGTATGTGCCTTTACTTTTGCCCTGAAGGCTAACCCAAGGCTAGCTTCAAACCTCAAATCTTTTGTTATAAAGATTACCTGCTGTGTCCTTCTGGATACTGTCCCCAGGAGCCAAACACAACAAAATGGTGCTCACTATAGGGGCTGCAAGCCTCTTGGTTACTCATTCCCATGCCAATTCTCTGGTTTTTCCCCTCTTGTTTCTGAAGTACCCAAGCAGCCTAAAGTTTCTAGTCCTTATCTAGAAGAAGATATCACCAATGCCCCCTCATCTCCCAATGGTAATGGTGTTGTCCCCTGGGCCCACTTGGGCCCCAATTCTAGCTGCCTCACTCAACTATGAGCAAGCTTGTGCCGCTGCCCAATCTCTCCTCCACACAGGCACTGTAGCAATTCACACTATCCCTGGTCTCTGTCCTGGGTATGCTTCTGAAGGTCTATATTCCTTCCTCTTGGATTTTGGTCTTCCCCCCCCGCGTTGATGGATTCTATGGAGAATATTGGCGTGTTGGTTAACCAAATCATCCAACCTGCTCTGGTCCATCATCAGTTGGCGCTGGGATCATAAAAACAGCTCTTGACTGCTGTAGCCACCGCTGTTTCAAACAATCATGCTCAAAATATGGCTATCAAGAATGGTCCCATAGTCTATTTGCTTGTATCTCAGATAACCAGCACAAATCTCTAGCTTTGCAAAATTATTTGCCCTTGTCCCTCAACTCCCTTTGTGCCTTGCTCCCTGGATATATCAAGGAATGACTGTGAAAGTTGGATGATCACCAAGATACCTGTCTTGGCCAAATAGAGTCAGCTCTCCTAAAGTATTGCCAGGATTTTAAGACCTTAGTTACCAAGCTCAATCAGTTTTGAGAGCTTGTCAATTCACATCTCAAGTTGGCTGGGACACACTTCAATAATTGGGGACAACATCTGCACTTACAGTATGGCTTGGACAAGGCTGTGTTAGGAATCACTCTGTGTCAAGTTCAAAATTATGTTGACAATAGAGTGGCTTCCATTGAAGTGACTCTGCCTGATCCTTTGGTGGAGGTCCTTTCTGCCTTTGAAGCTAAAATCTGGGACTCTATAGCTGAACTTAAAGCCACTACTCAACAACAAGCCTCTCTTCCAAACTCTCTGCCTGTCAAACCTACGCCTAATCCTTACATTGCCTTGTTAACAGACTAAGTAGCTACTTTGTGAGGCAATATTGAGTATTTAAGGCAATGCCTCTCTGACTCTGATGACAGAAGGTAGGCTGAAGTCACTGGTACTCCTACCTACTTTGATCATGGGTGTTGCCCTGGATTGGAAGGCCAACCCTGTGTCAACTGTGCTCTTGCTTTGGACCATTCAGCGGCAGTAACAAATTATGTTGAAGATTGATAATATGCTCTAGAAAACAAGGTGCAGAACCTCTCTTGTTTAACAGAAATAATAAATGAACAAGTTACCCTTCTGGCCGCTCAAACAACTTCCTTGGCTCCTTGTATCAATGGGGTTGCTGATACACTGGCAGTACAAAAAATCAAAATTAATGAGTTTGGAGCAGCTGCTGTTACCACCCAGGATGTCAGTGTACAGAACAACTCTACACTAGACACCCTAGAAGAGAGCCTTCAACTCCTCTGGGCTAGACAATGCGCTGCTGAATCTGAGTTTGAGGGCAATTCTCACATTGAAGTCCTCAGCCCGGGTGACAACAGCCAATCCACTTCCTTGTCCATTGATTCAAACTACAAACCAATCTTCAAGCAGATATTTGACCCTAAACCCTCTACCATTGCTGCCTTTCTAACAATCTATGAGACTGCAATGTGTAGGGCTACTGACAAGCTTAAAAAGGAACATATTCTACCCTGTCTCTATCCTACGTGCCAGGAAGTTGTGGTCCCCAAACTCTCATCCATTGTCACTTGGGAGGACATGAAGCACCTCCTTATTGAGAAGTTTGGAGGAAATCTTAGCTTGGAGGTCAAGAAAGATGCATTTATGCACATTGCCTTTAAGCCCAAGGAAACCCTGATTAAGTTTGCAGTTTTCTTTTATATTGAAGGGCAACAGTTAATCACCAGTTGTCAGTTAACTCCCCAGGAAGCTTACACAGCATGTTCAAACGCTTTGAAGGTGAACCAGCTCCTATGCCTGCACTTTAAGTCCCAAAAGGCTTCAGGACTTCCATGAAGAGTATTAAGACTCTCTTGCAAGACATGCATTTGACCCATGGGGGTACTGTGGTTCAAGAAAATAAAGCCAGTAACACTGGGACCACCTCCCATACTCCGTGCATTATGACTCTGGGTTCAGGTGGACAGCTGTGGAGTTCCTGTCCACCAGTACCCAAAATGTGTCCTGGATTGTAGCCAGGGACCAACTGGAAGGGGCTGACATTCTCTAGTAAGGGAAAATGTATATCAGAAATATGTATAGGGGTCAAAATGGTCTTTTATTTACTCAGAAGGAAGATCCCCTTAGAAACCTTCTGGTATATAGCCCAGGGGTTCAGGGGAACCATATGGATTTGCCAATACTTGGAGTCCTGCAACAACATCTTGGAATCCTTTTACTTGGTCTTGGACTCCTACATCTTAGTCTTGAACTCCTGCTCCTTAGACTTGGACTCCTGCGCTGCGCTTAAGATCCAGCTCCTTAATCTTGGGCTTCAGCTCTCTGTATGTCTCTAGTGGCCTTGGTATTCCACTTGTATCAGTCTAACCAAGCTCCTGCTGGTAATCAAAAGGCCTCCAAAAACCTTTTGGCAGAAACTTAAAAGACCTGGGAAAGAACCTGTAACTTTCCAGCCAGCCATGCTCTTATAGTGTCCTTTTCCCAACGGTTCCTCCTTTAAAATGGCTTTCTTCAGAAGCTTAAATCATTGCCGCTCACTTTTTCTATAATAACTTAAGTTAACATACTTACTTTCTCAAAAGCTTAAAGTATTAATTCACTATTTCCTTGCCTATATATTAAGCTTTTGGCTTCCAACCAATCATTTTTATCAGAAAACCTGCCATAAATCAACCAATGAATGCAGAGCGCAAAATTAAACTATTTCTAAGGTTCCACCAGGATCCAACTAGAAAAATAATTTCCACCACTCAACCCGCTCAAATAGACAACTCTTTGTGCACCAAAGCGTTAACTGGTCCGTTTTTCTGGAACCAGTCTTCCCTGCATTCAACTTGAACCAATTTAAATAGTAGAATATTATTTAAATTGTTCTTTTTGAACCTCTTCAACGTTTTACCCATATATTTAAAAGTCTAGTAAAATCCAAGGAAAACCTCCCATCAAAACAACTTTGTATCCAGCTCTCATAGCAACAAACCTCCAGCTATCCTAGGAACTTAATAAAAAATCTCTTACCCACACTTCTATCCACATTCCTTCTTGATTTTATTACTAAACCAAGACAAGAAATCCACATTTTCCTACTTTGGAAAATCAATTTTGCAAAATCTTGGCTCATTTTTCTGGACCACCAGTCCTTCACAATCATCTTCTGGTCCTTCAGCCAGCTCATTTCAGTCTCCAACAGCTCAGACTAGTTCTAAAGCTACTTTTTTGAAAAAAAAAAGTCACTAAACTTCTATTTGGCCAACATAAGCCCCGCCTGCAAACCATCAAACGTGTGGACTATCACAATAGCCTAAGAGACAAGGGTGTCATAACTGCGGTCAAATAAGGCACCAATCACGTACCTGCACCAATCCCTGGGTAGAAGGTTGTGACCCTAAGGAACAAGCAGGAAAATAGAGGTCACCTTAGAGGCAGAGACGCTCTCTGCTGACCAATCTTCCCTGTCTCCTCCCAATCCTCCTTCCAACAAGGAATCTCCCCCCTCTTCTGGGCCAACTATCCTTCACCTGTTTCACAATCTTTCCAGTGATTCTGAACCTGAAGACTCTGATAGTGATGAATCCAATAGTTATGGTTACTCCGTTTTGGCTGTTCTAGAAACTGTGTCTTTCCCTTACAAGCTTTGCTCTGGGAAACCACCACTACCTTTTGTGCACCTTCAGCTGAAGCCAAGGCCATGGTAGCTTGTTCTTATCTGGCCCAGGCTCATTGACCTCCGTCTGGTAGACTCTTCTGAAGAGGCTGCCAAGCTAGCTGAACTTCTCTTTCAGAACCTGACTGTATCTCTCCCATTGCAGACTGTGTATAAGGAAATTCCAGCCTTAAAATTCATGTTAGCTAAATGGGGGAAAGAGCTTGAAGCTGCGCAGGACATATTGGCAGTCTTGCCCCCCTTTAGAAAGATACTACCTGTGTGGAAGTCTCAATTCAGAAGGTTAAAATCAAGGCCATTCTGAACACAGGTTCTCTGGTCAACGTGGTATCATCCAAGCTAATGAAGAAACTTAAGCTGGCTCCTGACCTCAATTACACTCAATTGTATGGTACCGCTGGCATGACACAAACTTGAGCTATTGATGCCTACTCAGCCCTGCCCATGAGGTTTGGGAAACTCCTCATTACATCCCCCACTGTTGTCCTAGAGAACAAAAACTATGACCTCTTGGTTGGTACACAATTCCTCTGCAAATATAATAGGATTATAAACCTATGAGATTGTTACCTATTGGTCTTGGGATATGAGGCCCTTTGATTTTTGAAGAACCTCTGCGGCTCCCAGACAAACGTCTTAAAACTTGCGTGCTTGAGTACCCCACGGGTATCTTTTCTCTCAAGTACAGGAATCATTACTCCAACATGTGTACTCCTCCTCCTTCCTGTCCTGCAGAGTGTTGTGTTCTGAGGTGCGGCATAAACACACAATGGGAAATCCTAACCTTAGGTTGAATTTATACTAAGTCTTGGTTAGATGACAGGGAAGACAAATGTGTTTACCTTGCAGCCCTGGAAGAATAATCTCTACTAGTTGTGGCTAGAGAGAGGTGCAGAAGTACAGAAGACACAAAGACAAAAATGTGAATAGAACTTAATTTTTATTGGTGAATATGAAATGGAATATATAGTGGCTATAAATATCACAAAACACTACCAGGACGGTAGGATCACTTGCCACCGGTATTAGTGGGGCAAGTGAGTTGCGCAGGATCAAAAAACCAGACAATTGAACTTCCTGATTCAGTCATTAACTCATTTTGAGAGGCAAAAGCAAAAGCAAGAGATTTTTCCTTGAAATGGCCCACTGAAGGCAAAATCAAAACATGGTGAATAGCAGTATTCACAAAATTGCCCTCCCCTAGATTGGCCTTAGGGGATAATATTCACAAAGGAACTTTGCATGCACTCAAGAGAAAGGACAGACACTGGAGAGGAGCTTTACAGTGTACTTGGACCCTCGCTTAAAAGTCACTTCTAAAGGGCCAATCCATAGATAGTTCAACTTATGTGTGCAACCACCTACTCTGTGTTGGTATTAAAGTACATGGTCACCAACATTGAACTCAGGTAGGGGGAGCGTCCATCATTACCGGGAGAAAGTCCAAGCATCTTAGTCTTGTATGCAGAAGTATAAGCAGTGGCCTGTATATCAATTATGCGGCTGACTAGATCCTTGATGTGGTTGTCAGGATTCATGGCTTTTTCAGAGGTAAGCAAGGGGGCCCCCAAGAGTGAAGGGGTAGTAGCCTTTTTCCCATATAACATAGCAAAAGGGGAGTATCCAGTGACACAATGTTTGCTAAGGCAATATGCAAAGAGAGCGGCAGGTAAGTTAAGGTCCCATTTGGTAGTGTCAGAGTAGGTGAGCTTCCTCATGATGGAGACCAGTGTCAAATTAGCATGCTTAACTGCCCCATTGGTAGAAGGATTTTAGGGGCAGAGAAAGACTGATGATACCCCAAAGCTTTGACAACAGTTGTTACCAGCTTGGCATTAAAATTAGTCCCATTATCAGAGATCAACACTTGAGGACAGCCATAGCAATAGAAAACATCTTGTAGCTGGAAGGCAGCAGTTGTCTTAGCTGTGATGTCTTTTGTTGGGCAAGTCTCTACCCACTTGCTGAAATTATCAACCACAATCAGAATAAAGCAACACCCAGAATGTGAGCAGGGGAGAGGACCTACTGCGTCAATGCTGACAGTGTGGAAGACATGTTGCAGAGGGACTAATTTGAACTTGTGGGCAGCAGCTCAAGACCTTTGCAGTTGGCAATTGTGGCAGCTAGCTATGAAGTCTGGGATCAGCAGGCAAAGGTTCTCCCAGAAGTAATTCTTTTGAAGCCAGTCAAAGGTTTTGGTGATGCCTCCATGCCCAGTCTCTTTATGAGCTTGCGACACCACCAAGAGGCAAAGACTGGGTTGTAAATAAGGCAGATACTGATCTTGTATCTTCTTGAAGAGCTGATTGTTGTGTATGAGGGTATCTTCAGATAGCTTGGACAAGGCCAGTTGTACTTATTCTGTCTGACTTTCCCACAAAGACAGGTACCCAATTAGTTTGTATAACTGGTCATCCTCTGCAGGGTGCAAAGCAAGAATGGGCATTCTGGAGAGCTCATCAGCATTCTGGTTTTGAATCCCGGGCAGGGGAGCACCGTGAAGTTGTATCCCTGCAGGCGTAGAGCCCATCTAGCTAGGCGCCCTTCAGGCTCCTTAAGCTGTTTTAACCACTTAAGAGAAGCGTGGTCAGTGACAACTGTTAAGTGGGTGCCATATATGTAGTGACAAAACTTCTTGACTGCATGTAATACGGCAAGGCACTCCTTCTCTGTGACACTATAGTTCTTCTCATGATTGTTTAGCACGCAGGAAGTGTAAGCCACAGGATGGTCTACACCTTTGTTGTCCAGTTAGCCAGAATTGCTCTAATAGCAAGATTGCTAGCGTCAGTGTATAGGATGAACTCCTTATCATAGTCAGGATACACAAGGATTGGCGCCTCTTTGAGCTTTTGATTAAGGGTCTCAAAGGCTTGCTGTTGACTGGTGGTCCATTCAAAAGGGACATTACGTATTAGCTGGACTAGAGGCTCACTAGTATTGGCAAATTCTGAATAAACTGTCTGTAGTAGCCCATCATCCCCAGAAAGACTTGTACTTCTTGCAGGTTAGTGGGCAGAAGCATTTTGTTGATGGCTTTGACCTTCTTAGTCATTGGGAAAATCTTGGTCTGGGTTACTTCATGGCTTAAGAATTCAAGACGCTCTTTGAAGAAGGCGCACTTGGAAGGTTTTAGTTTGAGGCCTGCTTCTTGAATCTTTATAAACACCTCTTTGAGATGAGTCAGGTGATTGGTGAAGGTAGCGCTGAAAACCGTTATATCATCCAAGTATACTAGGATGCACAACAGCTTCAAGTCACGGAGGATGGAGTCCATGGCCCTTTGGAAGGTGACCAGGGCATTGCAGAGTCCCTGCTGCATGCGAGTAGGCTCAAAAAGCCCTTCAGATGTAATGAGTGCAGCTTTCTGACAATCCTCAGGAAATAGGTCAACTTTCCAGTATCCAGATTCCAGATCCATTTCAGAGAAGAATTTAGAGCCTCCAAGGCAGTGGAGGGCATCATCAATACGTGGTAAGGGGTAAGAGTCCTTCTTGGTCAAAGAGTTCAATTGGCAATAGTCCATCACAATACAATGACCCTCATCTTTCTTCTTTAGGATGAGTAGCAGGGATGCCCAAGGACTTTGGGAAGGGGCCAGCAGCCCAGCATCTAACAGTTGTTTGAGCTCTTTAGATACCTGGGCGTCCTCTACACAACTGTGGCAATATGGTTTAGCACGGAAGGGAGGAGCATTGCCAGTGTCAATCTGATGGATAACGCCTTTGGCAACCCCATAGTTGGTACTGTCCTTAGCAAATATGTCAGAAAATTGGTCTAGTAAATCTAGCACCTCTTTCTGTTAAACCAGAGACAGCTGTGGGAAGTCTTGCGCAGTGAACAAGGATAAGACTTGAGGCTCATCATCAGTTAGGTTAAAATCCTGGAATGTGCCAAAGGGATGAAGAGACAGGACATCAGGAGCGCTCAACAAATTGCCATATCCAACAACCTGATCCCTAGACACAGTCATGGGGAGTGCAGTCAGGTTGGCTACCAACAATTGAACAAGGTCCTTATGAGAGACATTTAGGATTTCAGGACAGAGATAAGGTTTGTTGCGCCCTAATGAGGGGGGAGAGTACAACTCCAAGAAGGTTTGTTCAGGTAGTTCATATGATATCTGGGAGTCTAGGATGGCCTGGGAGCCAGGTGGAATGGTGACAGCAGACGTGGCTAGGAGAGGGATCCCCTCAGATGCAGGACAAGCCATGGGTGGACATTTCATGTTGGAGGAGTGAGTGCAATATTTGAGGTTGAAAACCCCAGTGGGATGTTCCAAGGTACATGTCTTGAGCCATTTTCCAGGAAGTTTGACCGGCTCTTCAAAGATCAGAGGGGCTTCATACCCCAGAATAGAGAGATAACCATCTTTTAAGTTGATTATCCCATTATATTCCCTAAGGAACTGGGTGCCAACTAAGATATCATAACTCTTGTTTTCCAAGACAACTGCTGGCGCAACTAGGAGAAGTTTGTCAAACCTCATGGGTAGAGCAGAGTAAGCCCCTATGGCGTGGGTCATAGACAGCCCAGCTGTGCCATAAGACTGGTGATAGTTAAGGTCAGGGGCAAGTTTGAGTTTCTTCACAAGCTTGGAGAAGACAATGTTGACTGGCAAGTCAGTATCTAGAACGGTCTTGGTCTTCACTTTTTGAATGGATATCTCTACTTGAGTGGTAGTGCAACCAAAGGGGTGGAAGGACAGCCAAGATATCTTGAGCCTCTGCTAGTTCCTTATCCCACTTCTCAATCATGCATCTTAATCCCAGGAACTTTTTATAGACAGTCTGGAGGGGGAGCAAAACAGATATATTCTTGAAGACGGTGTCAGCAACCTCGGCAGCTTCTTCTGACAGCTCTACTAGCACAGGGGACCTCTTGGCCTGAGTGAGGTAAGGGCAAGAGACAACTTCTTTGGCTTCAGGCAAAGGCTTAGCAGTAGTTGTAGTCTTTCCTGGACGCAATTTATAGGGGACTGTAATGGTTTCAGGAACAGCCAGAACAGAGTATCCATACACATTGGTGTTGTCAGTATCTTAGTCATCCAGGTCAGAGTCATCAGAGATATTGTGAAACAAGAGGAGGATAGGAGGAGCCTTATTGTCAGCAGGCTCAGAGTCAGCTATAGAGGGAGGGATTGAAAGAGACTGGGAAAAATTGTCAACCAAGAGCATCTCTGCCTCTAGGTTGACTGCTCTTTCCCGCCTGTTCTTTTGGATAAGCTCCTTCAACCCGCAGGTTGGTGCAGACTTGAGAATGATGACCTATCTGACCACAGTTGTGGCAACCTTGGCATTGAGGAGGGTTTTTTGAGTTCATGGTAAGAATGCAGGGACCACAGGAAGATGAACCAGAGTTAGAGGTAGCTTGACCTTCTCTAACAACTGCACCAGAATGGGTAAGGTGCATATCCTGCAACAACGTCTTTATGCTCTTCATGGAGGAAAGCATAGCCTTATGGGCTTTGAAGTGAAGGCATAGAAGTTGATTAACCTTGAGGGCTTGAGCGCAAGCCATGTAGGCTTCATGGGCTGTCAACTGTCTGCTCGTGATCAGTTGCTGTCTTTCCATGTAGAATTGGTCTGCAAACTCAGCTAGTGTCTCTTTAGGCTTGAAAGCAATATGCATGAAGGCGTCCTTCTTTACTTCAAGGCTAAGGTCACCACCAAAATCATCAATCAGAAGCTGCTTCATATCTTCCCATGTCTCAATGGAGGACAACTCAGGCACCACCACCTCCTGGCAAGTCAGATGTAGACAGGTCAGAATATGTTCTTTCTTAACTTTGTCTGAAGCTTGTCTCATGGCAGTTTTGTAGATAGTTAGAAAACTGCAATGGTTGAGGTTTTAGGATCAAAGACTTGCTTAAAGGTAGGCTTGAAGTGTGCTTTAGGGGTTAGTCCACCATTGTTGGTATTGAGTATGTTTATACGCGGGGAAAACTCTGCTTTGGATTCAGAGGGGGGCTGTCTAGCCCATAGCTGACAAACACTTTCTTCAAGGGTAGTAAGGGTCTCAACAGTGCGGGCACCTGTATTAACAGCTTGAGTGGATTGTTGTGCAGTAGTATCTAAGTGTCAACCTTGGGTGGTCACTATTGTGGAGATTTCAGCCAGTTGCAAAGTAAGGGATGGCCCCACTGAGAGGCAAGGGGCAAATCTATCATTCACAGAGTCAATCACGTCATTCATCTCTTGTATGTCTCTATCCAGTTCAGTATGGTCCCGCTTCAATTGATCCACTTTGTTAGCTAGAGCAATTAGTTCCCTAGCGCATTGGATTTGAGGAGCTCCTAATAAGCCAGGGCAGCAACCATCTTCATTGAAAACCCCAACTAGACTAGCAGCAGTTGTCATCATCTCACGTAGGGCAGCAAGTTCTTGCTGTAGCTCTGCAACTTGAGCAGTCAACTCAAGCACCTGGGGATCAGGTTGAGGGGCTTTAGCAGGACGTCCCTGACTGCAGGTAGTTGTACGTAGCTTGCAAATGGCATCCCATATTCTTTGCTCTTGATCTTCCAAGTCATCAGAAGGGGGAGAGGGAGGAACATCTGGCTTGGGCGTAGATAGCTCATTCACTTGACTCAGGAGTTTAGCTATAGTAGTAGCGGTGGCAGCTCTCTCTTGTTCAAATACTGTACCAAGTTCATTAAGGCTGCTAGCAGCAAATTCTGCTACCTGCTGTAGTTGCTCAAAGGAATACGTGCTGAATGGATTGAGTTGTTGCAAAAGTTGTTCAAAGTCAGTGAGATAAGCATTTAAGGTAGAATCTACTTGAGTTTGCCAGGGTTGTTCTAGCTGGTGAAACTTGTGTAGGCGTTCTCTCACGCATTTGGGGATAGGCTGGCGCATTTGTTTGATAGAATTAACCAAATATTTCTGGGAAGTGACAGAGTTGTGTTGGTTGTCAGATACCAAGGAAAACAGGGAATGAATCCACTGTTGGTAGGCAGCAAACTGGTCCCAGTGATGAGTAACTG
Source organism: Entomophthora muscae (assembly GCA_014839935.2). Taxonomy (NCBI): domain Eukaryota; kingdom Fungi; phylum Entomophthoromycota; class Entomophthoromycetes; order Entomophthorales; family Entomophthoraceae; genus Entomophthora; species Entomophthora muscae. The sequence goes on along the minus strand of QTSX02006439.1, from coordinate 62,668 downwards.
CTGCTTGCAGAGACAAGATTTCTTGGACATGGAGTCCCAACACCATTTGATGGTGGGCTAAAGCAGGCTGCACAAAAGACAATAGTAAGTGCTCAGCGGAGCCAGCTGCTGAGAGGAGATGTTGTGAAAATTGAGGAGCCACAATTAATTTGTAGTATTCAGCCTGACTGAACTGCAACTAAAGGCAAGGGATGGCTCCTTCACAGGCTATCCCAAGGGCAACCAACATGACTTGATCCAAGTCAGGGGTACCCATGGGGTAAGCAACTAGGCAGGGACCATTCCTGAGGTTCAGTATAGTGGGGGTAATAGGCTGGTTGGCAATATCTTCCTTAATAGGAGGGCTGGTTATTTCAGGTGAAGTTGACTCTTGTATAAGCGGAGGCAAAGGACCTGAAAACTTGGATGTGAAAGGGATAACCAAGGGGCTTACAGCCCCTGTAGTGAGCACCATTTTTGTCGTGTTCTGAGGCGCAGCACAGACACACAACAGGAAATCCTAACCTTAGGATTGAATTTGTACTAAGTATTGGTTAGATGACAGGAAAGGCAAATGTGTTTACCTTTCAGCCCTGGAAGAATAATCTCTACTAGTTGTGGCTAGAGAGAGGCACAGAAGTACAGAAGACACAAAGACAAAAATGTGAATAGAACTTAATTTTTATTGGTGAATATGAAATGGAATATATAGTAGTTAGGAATACCACAAAACACTACTAGGACGGTAGGATCACTTGCCACCAGCATTAATGGGGCAAAAGAGTTACACAGGATCAAGGAACCAAACAATTGAACTTCCTAATTCAGTCATTAACTCCTTTTGAGAGGCAAAAGCAAAATCAAGAGATTTGTCCTCAAAATGGCCCACTGAAGACAAAATCAAAACATGGTGAATAGCGGTATTCACAACACAGAGGAAGGTGTGCCTCTTCTTGCCCCTGCAGCTATCACCATCCCTCCAGGCTCCCAAGTGGCTATAGACTCCAAGATCTCTTACAAACTACCCAAAAAGTCATTCCTAGATCTCTACTCTCCTGAGTCTCTAAGCCGCAAGGAGCCCCAATTATGTCCAAGGATCTTAGATTGGACCCACAAGGAGCCTGTACAACTGTTGCTAGCTAACATGATTGCACTACTTATGCAGGTGTCTAGGGGCCAGGTTATAGGGCATGGTTGTATATTGGGAGCAGAACAAGTGGTATCCCTCTACCCTTTTGGAACTTTCAGCAATTTTAATTTACCTGAAGATGATCCTCAAGTTCTCTCCTTGTTCACTGCTGCCAACTTCCCACAACTATCACCCATCCAACAAAAAGATCTGTTGGAACTTCTTGACCAGTTTAGCAATATCTTTGCCTCTGGACCTATGGACTATGGCCTAGCTAAAGAGGTCATCCATCAGATTGATACTGGTGATGCACCGCCTTTTTGTGCCAAGCCCTACTGCCGTAGTAGGGTAGAGGATGCTCAGTTTCTAAGGAGCTTAAGAAACTCTTAGATGCTGGACTCTTGGCTCCCTCTCAAAGTCCTTGGGCCTCACCTCTATTGATCCTCAAGAAAAATGACAGAGGACATTGCATTATGATGGACTACTGCTGCCTGAGCTCACTCACAAAGAAAGACTTGTACCCCTTGCCTAGAATTGATGATGCTCTCAGACGGCTTGGCAGTTCTAAGTTTTTCTCTTCTATGGATCTAGATTCTGGATACTGGCAGGTTAAATTATCACCAGAAAATTGAGAGAAGGCTGCTTTCATCACCTCTGAAGGGCTCTATGGACCTACTTGAATTCCCCAAGGACTCTGCAATACCCCAGCTACGTTTCAAAGAGCTATGGATTCTATCCTATGAGACCTAAAGCTCTCTTGTGCCCTCATATACCTTGATGACATCACTGTATTTAGCTCCACCTTTACCAACCACTTAGAACATCTCAAGGCTGTCTTAATCAAGATTCAAGAAGCTGGCTTGAAACTCAAACCCTTCAAGTGCTCCTTCTTTAATGAGCAACTCAAATTCCTGGATCATGAGGTCACCCAAACTGGGATCTGCCCCATGAATAATAAGGTGGAAGTCATTGATAAGATGCTGCCTATCACAAATCTACGGGAGGTCCAAGTATTTCTTGGTATGATGGATTACTATCAACAGTTCATACCTGAATTTGCTGAATTGAGTGAACCCCTTGTCCAGCTCCTTTGCAATATCCCCTTTGAGTGGACTGACAGTCATCAGCAATTGTTCAAAGCGCTGAAGGCCAAGCTCAAAGAGGCTTCTATCCTAGTCTACCCCAATTATGATAAAGAGTTTATCTTGTACAGTGACGCAAGGGGAGTATCTGTGGGTGCCATTTTAGCCCAGCTTTACACCAAAGGCGTGGATTGACCTGTGGCCTATTCTTCACAAGTCCTCAACAAACACAAGAAGAACTATAGCGTCACTGAGAAGGAATGCCTAGCAGTGCTGCATACAGTAAAGTAATTCAGGCACTTTATTTATGGAACCCATTTTACTGTGGTCACCAATCACTCCTTCCTTAAATGGCTGCAGCAACTAAAGGAGCCTGAAGGCCAATTAGCACATTGGGCTCTGCAACTACAAGGATACAATTTCACTGTGGTACATTGTCCTAGTGTGCAACATCAGAACACTGATGGTTTGTCAAGGATGCCTATACTAGCTATCCACCCTGCAGAAGCTGATTGTCTATACAAATTAATAGGGTACTCAAACTCCTGGACCACTGAGACAGAAGACATCTGATTGATGCTACAACCCCTATCCAAGGACACTGTGATTTGAGATAGACAACTCTTCAATAAAGCCAACAATGCCTATCTGCTCTACGTTTGTCCTAGCATGAGAATAGCCATTATCCTCCAAGCTCACATTGATACTGGACATGAAGGTATAGCTAAAACCCATGACTGGCTATGCAAGAACTTCTACTGGGAAAACATGGGCCTTCTAATTCCTGATGTCCTTGCCTCCTGCCATTTGTGCCAGCTCCAACGCCCTTACCCTTCCCAACATCAATTCAACTCATCCCCCCTAAACATGCCTTCCACACTGTGAGTATTGATGATGTTGGGCTTCTCCCTTGTTCTAGGTCTGGGTGTCAATTTATCTTAGTAGCTGTAGACCATTTTAGCAAATGGGTTGAAGCCAGAGCTACAAAAGATATAACTGCAAAGACCACCGCTAATTTCTTGCTGCAAGATATCTTCTACCAACATGGCTGCCCTCAAGTCCTGCTTTCTGACAATGGCACCAACTTTAATGCTTGCCTCATAATGTCTATTGTGGAAGCTATGGGTACCCAACTATCCTTCTCTGTGCCATATAACCTGTCAACCAATGGAACTGTCAAATGAGCAAATTCCTCCCTGGTGTCTATAATGAGGAAACTCACCCTCTCTGATGCCACCAATTGAGATATGTTCCTCCCTGCTGCTCTCTTTGCTTATCAACTCAGCAGACACCAAGTGACTGGCCAATCTCTCTTTGCCATACTGTACAGGTGTGAAGCCATAACCCCTTAAATCTTGGGACCCCCTTTGATCAAAGTTGATGTGCTGCCAATCCTGAAGCCCATGTCAAAGACTTAACTAATTGTATCATTGACATTCAGGCAACGGCATATTCAACTGCCTATAAGGTCAAGACTTTAGAGCTCTCACTGTCTAATGCTTCTAGAGCCCCCCTTCCTGAGTACCAGATAGGCAACCTGGTTCTCTACTACCAGAATTGTACAGGAGGTAGAGCCCATAAGTTAGACTCTCTCTGGGTTGGACCCTGTGAAGCCACCTTCAAGAAGGGCGTTGAATATACCAAGAAGCTGCTGTCCTCTGGACAGCCTTTTGCCTGATTTCATTCCAATTTCCTTTGCAAATATCAGCTCCCTGTGTCCAATCTTGAGGAGGGAGATATCAGAAATTGTGCCATTAATGTGTTTTTGATATGGCCTTCAAATAGTTATATATGCAAAGATTTGGTTGATTTTGCTTTCAATTTTGGAAATTCTTTGCCTTCTGTAAATGGGTCTATTCCAATGTCCACCCATTCTGGATTGCTGTACCTGCCCTTGTCTGATCCTGGTATGACTTTACCCCAACGTGGCTCCCTCTGCCACTCTGTCTACCTAGTGAGTGATCATTGACCCTTATCTACTATTTAAGTAGAATCATTTCTCCTAATAAAGACAAGTTTATCCACATTTGTGTTGGCTTTAATATTCTTCAAGCATTTTCCTTTCCTTTTGCTAAAAGGAATTCATCATCTTGTATTTTAGGAAATTAATGTATGTGCCCTTAATTTTGCCCTGAAAGATAACCCAAGGCTAGCTTCAAACCTCAAATCTTTTGTTATAAAGATTTCCTGCTGTGTCCTTCTGGATGTTGTCCTCAGGAGCCAAACACAACACTTTAATTTCATGAAAATGCCTGGTCCTCATAATCCTGGGTTCAATTTGTGCATATTGTGACTAAAAATCCAGATTTTTCCCCAACTAGGAAGTGTTCCTGTTGAATGAGATTGCTTCTCTCTCAACTCTTTATTTTCCTTATTCTCCTGGTCTTTTTTGGTGTGCAGTTCTATAAAGCCATTGTTGTCTGGTACCTTCTTAGGTAGAGGTAATTATGGTCCTAACTTAGTACTAACAATGGCAGGTTTATGCCCATAGATGAGCTTATACAGTTTTTTGCCTATATTGCAAATAACTTGTGTTCTGCACAACATGAGTGCAGTTGGTATCATGTCAACCCAGATTTTTGGATTGTTACACTATAAATTTCTGAGAGCCTGCACAAGGGGACCATCCAGTCTTTCAACTCTCATGTTTGCTTGTGGGTGATAAGGGCTGGCTATGGTGTGTTTTATTCTGTTTTTGAAAAGGTAAATATTGATGTCAATGGCTTTTAGTTTTGTTCCTCCTTCTGTGATTAAAAGAACAGGTTTCCCAGACTTTGCTATGATTTCCTTGCCAATAAATTGTCTTACATTGTTTTCTTTGTGTTCTTTTTTGCTTGTGCTACAGGCCACCTATTTGCATAGTTAGTAGCTGTTATATTGCCCTTTTTGCTTTTTGTTGATAAAAAAATTCCCACAATATGCAGTGATCACACTTTGAAAGGTCAGGTGATTGACACTGGTATTAATGACTTGGGAGGTGCCTTGGAGCAGGTGTACTTTTCACAGACCTTGCATTGCTCTAGTAATTCCTTGATATTGTCCAGAATGTTAAGCCACCATTAGCATGTCTTGAGGTATTCATGCAAGTTCCTGCTACAGGTGTGTCCCAGATCTCTGTGATATCAAAGTATGGTGCTAATATTTTGTGTTGACGGGATGTAGGGTACAGTATCACCACTTAGAAGTACACAGTGTAGAGTGCAATATAAGTTTTTGAACAGATGTTTGTTCTTGAGGAATTTCTCTTGGATTTCCATTGGTGTACCAGATGAGAACCCCTCTTGGAGATTTCTCATTATTAACATGGGCCCATTGGGGTCTCCATCAGTACATAAGAGGTGTTTATGGTATAGCCTTGACAGGGCATCTGCAGTAAGCATTTGCTTGCCTGATTTGTATTTAATTATCATGGGGTACCTCTTTATGGTGGGATACACTATCTAGAAAGACGCTATCTAGAAAACACTATCTAGAAAACACCATCAAGAAAAACGCCATCTAGAAAATGTGTCCTAAAACACCATCTAGAAAGATGTCATTTAGAAAACACCATCTAGAAACCCTATGTCAAATTTCTGACTAAACTGCACCAAATAACTTAAAAATCAATTAAAGCCCAAAAACAATAAGAAAAACATATGGCTAGACTCAAAATAATCCAAAGATTCTAAATCTACAATATTAATGTGGGAACAGCTAGTACCAACTATAGTGCACAAAGCTTCAAAGTCAACACACCTCAAAAATGTGATATTTAATATTTAAATTTGTTCCTATGTTTGCATCTATATACTAAAAATAAAGAGAAAAAAGTAAAATTTTATTTTTTGGAAGTAAAGTATTTAATGAAAGAGTAAATTTATCAGGCTTTGGCCCCAACAGTCTTGGTAATGCCTTTGAGATGGATAAGGCGGCCTTCTCTGGTGTAATAGGTTGAAACCTCCTTAGTAACACTTGCAAACTTGACCTGCTGGTCTGAATGCTTGGATACAATAGCTTTGCTTTTGGTGGCCTGAGGGTAAAGCTGGTTCCCATGGACATACCAGATCTTCAGATTGTTTATAATCACAATGAATCTTGGCTTCTTTACCTTAACCAGGCAAGAAAATTGATTGTACCAACCTTTAAGTGATGAGATGATCTTAGTTATACTGTCCTTAAACTGATTATAGCAGTTTCAGTTAATGGAGTCACTACCCTTGAATATATAAAATCATTAATGAAACATTTTAAGTTAAAACCCAAATATTACATATCCTTTTATGATAAAGAATAAAACCAGCATAATAAAAGTGGTTTTCAATGGCTGTGTTACAGGGAGATATAACTATCAAAGGTGAGTTAATGGAAGTCAATTTATTATATGCGGTCATAAATCAATATCATACTTTATTCCCAGTCAATAAAGAAAAGGCTTGGATTTATCACATAGAAGTATAATTTATTATCTGATTCCAGATGCTGTCTTTCTAGATGGTGTATTTCTAGATGGCATATTTTAGGGTATTTATTAAGTGTTTTTATACTCAAAAAATCTTATCTGTATAACACTCTTTTTATTTTAATTTATGATAGCGTTTTCTAGATGCTGTTTTTCTAGATGCCATATTAGAAACCAATATGTAAAAATTAACTAAATAATAATTTTTATCAACTTTTTTTAATTTTGCTGATGTAAATCCTGACTCTAATGCAAATTTTTTCTGGATGACATCCTTCTAGATGGCGTATTGCACCCTCTGTATGAGGCTTATTCATTCAGCTTGTTGTCTAAATAGGTGTTTTTGAGTTTTAAAGAACCCCAATGACTTGTGGTTGATTAGAACTTTGAATATCTATGCACCTTTCAGATAGCATTGCTATTTTTCTAAGCAATGAACTATGGCTATCAATTCCTTGTCATATATTGGGTATCTTTGTTCATCTTTGTAAAGATTTCTTGATTCATAAGCTACAAGGATGTAATCATTTTCTTTAGTTTGGATTCAAAGCACTCCATCTTTTTCATAGTCAGAGGCTTTGGTTTCTAGCTCATATACTCCTTCACAATTAGGGTATTATAAGATAGGGGCAGTAACCATTTGATCTTTTAATTTTAGGATGTGTTGTTTTCTTAACAGTGTCTATACAGATTATGTTATCCTGCCAGATATTGCAGATAAGGGAGCTGTCAATGCTCCCCAATCAGGTATAAATCTTCTAACTTAGACAACCATCCCCAGAAATGTATGAATCTCACTTTTATTGTGTGGTGCTGGCATATCAGTTATTGCTCTTACTTTATCTGGGCTCAGGTTTGACCCCATATTTGCTGATAATATGACCTAAGAATGAAAGCTCAGTTGAGAAGAAGTTGCATTTGGAGGGTTTGGCTATGAGTTTGTTGTCCTGAAGATTTTGGATCACCATGCAGATGTCCTTCTAATGTTGTTCCTTAGTAGGGCTGTATATGATTATGTTGTCAAGGTAGACTATAGCCATTTTTCTGATATGATATTTAAATACTTCATTTGTAGAGATCACAAAGTATAAGGAATTATATTCCTTTCACAAAGGAAAAATCACAAAAACAGCTTATATAAATTATGGACACAAAGAAATTCAACCCAAAACTGCATTTTTAAATGCTGAAAATGGATTCACAAACCTTATTAATACAACTAGCAAAAAAACACGTCAAAAACACATTTGAATTGGTTAAATAATGTGGTTTTAATAAGAAAATCAAATCAAACACAATTTTTTTGATCACAATATAAATCCTACTTTAAACCCAAGTTTTCAACATACAATTACACTTAACAAAGATGTGAGATTATGCTGATTGACCACAATTGATCAGGCTAATCAATGCATGCATATCTTTATCAGTTACACACCGTATTATCACTAGGTTATCATTTAATTAAGTGTAGTGATTTACGCTGTATAATCATTAGTTTATTATAATTGATATGGCAGTTATATGCTGTATATCACTAGTTTATTATTCCTATGTGTAGTGATGATACACTGTATATCACTAGTTCAAGATAATTGATGTAACTATTATATGCCATATAATGGTTAGCTGTTATAGTGTTTATCATTGATTACATGCTGTGTAATCACTAAATCATCAATTGCATATCTCCCATTCCACCCTACTGGACGTTGTATCAACTCAGCCCCACACAGCCTGTTGGGCATATATGATCATATTAAACAAGTGATATGCAAATGGCTAGGAAATACCGAGTTCAGATCAGCATTACATGGCGTATAATTGGGTTCCTTATTGTTTTGGGTCAGCATTACATGGCAGATAATCCACAAGTCAATATTGGATTGATTCTGCTATTATACGGTGTATAATCCCCAATTCAACCTGTTGCATTAATAAGCAGAAGGCTTGCCAGCCAAAAAAGGATCACTAATTAAGCCCTAGAAATGGAATACTGGAATTCTACCTTCCAATGTAGGAGGACAGATTAGGGACCATTTCTAAGCGTCAACTAAATATGGCATAGTTTCCCAGTACCATAATAAGCGCGTAAGATACAGCCAATCAATAATTGACAGTAGGCTAGCTCAAGAAGAGCGTAAGCTGTAGCTGAAGTTCCATGTACGCCTTGCTAAGGCCAGTAGCATCACACATGTAAGGACCACCAATCAGGATAGGCGCAGCCAGCAAAGATGGACCTATTGCAAAAATAGCCACTGAGAACTTTCTTAAAAGACAAGAACAAGGGTTGTTGCAGTATATATTGATACAGATACCTGAAAGTATAAAAACAAATTCTTAGTTACACCTGGATAGATTGCAGCTGGTGGCTAGATTGTACTCCAGTTCCAATAAATGTAATTATCTTCAAAGTTCTATTCTATTGTAGTCTGTAGTGCTCTTGCATAGAATTAGGTAGAGTACATGGGCAAGGCTAACATCTATCTGTAGCTTTGAACATACCAGCAATAACCCCAGTTGCTCAGCAAACAACATAAATGACATAAAATTAAGCAATAATGGCTCCAATCAAATTCAAATAACAATAGTAATCAATCAGAACCAAGTAAAATGCACCACAGAATCATCCAAGCATGCCTGGGCTCCAAAGAGCCAATCAGAAATAAAAATTCAACCAATCCAAAGAAATAATCCTTATCCAAGCCCAGAAACTAGCCCAGCTCAAAGAAGGAATCAAATTGTAAGCCACATGCCAGAAATAACCTTGCTTCTTCTTAAATTGCAGGCTGCAGCCTGCTGCAGTTCTAGAAGGCAATACTCTTCCAACAACTCCTGTAGAAGCCTCTGATAACCACCTTGTATATCCCCACATTCAATCAATATTTAAGCTGAGCTTCCCCATCTGAGCAAATTGCTCCAACAATTTTATTTCCTCTCAATATGTTCAAAAAAAATCTATATTTACAACTCAAAATTGATCAGTAGATAAAATTAGATCCCACTAAACAACATGAAGCCCATTTTTGTGTGGGTTTTCTGTGTATTAATTGGATATGACCAGTCAAACGTGAACTTTGAGACTCCCAAAACACACCCATTGATAAATCTGAAGAGTGCATTTGGTATTATTTGGTCCACACTGTTGCCATGCCTCCTGCATAGAAATTGCTTGATTCCCATCAATAATTCCTCCCAAGGCCCCCTGACTGGTGTTGGGATACACCAGCATTTACTACTTGTCAAACTATTTTGCTCTCTTCTTGGGAAGATTTTGATTATTTGATCACCTTCTCCATATGGTAATGATAGGAATTCCAATAGGCTCCACTATAGTTAGGTTTAACTTAGGAGCCCTTCTCCATTCAATTGAAGAGAGGCTCTCTAATGAGAGGATCTCTGCCACAAAGATACTAGGGGCATTTTTCATGCCAAAAGTAAGGACAACACATTCAAATTAGCCGTACTTAGTTAATGTACTGTTTTGGGAATGTCTTGTGGGTTAACACAGTTTTGATGGTTTTCTGCTGTTAAATCAATTTTTGTGAAGAATTAGGACCCCCCAGGGCGTCAAAAAGGTCATCAATCAGGGGCAGAGGATACCTGCTCTTATCTGTGACCTTTTTGAGTGCCCTGTAATCTTTTACTATTTTTAAACCTATGTTTTTATTTGCCCCAAAGAAGACAGCCATGCCAAAATGGGACTTGTATGGTTAGATAAGTCCTTTTTCTAAGGCTTTGTTGGGATAGGCTTTCAGTGCATCTTTTTTGTGGTATTAGATAGTAGAAGGGGTGTGTTTTTGAGATGCTTTCCTTGAGATCAATTTTGTGTTGAATAACTCTGTCAGGCGGTAGACCTGGCAGCTTTTCTTGTAAACAGAAGCAAATTATTGGATTAGCTGTTGTTGAATTGGGCCTTGTTCAAGTGAACTCTCCACATTTTTGAAATGGATTATTTCATACATGCAATTTTTCTAGTCAATTTTTATAATGTTTTTTACTCTTTATTTTTAGTAATTCTTAACAAACATGTGGTCTTTCATGAGGGTGTCAAGGTAAGCTTGGTACAGAGATGGTAAACTTCACCCTACTGTATGATGAGGGTAGCACTGTCCCAGTCAATATATGATTTGGTCTTTCTCATACAGTCTAGTCCAAGTACTATATTGTACTTAGAGATGAAAATGATGGGGCCACTAAAGATGGTCTGTCCATTCCCTATTTGAGCCCAGAAAAGTTTCACCTCTTTAGTGACTAGGGTGCTTTGGTTGTCTACCATGATAACCCTCTTGATGTTTCTCTTGGTTGTATGTAAATTCATGAGGTTGACAATGTTTTTGTCAACAAGGGATTGGTCTGCTCCAGTGTCAAATAGTGCTGTGCCCTGATATCTACAAAAGCAAAAATGATAAGTGAGGAGTTTATTTCCAGTTTGGGTGGCAAACAGTATAGGATTGCTGGAGGGTACTTGGATCATAGTAATTGAATCTACGTCTTGGTCTCTGTACAAGTCTTGTGAGATGGGGAGAGAGACTCACCTAAGCACTTCCCTGAGCTTTTTCCTCCTTGATTAGGTTGTCAGTACTCATCTGGTTTGCCTGAGTTGTACAATTTCCACCTCAAGGGTGAAGATTGTTTGCTTGGTTTGTTTGTTTTTTTGTTTGTCAAGTGTCATTTCTTGCTGAGGGGCTTGCTTTTTGTTTGTTGGTTACATGCAGGTTATCAGATTTCTGTGCAGCTTGTTTTTCCTCCAAGAACATGCCTTGGAGGTTCTTACATTAGCTCATATTAAACTGGTGTCTGATGTGTATGGGAAGGCCATTTTAGAAGTCCAGTTGTGGTCCATTCTCATCAAAGTTGATGGTCTCAGAGCTTGGCAAGAATGTCTTCATATGCTGCAATGTACTCCTAAATGATTACTGTCATTTTGAAAGTTCTGAGTTCTGCCATGATGACAACGTTAGAGCTCTCTATGGCAAACTTTTCCTGGAAAGCATTTTTGAAGATATCCCAGCCTTTGTTGTGACCAGGGTGTTAGTCAAACCATTTTCTTACAAAGCAGGAGGCAGCCCAGTGACACATAAGACAATTTCACTTGTCCAGAGTTTTCATGGAAAACCCACTTGTGTATACTTGTTTTGAGTGCTTTGAATTCAGAGGTTGATATTTTCATGGAGTAGTCCTGAGAATGTCCCAATTTTGGCTGAGCAGAGGTGTTAAAACACAAAGTTGCATATTTTGGCTGTGTCAGGGATTTGAGGCTGGTTAGGACTCCTTGTGTACTAAGAAAATTGTATTATTCAGTTGGTACAAAGATATTGGTGAAGACAAAAAATCCTGCTGGGATGTCTTGACCTTCTTCCTATTATCTCTAGAAGGTGGAGAGTGCCATCTGTTTGGTTCTTTTCTTTGAAGGAAATTTTTCCTTTAAGTTGTGTAGTTGTGGATAACCTACCTGTGCTACCACAGTTGAGTATATACTTTTGGGAAGTATAATAAACAAGATAAATGGGGAAATTAAGAAAAAGATGGTACTTTATTTGATATGGGTTTAAAGTACTATATAGTATCATGAGAAGCCACATGTTATCCATGTATTTCATGGTAGTCATGAGGCTTGTTCAAGTAATGTTCCTCATAAGTCACAAGGCTTATTCAAGTTGTGTTCCATTTAGGATCTGGATTGTTTGATCCCATAATAGATGGCCAAATGATAGTAGTGCCACCAACTTAATGATTAGTTGGTGAGCCCTTTGGTGACTCATTCAGTGAACTACTTGGGGTGTTAACTCCCTGATAGGGAGTAATCAAAGATAATGTAACACATATGTAGCTTATGAAAACTAAATAATAGGATTGTAAAGGAAAGTCTAAAGAACCACTCTGTGTACTTTGGCATTAAATATCATATTATTAAATGTGTGTTTTTTTGTTAAGCAGCAGTGTTTTAGTAATAAACCAGTGAAGCTGTTAATATGGAGGCAGCTGACCTTCTATTATAGTAACTTTCCTATTAAATCTTGCTTAAATTATGTCACTTTGTTTGCTTATCCAAACTTCTTTGTTGTGATTTAGGCAATACAACAATTTGAAACAAAGTCAACATTATAAATACATGTATAAATTCTAGTTTTAACATATGCGCTTTGGCTTAAGTGGACTCCTGAAATTAAGCTATATATTTATCCAATGAATTTATCATAACAATGTATAGCTTAATAATACAAAAAACGCTATAAAATTTGGCATATGTCTTGGTTCAATGCTTATCTTACTATATATTTAATAAAAATAGTAGTATAAAATATAAAAATCATTAATTTTAGAAATTTGTGTATTTTATTAAGAACTTTATGGATTCTTATTTGGGGGTTGACATCCAGATATTACTTACTGAAGTCAACCTTGATGTAAAAGTATAAAGAAACTTACATTTTAATAAAAGAATTATATTAGTTTTTTGGCTTAAAATTAAGCCTTTATTTAAATGGTGTCAACATTATGAATGTACCTTTTTAATTTTGAAATTCTGACTTAATAATTTGATAAGAATAATTAGCTTAGTTTAGGAAATGCCCAATTTCAGCAGACAAATTAATATATATAAAAGTGAGTCTGTCTGTCTGCAATGTCGCCTCGAGTGGGCTTAAGCCATAAGGGATTCGACTGAATTGATTTTTACTTAAATTTGATTTTAAAAAATGATTGTTAAGCCAAAAGCTCAATTTGGCTCATCCTTACATTCAATCCCTTACATACATCTTTGAAAGTACACATATTGAATTCAGTGGAATGTGGGCTAAATCATGTTGAACTGAATTATAAGCCACTTGAACTTTAATAAATTTGTATTTGATTACTTGCATTTTGAATTAGTGGCTAACCCCATTCAACCATATCAAAGTGGCTTATCTTTCTAGATTACCCAACTCTAGAATGGGTGGATTAAAACTGGAAGAGAAGCAGCAATTGTTTTATATTGTTTTACATAATTGGATGGTTATGCTCTGTGCTGAGGATTTAATTGACGAAAAGAGAGCTTGTTCAATTTAAAGCAATACAGCTTAAATTATAAATATAATTATTAGTTCAAAGAAGGAGATGGTGGCTTGGACATTTCGAAATTCTTATTATTCAAGTGAAATAATAGAATATTCCAATTGGATGCATCACCTGATCCAAGTGGCTGCATATTGTTCAGAATAGACCTTGCTTGATACAGCTTCATCCCAAAAGAACATCAGCGGAGTAAACTAACTATGATAAAATTATGTTTCCATATGGTGATTTTCATGAAATTTAGAGGACGTAGATCAATTTTTCAGATGATTCCGATCAAAATGGTACCAAACATGATAGCTCTAGCTGCTCTAGATGCTGAGATATATAGTTAAGTGCTGGAATCGGGTTCGCGTCATAATCAAAGGCTCGGACTCGATTTGATATTATCTAAATTTACTTTTAATACATACTAAAAAACTAAAATCAATGTATCTCAGTGAATACTAAGCCGATTTTGATGTCCAATAGCTTATTTAAAAGCTGCAGATCAGCTCTACATTTTTACAGACATTAAAAATCAATTACTAAATTTTAAAATAATTAGTTTAGCCTTATTAAACTTATAGGTGATACTATACTTATTTAGGTTTAGTTTTTATTTATACTTGGAGTATACAATTTTAATTTTAAATTTAAATAAATATAATTGAAGTTACTTTTTAATAAAGCAATTAAATAAAATGTTAATTAAACATGCAATAAGTAATACAAGCCTAAAAAGACAACAAAATAAATTTAATTGATTTATTAAATTCAATTTTAATTCTGTCCTTGGACGGGGCAACCACCTAGTGCTAAAATAATGTTGACTTAGTGAATATTGACATATTATCACCATTCAGTAAGTTGATTTGTGGAATGAGTTAATTCTGGTGGTTGCCACTCCATGACTGCCATGGCGCACATGGACAGTTTGTGGCTTATCACATTGTAATAAAATAATATTCTATCCTCATATCAAATAAAGTACAGTAGTTTTAAAAGCTATGGCGACAAGAAAAAATACTTCAGATTTAAACAAAATGATTTCAGATTTAAATAAAATCCAACTCACAGGTTAAAATATACACTCTGTTAACAGGGTTGATTGGCGTCAATGGGCAAAATGGGTCAACACAGCAACAAAGGGCTCACATGCAAAGCAAAACCATTCAAAATACAATCTGAAATACATTGATTCACAAACAAAATGATGTGAGTTGACTTTTGGTGTACATATGTCTACTATGTGAATTGGTGACAAAATACATCCAAGCCTGGTGTGTCAAAACTCAATCCAAAAACAAAACACAATAGCAACTCACTATGTAAACAAAATCACTTAATCAGTTTGTGCAATGGGTTGTAATCAAGAATGATACCAAGGTATCTAAAATAAGACACAAGATCTGAAATTTTTTTTTTTAAATTTATTGTGTTGGATGTTTAATTTGGCGTAAAATATAGGAAAATGGGTGGAAATTATTTTGGGTATTCTAAAATGGGTGTGATAAAACCAAAAACAACTAACTAAGAAATAAAAAATCTATATTTGGGATATTGGCTGGGAAAAAATATTAATTGAATATCCATAAACAGATAAAAACAAAAATTAAAAATAGGAAGTAACTTAATTAAGTTTTATTTAATATTTTATTAAATTCTCAAAATGAAAAAAAACACAGCAACAGACTATCATTGCACCAGTTGTTTGCTGTGGTTGTGTTGCCCCCGCAGGTCAAAGAATAGACTTAGTGCAACACAAGTGTCTACTCAAGAGGGAGGCCAGAGAGGAGAGTTCCATAGTGACGCTGCACTGACACAGCTGGTTCAAGGAGAGCAAGCTTCTAAGGTGCGGAGCATAAACCCTCGGGTCCCAAAGCTGGCCCGGAAGCCCACTAAGGTTACCACTACCAAAACAGTTAGAGACAAGGAGGTAAAACTTACTTTGTATGTGTTTGACGTTGTGTACCGGCAAGAGTTGGTCCCATCAGCCATGCTGGAGAAGGTGAAGCCTGTACTTGATACTAGCTACAAGCCCTACGTCAGTGATGGCAATCAGGAGGAGGACAAGGAGCCCAAGTTCTACCAAACTGATGAGGTACAGTTAGTGCTAAAGAAAGTTGCTGTGTTTTACACCAAGGTGCCCATGCCCTGTGTTGTGCCCAACGCCAACGAGTCAATCTTCACCGCTAAAAAGCCCACTCACAAGTGCATTCCTGACATTAAGTGCATCATTCTTCTTTGGCTTATGCGGGAATCTGGTGATTACAAGGCCACTGCGGCTTTGTTGGGTGAATCCCAAGTACGCCTCAAAGACCTTCAACAAGCTCATTGATACTGGCCGAGTCCTTGCCGCGGAGAAATCCTTGTGTGTTTTCACCATGCTCACCAAGGAGCACAAATGGGCAATCTGCCAGTGGATCACCCGGGACTGCCATCTTAAACTGGCAAATATACAGGCCATGGTCAAGTCCGCTTTTGGGGTTGAGGCCTCAATTTTCTTTTACTACCATCTGCTCAAGGGAATGTGCTTTTCCTGAAAAAAGCTTGGGATATCTCCCTACAACAGAAACAGCCCAGCCAATATTGAGACCCAGAAAATTACAGAGGCGTACACTGTCCTCAAAGCCAAGGGGACAGTGAAATTTTATTATATCAACAAATCAGCATTTGCCTTGTCAATGTGCAATGGGTATGGGTATGTCCCCAAAGGCTCCAATGACGGGATGGCTTGGCATGCTGCAGTCCGCGCCACAGCATACTCAATGGTGGCTCTCCTTGGTCCAAAGGGGGTTGAGCTTTATCAAATGATATCAGGTTCTCACAACAGCTGTACCTTCTTGTCATTCCTCCAATTGGTCCAGAAGCATCTGAGGCGCACAAGCCCGGGCTTCACCAATGTAATTGTGTTGGACAACGTTGGTCTCTACAAGGTGGCTGACATTCTTGAGGAATTCCCAATGATCAACACAAGCATTGCAGTGGGCCCCCAGCAATTGGCCACAGCAAATTTGCGCCTTCTCTTCCTCCCTGCTTATTCACTCTTCTTAAATCCCATTGAGGAAGTCTTTGGGTGGCTCAAGCAAGTTGTTAAGCAAGGAACCCCAACAGGGATCAAGCACCTCTTTGATTTGCTGCAGGCTAGGATTCACACTCTCCCAGCTGAGACTGTGGCCAAATTCTATGGCCACACTGATTTGTTCATCCCTGCCTCCCTAGCCAAACAGCCAATCAATTAAAGGCTTAGTGTGCCCAACATTTTTTATATTCTCTAATTTAATATTCAAGATTTATTGATTATCATTTTATATTTAGATGGTTCCATGCCTGCAATCACATTCAAAAGATCCATCAATAGATGTAAGTAATTTATTTATTTTATTATATATTATTTAATATGTCATCTGAGGTTATCCCAAATGCTTGATACTGGATTACGCAAATATATTTATATCACTTTTATCAAATGAATATAAAATAGTCTTATAAAAATTAAACATAAATTGTAAGGTTGAAATTTATTTTATTACCATATTATTTTATACTTTTATGAAACCCATTTCTGCAATATATTTTGCAAATCTTGTTTGCTAAAATATTATTTGAAAAATTATTTATAATATAAAAATATAGTAGAGTATAAATATATTTATTGATATAGAGATAAAATTAAGTGCACCTATAATGGGTTCAGCGGTATGTACCCACCCCGCAATGAAGGTGGCGCACAACCTCCACCGCCACACCGTGGACAGTGGATACACCCTTATTAAAGTATTTTCACCTGCTGGTAAAAGGGAGAATGGCAAGGTGGGAATGGAGGAGCAGCTTTTCTGGCGGGGCTGCAAACCCGAAGATGCCAGCCAGGACCAGGGTGCCCTGGATGACGTGATCCACCAAGTCATACCCAGGGAGACCTTCTTCCCATCCAGTGAGAGCCTGGCCTTGTTGACCCCAAGAAGGACCCCATCTAGGTCCTCTACACTGGCGCTCATCCTGAAGAAGAAAAGATACCCAAGGTAAACAACGAGGTGAAGCCTTTGTCTAGCAAAGGCTTCTGTAAACTCGCACAATTTGTTGTATACAGCGCTAATCTTCTTTTTGTGCTTGGTTTTGGCAAAGGTCAGCTCCATAGCTGCAGGGAACCCCGTCTTGTTGGCACTTCAGGCCAGCCCAAAGTCTGCCAGGAGGGTTTTTGTCTTCTTTACGGCTGTTGCGTCTGCAACAGCCAATTTCTACACCGTGCGTCAAAAGTTTTCCAACAAGTAAGAGATGGTATGCTCCACCAGGAAGCAGAAGCAAGCAGCCGCATGAGCCCAGCCCATCTCTGGTATATTCTTGAATGAGAGCGTTGCCAGGACGTCCCAAACAAGCTCAATGGAGTTTACACAGTAAACTTCACTGAGGTTAACCAGGTCCAGGCAGACCAGTTGGGCATTCTTGTAGGCAGTAACTGCCCACTCAGATGCCCCCTCATCATGCAAAAGCCCAGCCAATGCCTCTCTGGACATTGGAAATGTACCATGGATCCTGTCTTCAAGCTCCTGCAAGACAGGGGGGACAGGAAAAGCTGTTTGGCCATATGAGTGGCGTAGTTGGAGTAAAAGGTGGGGGGACAAAAGAAACCAGGACCTGGCGGAGTTCACCATCAACATCTAAAAAAAGGTAAGTATTTAAGAATTTTTATTAATTATAATTTGTTAGGTTACCTTCTTGGGTTTCTTCCTTGCTGGTGGCTTCAGCCGGCTTTGCCATTCTTGGCGCAAGCAATTGCATCAGCAATTCAGTATTCTCTGCCCTGGCACGCTTGGCGGGTTTGAGGTGGGCATACATCTCCGGGTCATCAACCCAGACAGACAGCGCAGAAAGATTGTATGCCTTGAACTGGAGGCCCTCAACCACAGTTTTTTGAATATTTAGTAAGCGCTCAATTGTCTTCTCTGGGGTGTCTGGCATTTTTGACATTAGTGCCTTTGCGGACACCTTGTCAATTTTGTCCCCAGTGAGGACAGCAGACTTCACTTTGGCTTTAACCTTGCAGTCAATGTCTTTTATTTTGGCAAATGCCCTGTTGAGGTCCTTCAGAAGCTTTTCCAATTCTCTCATTAATTTTTTACTAACCTTTTCATATGTTTTTATAGCTTTTCCCCCAATGAATTCTGTATTATTTTGATACTGTTGCCTCTTTGTTTATTTCTTTTTGTTTTCCCATTTACTACATTATCCCATCTTTTTACCCATTGTGTATATGTTTTACGCTCATCTTGATATGTGTTGTTTGCTTTGTGTTGGCATTGTTTCCTTGATTACCATATTATTTTTGGCGCTTGACATAGCCCCTTGTGAAAATAGTAACAACAATTTGGTGATCAGCTAAATTTGAATTAGAAAATTATATTGTTAACTGTTTTTAGATAAAGTTGTTACTGATCTGAATTCAAAACCTTAATTATAAACTTTAAGCCAATCAGGAGCCAAGTGATAAAGTGATTGTTGTGACATAAAGGTTCATTCAATAATTCTTTGATGCATGTGCACTAATTAATATGATTGGCTGGATGTTTTGCCATTGTACGCCATTGCCACTATGGCAAGTTGTTGGTGGACTAGTGCTAACCCAGCAGCTGATTAGGCACTAGTCCATCATCAACTTGCCACAGCTGCAATGGTGTACAATAGCAAAACATCCAGCCAATCATATTAATTAGTGCACATGCATCAAAGAATTATTGAATGACCCTTTATGTCACAACAATCACTTTATCACTCAGCTCCTGATTGGCTTAAATTTTATCATTAAGGTTCTGAATTTGGATCAGTAACAACTTTATCTAAATACAATTAACTTATAATTTTCTAATTTAAATTCAGTTGATCACCAAATTGTTGTTAATATTTTCACAAGGGGATGTGTTTGGGTGCTAAAAATAACTGTGTTCAGGATCTAGATACACAAAATAGTAAATATATGATTTTATAGAAATAAGCTGAACATAAAGAATATAGCCAACTATAAACAAAAGAGAACACAAACAATTGAAATTCAAAATAAAAATAATATAAATAGAAATTTTTTGGGACCAGGGGGTTTATTGGGGTGGGGGAGAGTGATGCCTAGTAGGCAGAATGGCGCAGGAAGGAAGACGTAGAGGCTGTGCTGGCCTGGGGGGTCTGGGATTGGATGGGTTAAGTTTGTGGGTGGGGGGTGTTGGTGGCGGGGGTGGAGGCAGGAGGATTGCGCATGATGGCCGCCATATACTGCTCATTGTACTCCTCATCAGTCATTGGCTGGATGGGCTGATAGATGGCTGTGGCACAGGGTGGGAGGCGCTTATCCTTGCGTGATTAGTTGCCCATGTTCACATGGAAAACCATTTGCGCAAACAAGTCAGCCACATTTTGGTGACCAAAGAAAAAATTGTGATCAAGGACCCCAAGATAGAGGTCTTTGAAAGCCTGAGGGCAGCGCTCCTGGAGTGTATCTCCAATATTAAAGAGCACAACATCTGCCAGATGGACGTCAGCGTGACCAGCTGGGTACACTGAGGCCTGGTGCTCACATTGCTGGATGGCCTCAAGGGCGGTGGAGCTACCCTCCATCTGGTGGCTCAAGAAAACCCAGTATTTGGAATTTGAGCCATCCCAGGAGTCAAGCAATCCACCGAGGATGTGGCCAGATGAGTACCCATTGATAAAATCAGGGTTTTTCTGATAGTAGGCAAAACTCTTGGCTGAAACAGCCAGAAATTCACCATAAAATGTCCCCTTCTTGACCTTCTTCCTTTCATTCTTGGTGGCGGCTTTTCCTTGCTCACCAAAATTTTCAAATGCAATCAATAACTTGTAGTACAAGACAAGCATGATGTCATATGTTAGACTTGTCAAGCATCTGACCAGGGTTGATTTGATTGCGGTGTCATATGGGAAATCCTCAGCGCCATCCCATTGGTTGCCGGCAAAATTTGTAAGAACCCTAATTAAAGCCACCTTTCTGTGCATCCAGAGCTGCACCATGCACTCAGACACCCAAATGCCATGGTATGCAAGTTGCTTCCAGACCTGGGTCAAGGGAAGCTTGGGGTCCCTCTGGAGGAGGTCAAGCATTATTGGGTATGCCTCATTGATCTGGGACTCTGTGGTCTTCTTTGGCTTCTTGGCCATCCCAATCAGATTTCCCTTATTCATCAGGTTGTTGAATTCCCGCATGACAGTAGCCCGGGTGAATTGTAATTAGCTGGCTATCTGATCCCAGGACAGACCCTGCAGGTTGAGTGTCACAATTTCCTGAAGAATTTGGGCAGTGATTATTCTGCGTTTGGGGCACTGGGTGGCGGGAGCTGAAGCCTGATTGGCTGAGGGGGGTGTTGTAATATATGCAGCCTGGATGCTGATTTCTACAAATAGTTAGTCTACTACTTTTTTATCTTAATACTATACCTGTTGTGGTATAGTGACAGCCTGGGTAAGGACAGAAGAATATAAGAAGATAATAAGACAAAACTGGTGTTTATTTAGATAGTATTGCACTTATATAGTGTGAGGCAGGGGAATTGCCACCAGGGGCAGGGAGGCACAGATAGAAGGACTTCCCTAATGGAGGAGAGTGGATTAGTACAGCTAAAAGTCCACCACAAGAGAACAACTACTTTCATGCGGCTTTCCTTAAGGAGGTAGATATAAATAACTTTTTTGTTCTATTTATAATTGCAGAAATAAAGCCCATGCCTTTTGCACATTTGAAAGGCAAATCAAACACCTGTTTTAGAGGCGTTTTAAACGTCTTTATCCCTAGTAAAATCAGGATGCAATAGCGCAATTGCGTGACTGTTCTGTCACTCAATTCCTAGATAGATAAATTAATGTCTAATCCATTCAATCTGAAACATTTCCCTCCACTGGATTAGACAACAGGGTCAATAATGGCTTGGCGTCTCTAGGTAGCAGCTATGGTGTTGTGGTCAATCATATGTCTTGTTAGGTGGGGGTTTGTTGCCCAATCCTTGGTCATTGGCTTCATGGATCCATAGGTGACCAGTTGTGTTTCCTGGCTATCATTCAGGTGGTAGAACAGTTGGGGTGGTACAGGAAGAGTCTTGTCAGTCTCCAATAAACACCTTGCTCTTTTATTCTTATTCCTCATACTTTGGTACAACACTATTGCAAACAGGACAACAACACATGGAATTTTTTAATTAGGCTTTTGTTTTTTTGGGTTGTTGTCCTCATTGGGGCTTACTCTTGGTCACTAAGAGCAGCACACATATACTGAGCGTGTACTCTAGTGATCAATTGCCCAGAATGAGGCTCCTTAAGGGTGTAGGAGTCAGGGCCAGTCTTCTGGATAACTTGAACTGGGCCTTGCCAAAGGGAGGCAAGTTTGGATTCACAGCTGTACCCTCTATTGCTGAAGAAGTAGCCTGAGTCTCCTACCAGGTAAGTAGGTAAGGTGGGGCGTTTGGATGCAGCTTGTTCTAGGTCCTTCAGCTTATGGTTTAAGTTTATGGTGTAGGCCTCTGATTGCAAGCAAATAAGAGTTTGAACCAGCTTGTTGAGGTACGCCTCTGGGGACACAGCCAGGCTGGGCTTTACCAAGGAATATAGTAAAGGGGGAAGTCCTGGTTGCTGGCTGTAGAGCAGTTGGAAGGGCGGCTTGCCAGTGGCCCAATGGTACCCAATGTTATATGCAAAGGTGGCTGCAGGCAGGAAGGTATCCCATTCAGTCTCATGTTGGTGACTGAGCTTCCAGAGTATCCGGATCAGGCTCCCATTAGTGCGCTCTACCATGCCATTTATCTGTGGATGGTAAGGAGTGGATAGTGTCCCACAAATTCCCATCAGTTGGTTGAGGCAGGGGATGATATAACTAGTGAAGTTGGTACCATTGTCTATCAGCAGAATCTGGGGGCAACCATGTTTGTATATGATATTTTCCAGGGTGAACGTGGCTGTCACCAGTGAAGATTGGTTGGGAATTGCCTTGGCCTCTACCCATTTAGTCAGATGGTCAAACACCACAATGATAAACTTATTGCAACTGTTGGTAGCTGGCAGGGGGCCCACTACGTTAATGGCTACAGTGTGGAAGGCAAACCCAGGGTGTACAAGTCTGTATTGAAACTTGGCATCCTTAGGCCTCTCAATGTTGCAGTCATGACAGTTGGCTAGCGTATTTACTACGTCAGTGTGCATTTCTTCCCAGAAGCAGTGCTGCTGTAGCAGAGCTAACGTCTTCTGTATGCCACCATGGCCAGTAGTCTTGTGAACGGCCACCACTGAGTCCATGCGTAGAGATGGCATATGTAGGGTAGTCAAGAGTCTCCACAAAGCTTCAGGAGTTGTTCCTTAGAGACCTTGGTATCAACAGTTAGCTTCTTGAGAGCTCTCTGTATCTCTACTGGCTCCTCTCCCCACAAAGAAGAATCCTTCATAAGCTTGTCATAGAGAATTAGCCATGGGGGATACTAAGGCAACATTGGGAAGACAGGAGAGACAGTCAGAATTCTGGTGGGCTGCCCTGGCTTGATGAATGATTTTGTATTCATAAGCCTGAACTTTAATGAACCAATGCTCCAGACGCCCTTTGGGGTCCTTGAGGGTCTTCAGTCATTGCAAGGAGGCATGGTCTGTTACAACCGTGAAATGTACCCCATGGAGATAGACTCTGAATTGTTGGTAGGAGTATATCACAGCCAGACACTCTTGCTTGGTGATAGTGTAGTTCCTCTTGTGAACGTTAAGCGTATGCAAGCAGTATCTAACAGGGTGTTCAAGTCCTTTGGAGTCCAGTTGGGAGAGAACACCCCCAATTGCAGTCAGACTAGCATCTGTATGAACCACAAACAGCTTAGCAAACTCAGGGTTAGGCCAGTACGGGGGCTGCAGTCAGTGTTCCCTTGAGAGCATTGAAGGCAGATTGGCACACTGGGCTCCAGAAGAATTCCTTATCAGCTTGGAGAAGCTGAAAAAGGGGGTTGCCCAGGGATGCAAAGTTGAAGATGAAGCGGCAGTAGTACCCAATCATCCCCAGGAAGATCTGCACGTCCCGCTTATTGGCTGGGATCTGTGTTTTCTCAATGGATTCCACCTTCAGAGGTACAGGGCAGAGTCCATCTTGGCTAATGATGAACCCCAAAAACTCAAGGTGCTCCTTGAAGAAGTTGCACTTGCGTGGCTTGAGCTTGAGATTGTCTGCATGTAACCTCTGTAAGACATCCTTCAAGTGTTGTAGGTGATCATTAAAGGTTTGGGAGAACACATTAATATCATCCAGGTAGGCCAAGACACTGGTGAGTTTGAGGTTGCCCATCACTGCATCCATGGCCCTCTGGAAGGTAGCCAGGGCATTGGACAGACCTTGAGGCATCCTTGTGAGTTGGAATAGCACTTGGTCAGTGATGATTGCCCATTTTCCTTGATCAGCGGGGGTAGATTGATCTGCCAGTACCCAATGATAAGGTCCATGGCGCTGAATAACTTGGTGCCACCCAGTTGGTCCAAGGTATTGTCAATACAAGGGAGGGGATATGAATCCTTCTTGGTAACAGCATTCAGTTGATGGTAGTCAATCACCACACGGTTGCTGCCATCCTTCTTTTTGACAATCAGGAGAGGGGAAGCCCAAGGGCTTTTACTGGGGACCAGTAAGCCAGATCCCAATAGCTTCTGAAGTTCCTCATTAGCCACAGCATGATTGGCTTGACTGCACCGTATAGGTCTGGAACAAATAGGTGGACTGCCTTGGGTGTCAATATGATGAGCAACATCTGCCGCCTTGCCCAGGTCATAATCATTCTTGGCAAACACATCCTTATACTGGTCAAAGAAATCCATAGCTTGATCCTTCTGCTCTTCAGATAGGCTGGATAGGGAGTTGCGGCTTATGACTAATAGCACCAGTGGTTGCTCACAGGGTAGACCCAACTCAGAGAAGTCTGCAAAGAGGGCAGTCTCCTGCAGGTTGTCATGCTCTTCCAGTTGTATATAAGCCAGAAGTTGGTGTTTGGAGACAACCATAGCTTCACAACTCATGTTGACCAAGAGTATGAGTACCTCCTTCTCACTTGGCATGAGGGTGCCTGGTGCAACCCATGGTTCTAGTCTGGAGGCATTAGGGATGCCAAAGATTTCTCCATGAGTGCCAGCTGGTAGAGCCAGCAAGATGCCTGTATTGTGGATCATCTGAGAGCCAGGTGGGGTATTCACATTACAGGAGGCGTAGACTGGGATACCCTTGGCTTCCCCAATTGAGAGAGGTAGCATCTTGACCTTCTTACTACACAGCGTATAAGCAACTATAAGCTCTTCATTGGCGTACTCCAGATTGATGTAGTGCAGACGTTTGAACACTTCTTCCAGAGGTTCCAGGTGTTTGTTATAAATGCAAGAGAAGACATTAATGTCATCCAGATAGACCAGGGAACATGAGGGCTTGAGGTCCCCCATTGCAGCGTCCATAGCTTGTTGAAAGGTGGCTGGGGCATTAGAGAGACCCTGAGACATCCTGGTAGATTGAAACAGCCTTTGGTTGGCAAGGATGAAACAATTCTCTGGGTCATCTGGAGGGAGATCAATCTGCCAGTAGACAGGTATCAGGTCCATGGACAAGAAGAACTTGGATGTGGGGACCCAGTAGGCAAGATCTTCTGGCATTCTCCCAGTGCAAGAATCCAACGTTTCTGATTGAGAGGCAAAGTTAACTAGCAGAGGGGCATCAGAAGGCTCTGTTGTAAAGGAACAACAAGTGCCAGGGTCAGGCATAGGCTTTTCAGGGGGGAGAGGAAGGGGGGAGAAGGGAGGTGAAACCAAAAATGCAGCCAAGGATTTCTCTGTGTCCTGGCTGCTTAGTAGTTTTTTTGAGTGATCCTCATTGTACTCCTCAATGCCAGAATCATCAGTGAATTCTTTCTTGCTCTGACTATCCTGAGGTTTAGTTGCTTCAGAACCATCAGGAGTGATGAAGGGATTGCTATCAGGTTCCCAGAGAAACTCCAGGGTACCTGCTGAAGGTGCAATGGAGGAGACATCCTCTTCATTTCTTCTGTGACAGTGGTGGTAGTCATGAAGGGGCAATGTGGTATGGATCTTCTGAGAGGGGGAACTATCAGCTTTAGCATTACCATGCAATTCCATTAGAGTATCAGGGGTACTAATTGCTGAGGCATCTTCAAGGTGCTTGCTTAGTTGGTCCTGAAGGGAGTCAAGGAGAGCACAATAAGCATCCAACTCATCTAGCCACTCTTTCTTTTCCTGAAAGGCCAGAACTAATTCCTCTTCCAGAAACCCCATCCATCTCTCTTGAGCATTTATGGTATCCTGAAGAGCAGAGAATCCCATGGTGCAACTGTTATGGATGTCTTCTGGCTCAAGAGTTTTCTGTTGATGATCATAGAACTTCAGGGCAACATGCTGATTCATCTGGGTGGGTACCAAGGAAGAAAGTACATGTTCTATCTTGCTCATCTATAGAGCCATTCCAGAGTGGGAGTGAACAGCTTCTGATATATTTTGAGCAAGGTTTGGGGGGCCAGAGCAGGAGCCAGAGCAGGAGCCAGAGCAGCTATCTGTTTGGAGGGTTCCAGAATTAAGAGAGATTTCATCAGGAGAACAACCAGAAGAAGAAAAAGGAGAATATTGACAGCATACTTCCTTCACCAAGGCAGGCTTCAAGAAGCAGGAGACATGGTTCATGACAGTTGCTTCAGCCATGGGATCAGGCTGGATTAGTATCAAGGAGGTAAGGGCTTTTTCAATGAAGTTCATCCAGGAGATCATACTTGACTGGAAGCTGGCAATTTCCAAAAGTTGTTGGCAGTTAGGCAACCACTGGTTTAGTTCTGGTTGACCATAGGAAGAGCCATGGAGTCTACCAGATAGAGAGCCAGAAGCAGTGAAGGTTGATCCTGGAGTGAGTTGGGAAGAAGAAGCCGCAGGTATAGGCAAGGACATCTTTTCTTCCACAAAAACAAGGCCGCGGGGGTAGGAAGAGAGAAAGCTGTGGTTTGAAGAAGCCATGAGCGCCAATGCCGTAATATATGCAGCCTGTGTGCTGATTTCTACGAATAGTTAGTCTACTAATTTTTTTATCTTAATACTATACCTGTTATGGTATAGTGACAGCCTGAGTAAGGATACAAGAATATAAGAAGATAATAAGACAAAAATGGTGGTTATTTAGATAGTATTGCACTTATATAGTGTGAGGCGGGGAAATTGCCACCAGGGACAGGGAGTCACAGACAGAAGGACTTCCCTAATAGAGGAGAGTGGATTGGCACAGCTAAAAGTCCACTGCAAGAGAACAACCGCTTCCATGTGGCTTTCCTTAAGGAGGTAGATATAAATAACTTTGTTGTTCTATTTATAATTGCAGAAGTAAAGCCTGTGCCTTTTTTGCATTTGAAAGGCAAATTGAACACCTGTTTTAGAGGCGTTTTAAACGTCTTTATCCCTAGTAAAATCAGGATGCAATAGCGCAATTGTGCAACTGTTCTGTTGCTCAATTCCTAGATAGACAACTTAATGTCTAATCCATTCAATCTGCAACAGGGGGGCAGGTTGGGCGGTGGCAGGAAGCTGTTCTGAATCAAGGTTGCCATCCTGATTGGTTGGTTGACAAGCAGCTTGTGTAGGGGTGGGTATGGGAGCAAGGGCAGAGCTAGACGCTAAATGACTCTCAAACAAGTCAAAGCCATATAGGTCGGGGGACAGTAACAGGTCAGCTTCCTTGTTACCCGCCTCAAAGGCTTGGGTGTAAACAGGTGCCTCCACGTTCTG
Organism: Entomophthora muscae; assembly: GCA_014839935.2. Classification (NCBI taxonomy): domain Eukaryota; kingdom Fungi; phylum Entomophthoromycota; class Entomophthoromycetes; order Entomophthorales; family Entomophthoraceae; genus Entomophthora; species Entomophthora muscae. Next base: position 35,220 of record QTSX02006439.1, on the reverse strand, counting down.
AGCCTTGCTTCTATTGAAGCTGGTCTGGCTGCTGCTGGCTTGGCTGCTGGCGCAGTTGAAGATGTTGCTTGTAAAAACCATTGTAAAAAACCTAGGATAAAATTACTAAAAGTAGAAATTTTAAAAATTAATAATTTATTTTGATTGTAATCTCAAGCCCATATTTGGAAGGTTCTCAAAACCATTTCATACAAATCTGGAGCCATGAAAATGAATAAAATGCCTCTGTTCCTAAATTGAATAGCTGTTGATTGGCTGTTAAAATGATACTTTTCTATTTTAGGCTGCTCATACTACACATCTTGTGTGAGTTCATTTTGTTTCATGCTTGTGTAATATAGCTTCTAGATTGCTCAAGTTTTGTTTTGTTTTAGTTCTTCTGTTGATGCCTCATATGAATCCTGATTGGATTATAATATACTCTGGAACAGCATCCATCCATTTCACTTGTTGTGTCAGTTCATTTTGTTTGTGTTTTGAACTACACCACTTGATGTTTGCTTTAATTTTGTATAATGGGTTAGTGAAATTTTGTTTTTGGTTTGACAGTTCATTTATTAACCAAAAATATTTAAATCAATCAAATCCTGAATCTTGCGCAACTTGGATTTTGTTTAAATCTGAAATCATTTTGTTTAAATCTGAAGTATTTTTTCTTGTCGCCATAGCTTTTAAAACTACTGTACTTTATTTGATATGAGGATAGAATATTATTTTATTACAATGTGATAAGCCACAAACTGTCCATGTGCGCCATGGCAGTCATGGAGTGGCAACCACCAGAATTAACTCATTCCACAAATCAACTTACTGAATGGTGATAATATGTCAATATTCACTAAGTCAACATTATTTTAGCACTAGGTGGTTGCCCCGTCCAAGGACAGAATTAAAATTGAATTTAATAAATCAATTAAATTTATTTTGTTGTCTTTTTAGGCTTGTATTACTTATTGCATGTTTAATTAACATTTTATTTAATTGCTTTATTAAAAAGTAACTTCAATTATATTTATTTAAAATTAAAATTAAAATTGTATACTCCAAGTATAAATAAAAACTAAACCTAAATAAGTATAGTATCACCTATAAGTTTAATAAGGCTAAACTAATTATTTTAAAATTTAGTAATTGATTTTTAATGTCTGTAAAAATGTAGAGCTGATCTGCAGCTTTTAAATAAGCTATTGGACATCAAAATCGGCTTAGTATTCACTGAGATACATTGATTTTAGTTTTTTAGTATGTATTAAAAGTAAATTTAGATAATATCAAATCGAGTCCGAGCCTTTGATTATGACGCGAACCCGATTCCAGCACTTAACTATATATCTCAGCATCTAGAGCAGCTAGAGCTATCATGTTTGGTACCATTTTGATCGGAATCATCTGAAAAATTGATCTATGTCCTCTAAATTTCATGAAAATCACCATATGGAAACATAATTTTATCATAGTTAGTTTACTCCGCTGATGTTCTTTTGGGATGAAGCTGTATCAAGCAAGGTCTATTCTGAACAATATGCAGCCACTTGGATCAGGTGATGCATCCAATTGGAATATTCTATTATTTCACTTGAATAATAAGAATTTCGAAATGTCCAAGCCACCATCTCCTTCTTTGAACTAATAATTATATTTATAATTTAAGCTGTATTGCTTTAAATTGAACAAGCTCTCTTTTCGTCAATTAAATCCTCAGCACAGAGCATAACCATCCAATTATGTAAAACAATATAAAACAATTGCTGCTTCTCTTCCAGTTTTAATCCACCCATTCTAGAGTTGGGTAATCTAGAAAGATAAGCCACTTTGATATGGTTGAATGGGGTTAGCCACTAATTCAAAATGCAAGTAATCAAATACAAATTTATTAAAGTTCAAGTGGCTTATAATTCAGTTCAACATGATTTAGCCCACATTCCACTGAATTCAATCCGTGTACTCTCAAAGATGTATGTAAGGGATTGAATGTAAGGATGAGCCAAATTGAGCTTTTGGCTTAACAATCATTTTTTAAAATCAAATTTAAGTAAAAATCAATTCAGTCGAATCCCTTATGGCTTAAGCCCACTCGAGGCGACATTACAGACAGACAGACTCACTTTTATATATATTAATCCTCCGCGATAAATTTCATTGCTTAAAAGTTAATCGATATATTTGTGCTGTGAACATATGAGGTTGCAGAGGAAACGGTAAAATATCATATGAAGTATTTTATTATCTATGTTTAAGTGGTGATAAGTCCTAAAGAGATTAGATAGGAGAGCAGGTGACCCTATGAACTAATGTTCTAAGGGGCTAATTGAACTTGCTGCAACTATGTGTGGATATATGATCAATTATGCCTATTCCTCTTGAGAGAGTATGCTTTCTTGTACTCGATCATCATATCGAGCAAAGCCGTCTCCTGGTCTGAGAGGATTAGGTTCTGCTTTAAGAAGTAATTTTATTATGACGTCGTTTAAACTGGGCAATTTTTAAAAACTTTTTTAATATTTTTTTGTACATTTATCATGGCACATTATAAAAACCAATCTATTCCCTCACTTTTAGTTCTCAGTATAATCTGCTATATTTCTTTCATTTAATTAGCTTGGGATATTTAGTGTAATAAGGCCTTGGTAGAGAGGTGGAAATTAAAGTTGTTTAGATGACGATAAGCAATCAGTTGGTGAACCAATCCACTATGAGTCTGTGGATCTAATTCAGATTCACCTGTTTGTGGAGACAAATTGCAAGAATGTATCCATTGAGGATGATATATTATATAAGATAGCTTAAACTGAATTTATTCCAATTATGCTTTGAGCCCTCTTGTTTGCTTTATTAGCCTTGGTTTAATATAATCTGAGGACAATGCGTTTGTGGAAACTGTGAGGCCTTAGTGGCTATTTACGGAGATAAGCCTTTATCTTGGAAAGAGCAACTGATTGGCCATAGATAAAGTTAATTTAAAAACATAAGTAACTTATATATTATACTAAAGTTTAAGCTGAATATGTAAAATGATTGATTTAAAATGTAAAAATAATGAAACCAAGTTTTAAACCCTTGCCAGTGGATTCAACGTGACATGTTTGTGACTGAAATGAAATATGTTTATGATTTACAAAGTTTAAACAAAGATAGGGGTTATTCAAATCACAGTATTTAAAGAAGCATGCCAAGACGAAAGGGCATGAACTTTGTTTGCTTGCTTTTAGTTGCTTCTTCTGTTGTTGGTACTGCCACCGAGCTCAGGGAACTTTACAACGAATATTCTAATAAGCACAAGAAGCATGCCTGTGCTGTGTTTGAGGAGAAGCCAGATCTAGGAAAGTACGGATCCGTCAGATATTGGTTTGTAAAAAACTGGGTATACGAGAAAAGATGTGAGTGGTTTGACTGCAAGTACATCATATGCATACCTAAGGCGAGTGTAGGCGAATTCATTGTACGCCAGGGTGATGGAGGCTTTGATAGGTGGATCTACGACGGCGTTCACTTCGAACGTGATAATGCCAAGATCACTATACGCTCTCTATAAAAATTAAATATGGTTGAATTGCAATATCATTTATCAATAGCCTGTGATATTAATATAAATATTTTAATAATCTTACTGGCTCAGTTTTTTAAAAGTTTATTTTGAGAATACATATCAATTTCTCAATATTCATCTTATCTGCCTAGTTTCGTGTATATTCTTACAAAAATTGTTTATTTGACTTTATACATCATCCTTAGGATGTATGTCATTTCCAATTATTAACTTTACACTTTTATATTTATGCTACCACATAAGCAATGTTTTTTCAAATCATGTCGTAATATCAATCATAGGCTTAAAAACTATACCCCGAAGCGATTCAACCACACATCTCAATTATAACAGCATCAGAGTAAAATTACCAGATGATTATGCTTTTATAAATCAAACCAAAAACAAGGCATTATAAATAAATTTTTTGACTATAGCGTAACTGATTGATATCTGCTAGAGCCAAAAAATTAAAACTATAGGAAAGCTGGATTTATTGAAAGGAAACAGTGGAGTTTATTTGACATCTGCTTTGACAATAGTGTCATTGTTAAGTTTGGCTCTGTCATAAGAGAGCTTATCTGAAGTTAAACAATGTCACTTAATCTTAGCCACAAATCCACTTTTGTCGTCTTGGTGCTAATTTTAAAGCCTAGAGGTAAAAGCGCTCACGTTGATTTAATTTTTTTCTCTTTATAAAAATAATATTATAAACAGTATTTATTGTTAATTCTAAGTTTGGCAAAGTATTTAACTCAATGTCAAAGTACCATATCAACAATATCACAAAAGTCATATCTGTCCACATATTGGCTCCAATCCCAACTCAATTTATTGCTCAAAATAGATGTCATGGATTTATAAACTTACTGAGTTTTAGTTAGAGCATAGTGTAGTAAATTGTTGCAACTGAACCAATGATTGTTCAGTCTTTGATTAGGGAAGACAACAGTCCAATAAAAAGGACAAGAATGAATACAGTAAGATATGGTTTATCAATTATTATAATGACCAATATAATATATAGAGCAAGCCACAAGACCACCAGAGGGTGGCACACTGGCAGGGTTCATGTAAGGTTTGGAGCCAAGGAATAACTTGTACAAGATCAGCAAAGCCAAATTGACAACACTCCTAATTAGAAGATAGTGCCTGTAATTTGACCTCACCTTCAGGCTGATCCATCTGTTAGATATGTCATTGGGAAAATCATCAAGCACCCCCTGTGTATTGTGAGATACATTGGCAGACAAAAGGGGAATCTTGGTTGTAACACCTCCTCTTGCCCCCTGTTTGTTGTCAGGTACCAGGATTGGAACTTGTGGGATATCTGGAAAGGTTTGCACAAAGAGTTTTTGTGTGGGAATGGCACAGCAGGGGAGCAAGCAGTTATGATGAAGTATCTTGGTGTTTTCTTGGGCATCTTCAAGCTGGTAGGTATGGTTGTTGTAGACAGCAGCCATCTTGAAAGGCCAGATGTGATTGGGTTCCAATTGTCCAAGTTAGGATTAAGGGCATAGACAGAGTCACCTTGGCATATCTTGCTTTGAGGTGACATGCCCCCTTGATCCTTTCTTGTTTGATGCCATGGGCCTTGGCTTTTCATTGACCCAGGGAGGGGGTAGTTCTGAGAGAAGGTTTTTTGGGGACTTTAGACCATAGCTTTCCCTGTTTTACCCCCATCAGACTATCAGGGGTCTCAAAAGCCAAGGCGCTGGGGCTAAAGCCTGTACCTCAATTGATCCTGGGACATAATATGAGTAGGACAGTGGGTAGGTGTTTAGTCTAGGTAGTGTTTGGGTGCTCCTGAGAGAGCTTGGGGATCAATTGTAATAGGAACTCATTCAGGCGTTCTACACATCCACCGGCTTGAGGATGATAAGGGGTGATGACTACTTGTTGGAGGGTGTTCTTGGCACAGTATGCCTTCATGAAGTTTTCTACAAGCTCTGGTCTCTTGTTGGTAATGAGACTCTTGTGTTTTTCAAAGCGCCATAATTTTTTTTACCAATGAACCGGTTAATGGTAGTGATCATATGGTTAGTAGTTGCCCACGCTACAGGCCAGCAAGTAAAAAAAATTCAGTGATGATATATTTCTTGTCTGGCTTGTCTGCCGGTAAGAGGTCAATAATGCCAAGAGACTATTGTTTGAAGGGTTCCATGGCTTTGATGGGTAGAACATATTTGGGAAGAGCAGGCTTGGAAGTATTTTTTCACACAGGGCACACATCTCAAGGAGCTACAGGATGTCCTGGTGCATGCAGGGCCACCAGACCTTGTGCTTCATGATTTTTGTTGCTCTGGAAGTATGAGGGCAACTCATTTCTGCAATAGGGTGCAGAGTACTTGGCTTAAATACTATCATATGTGAGGATATGATTAGTATTGTGGCAGAAGAACATATAGGAAGAGGAATCAATAATTACTTTGGAGGCTTGGCTTCTGATCACGCAGAAGCACTTCTAATAAGTCAAAAATTATTTTATTATCAGGGAAAAAGTATTTATACCCTCTTGGGGGGCGTCTTCCTGAGCTGTTAGCAATATATTCTAGGACATTCCAACATACTCTTATTTTGGGTAATTAGTGATCTAGGTTTGGTTGTTTCAAACACGCCAACCAATGAGATTTAATTGCTTCACCCAGCACAGGTGATCCTTGCTGGCGTGGGGGTTGGTATATTTTGGGGCCATTCATCCTGCTTAATTTGTGTCCCTACATTGACTGCTTAGAAATACAGTTAATTTAAAAAATCCAAGATTATGAGGAATTGAACCCAGCGCCTTGGCGCTTGACGTAAAAGTAGGGTGGTGCTTTGGCACTGGCAATATTTGCCAGGCAGCGCCGCAGCTCTTGCAATAATTTTCAGTTGGTGCAGTGGCGCTTGACGTAAAAATAGTTTGGCGTCTTGGTGCCTAATCCAATTACTAGGCGGCGCCGCGGCACTTGTGTATTTTTTAAGTGCTGTGGCGGCACTTATTATTGGCTAATTTAATGCTCAGGTCAGCAGACTACTGCTAATTCAATATGCATATAATTTATACTACCAATTTATGTAATTTGGCAGCTGCAATTCATATCTGCAAGCTCTGTCATAATTAGCATCATTGCTTGGTCAAAATTCCCAACATATCCCCCCCACTTGACCAAGCACTACTTCCTTTCTTTCTCTGATGAACTTAACCAGCAACCACCAAAGCATGTGCCAAGCATACAGCGCTATGATGGCCACCATGGGTGAGGCAGAGCGTAATGCCTTCTGTAAAATGTCCTGCTCTGTGAGAATTGCCTTCCTTAACCGTCTTTGCTCCAGTAAGGACCAATTCTGCAAGCAAGACTGCGCCACTACCGTGGCTGGCTCTGTTCCTAATTCCACTCCCAGTTCTAATGCTGGTGACTTTTTTGAGGAGGATTCCATGTTTGACAAGCCTCCTCCTGTCCCCAGCACGCTTTTTGTTGGTGGTCCTTCTGGTGCTTTGCGCCCATTCATGCAGCGCTTGCCTTTCTCTGGTGAGCCTCCAGCCACCCCCTCATCAATGCTTTGCGCTTAGTGCAACTCAGACAAGGTCCCCATGGACTATCCTGATCTGCTGAGCAATTTTGGGATTTTCCACAACAAGAAAACCATGTTCAGCTTTGTGCAGGCCATGCACTCTGATGAGGACGCCATGTCTTCTATCCGTGCTGGTGAGCTCTACCACAGCCAGTATGATGCCTCCTGTTTGGCTGCTGAGGTGCGCCTTGGCCCGCAGTCTGCTTTCTTGGCACCTGGCCAGATCTCTGTTCAGCACACTCACACTATTTCTATCTATAACAAGTATATAGATGAGGTGGCACAGATTTGGTCCCTTGAGCTTGCTGCTGACCTGGCGTTTCATCAAACCCTGGACCTTTCTGTCCAGGCTAATACCAGTTAGCGCTTTTCAGCCATCATCAAGGTGTTTCTCTCAGAAGTGATTACTGGCGACATCAGTCTCTATCTTTCCTTGGCTGCCGCTGCGTGCCATTTCATGTGGTACACCCCTAATAGCTGCCAGCCAGGGTACACTGGTTGTTGCCTGGAGCACTATCGTGCTCTGGCCTATCAGCTCCAAGTTTCATTGCCTCTGTCCTACTCCTACATAGAGGACGCCCTGATGAACTGTCTGTCAATTGGGGCTGCATTTTCCGCTTGTGGTGGTTGGGGTTGCCTTGTTCCTGTGAGCCAGCTCTGCCTCCCACTCTGCAACTGGACCTCTATGTTGCAAAACTCACAGTTGGCTTGGGCCCAAATGTGGGTGATCTTGGCGCATGTGCATCAGCGCCTTGATGACAACCAATACCTTTTCCCTGCCCAAAAACACCCAGTGGTGAATATCCAGCATCCCACCAAGCATTCTCATTGCTTGGACCCCTCCTGCAGTACTTGTGATGAATAAACTTCCCATCATGTTTGCCAGTATTTTCCTTTTGTGTTATGCATTAGTGTTTTAATTATTCTTTCTCCTTATTTTTTATTTTAGTTTTATCTTTTTGTTTAATTTATTGGTTTTTTTAGTATTTTTATCTTCTTTAGTTCTAATTGTCTTAATTTAATTTCTTTTTGTTTTAGTTAACCTGATTTCAATCTTTTTTATGGTATTCTTGTAACCTTTTTTATTATTTATTTTTTTCATATTCTTTACGTTTATTTTATGATTTTGTTTTATTTATGTATATCTATATTTTTTAATTATTTTCTTTTTCTTTTCTTTTATCTTTATTCATTTTAATTCAGGCTTTCCTGTTAAACTTCCTCAAGAATTTGACGTGTATTTAGTTAACTAGGTGTATGTCCTTCACATCCTTAATAGTATAGGTGTCTGTGGATGTCTTATTTATGATCTCAAAGGGTCATATCCAGATGGCTGCCAACTTGTGAGCGCAACCATTGCCATGTGTATTGTGGAATAGCACCTAGTCTTCTACAGCGAATTTGGGCAGGTCAAACAGTTTCTTGTTGTCTCTTTCTTGGTCTCTTATCTTCTTAACCAGTGAGTTAGAATATGCCTTTTACTGCAGCTGTATGAGAGTGCAGGCTAGACGTTCCTGGTACATGTGCAGAGATTGAAGCCCTTGTTCTCCTATGAATGAGTACAAGATAGGAGGTAGCGTGGGGTGTCTTCCATAAAGTAGTTGGAATGGCAACTTCCCTGTTGCTGAGTGTACAGCAATATTATAAGCAAACATGGCTGAAGGCAAGAATGTGTTCCACTCTGCTGCTCTATCAGCTGCCAGCTACCACAGGATACTTATAAGGGTACTGTTTGCTCTCTCAATCATCCCATTTGACTCAGGGTAGTATAGTGTGGAGAATACACCTCTGATACCCATGAGCTCATTCATTTTGGTTAACACATGGGACAAGAGGTTTGTATCATTGTCAGTGAGTATGACTTGTGGACAGCCATGCCTTAGTATAATGTTCTCTAAGACAAACTTAGCAGTGCTGCCTGCCCCCAGGTCCCTTACTGCCTTAGTCTCTACCCACTTTGTCAAGTGGTTGATGGCAACTATGATGTATTTTGTACAATAGTTGCTAACCGGTAATAGTCTGACTATGTCAATAGATATGATATGCCAGGCAAAGTTAGGGCGCGCCAGTTGATAGGTTATCATCTTCTTGAATGGTCTCTCTCCTTGGCATTCCTTACAACAGCTGAGCGTCTTGTGTACATCAAATGCCATTGCTTCCCAAAGGATATGCTGTTTTAAGTTGGGCCAGTGTCTTGCAGAAAGCCCCATGACCTACTGCCTTGTGGGCACATACAATGAGGTTGGTTTATTATAAGGGTTGGGGCATCACTCTTATTCCTTCAGTTGTCTTCTTAAAGATTCTACCATTCTTGATCTTGGTGTCCTCTAGAAGGTGTTGTAGGATCTTCTGAACCTCTGGTGGCTTGTCTTCAAATTGACTGTTCAGAATTTTGTCATATAAGAGATCTGAGATTTCCTCTAGGTGGGCTACTGTGGGGAGTTGCAATAGACCATCTGCATTCTGATGTTTAGCCCCTGATTGATGGGAGATCTCAAAGTTGTATGCCTGAAATTTAAGTGCCCATTGTGTCAAGCGTTCTTCTGGTTCCTTTAGGTTTTGTAGCTAACAGAGTGATGCATGGTTTGTGATTAATTTGAAGTGTACCCCATGTAACTATACTCAAATTTTTTGTATGTTTATATCACTTCCAAACATTCACGTTCTGTTACCGTGTAGTTGCACTCATGGATATTGAGAGCACGGCTACAATAGGCAACATGGTGTTCCTTGCCTTCCGTGTTGATTTGTGATAGTACACTGTCAATAGCAGTCAAGGAAGCATCTGTGTGTACAATGAATTCTTGACTGAAGTCGGGGTATCAAAGGATGGGTTGATCCACAAGGCTAAGGAAGAGTATGTCCAATGCCTTCTGGTACGCTGGTGTCCATTCAAATTGAACGTCACTCTTCAAGAGATGGAAGAGAGCCTTTCCCTTCCTGGAGAAGTCCTTTACAAAGCAACAGTAGTATTCAATCATACCAAGGAATACTTGCACATCAAGCTTGTTGGCAGAGACCTTCATCTTTTTGATAGCCTCAATCTTGGCAGGCTGGGGGCAAAGTCCGTGTGCATCCACTACAAATCCAAGATACTTGAGCTAATCCTTGAAAAAGTCACATTTCCAAGGCTTAATATTCAGGTTGGCTGCCGCAAGACAACAAAAGACTTCTTCCAAGTGCTCCAAGTGTTCAGTGAATGTGAAAAGAAAACACATTGATGTCATCTAGGTAAACCAGTACACAACTCAACTTAAGGTTCTGAAGCATATTGTCCATAGCCCGTTGAAACGTGGTTGGTGCGTTGCATAGTCCTTGAGGCATGCAAGTGGGTTGATACAGCCCTTGGCTGATGATGATTGCACACTTCTCCTGTTCTTCAGGTGGAAGTTTAATCTTCCAGTAGCCTGAGATTAGGTCCATAGCAGAGAAGAATTTTGCGCCATCCAGGCAATCAAGAGTGTTGTCAATGCACAGAAGTGGATAGGAATCCTTCTTTGTGATGTTGTTTAATTTCTGGTAGTCAATCACAACACGGTTGATCCCACCCTTCTTTTTCACTATCAGCACTGTAGACAACCAAGGGCTTTTGGATGATATCAACAGTCCCAACTGTACCAGTTTCTCAATCTCTTTACCCACAGTGGCGTCAGCCGCACGTGAGCGTCTAATAGGGTGGAGTCAGATGGGCTGTTTGTCCCCTGTGTCAATGTAGTGGAGTGTGTTCTTGGTGCATTCCAGATCAAAGTTGTCCTATGCAAATATGGATTTATATTTCTCAAAGAGGGCCATGGCTGCGTCCTGTTGTTCCGTGGATAACCCAGCCAACTTTTCTCTGGATATTACAGCCCCAACTAGGGGTGGCTAGCTGTCAGAGGAGTCTAACCTAAACTCCTCCAGGGTACCAAAGTTGTGTATCCCAGTAACTTCTTCCACCAGTATAAGGTGTAGGTAGGCTACTACCTGGTGTCTTTGGACTATAATTGGGTTTTGGGTGAGAATTGCCAAGATAACTTTAACAGTGTCATAAAAGTTGCAGCAAAGGGTTGCTAGTTTCTACAAACAGTTAGTCAGTGACCTAATTCTTAATACTATACCTGTTGATGGTATAGTGACAGCCTATGAAGGACAGAAGAATAATAAGGTGTATAGACAAAACTGGTATTTATTTAGATAGTATCACACTTATATAGTGTGAGGCGGGGGAATTGCCACCAGAGGCAGGGAGGCACAGACAGAAGAACTTCCCAAATGGAGGAGAGTGGATTGACACAGCTAAAAGTCTCGCACAAGAGAACAACCGCTTCCTCACAGCTTTCCTTAAGGAGGTAGATATAAATGACTTTGTTGTTCTATTTATAATCTCAGAAGTGAAGCCTGTTCATTGTGCGTTTTCAAAAGGCAAATCAAACACCTGTTTTAGGGGCGTTTTAAACGTCTTTATCACTAGTAGAATCAGGATGCAATAGCGCGACTGTGCAATTGTTCCATTGCTTAATTCCTAGATGGACAACTTTACGTCTAATCCATTCAGGATCTGCAACAAAAAGCACCATTCCTTGGTAGGATGAGGCCTGGGGCCACTAGGGGTTCCAGGCGTGAGCAGTTGCAGGGTGATTGCAGCTCACCATACAGTCCTTGAGGAATATCAATATCCAAGCCAGTCTCAACCAGTACTTGGTGGCCAGCCGGGATCTCAATAGGCAAGTCCATGCAAAGCAGCAGCCCTTTGTATTCCTCCAGTTGGTTAGGTAGAGGTCTGATCTTATGGTTTAGCTTCTGGTACTGGATGGGTACCACTCTGTTCTTGTATGCCAGATTGACACTGGACATGGTCTTGTGGGTGCTGGTATCCTTGTTGCAGCAGTAATGTAGTGGGATGGTCTGGCTCTGTATTGCCTCATGAACAAGGTGCCAATCAGGATATCATAGTTGTCATTTGGCAAGACAATGGCATGAGCCAATACTGCAAGAGAGCCAAAACGCAAAGGTAAGGCACTGTATGCCCCTTGTGCAGTGGTGATTGTCAGCCCAGTAGTACCATATTGCTTCTAGTGGTAAATGTCTGGAGCTAGTCCCAAGCGTTTTACCAGGCGTGTGGAGACAATATTAATAGGAGCTCCTGTGTCAATGATGGCTCATATTTTGTTTTTGTTCACAATTATATCTGCATAAGTACATTCAGAGTAGGAAGAACTTATTTTGTTTACTAAGTGTATGTCAAGATCATCTGCCATGAACAGAAACTTGAGAATGCTCCCACACAGCTTGGGGTGGTGAGCTTTCATGGTGTCCATGGGTATGGCAACGCTTACCCCCTTCAAATGCAAGGTGTCAGTAGAAGGGCCAGGACCTTTGTTGGGGGATTTTTCTAGCAACTGGCGGGCGTAGGGCTTAGAAACAACCACTTGGGCTTTGCCTTTGGCCTTTGCTTGACTGCGTGTTTGCACTAAATGAACGTCCTCAACAATGACGTGGTGTAGGGCATTGCCTGAGTAGTCTACGTCCAGGACAAATAGCTCTGCCTTATCTGGGAAGTGGTCAGCACCGTAGGGTGGTGCTACCGGCCTTTCTGGAGCTTGCGGTAGGCGGTCAGGAAGAACAGTGAGGACATTGGTGAGGTTGTTCCTAGTGAAGTGAGAGAGTCATGTCTCTACTCCACTTGGTCTTTTCCCTGGATAGTAATTTCCTGAGGTGGCAGTACATAAACACCTGTTTTAGAAGTGCAGGAGTTGGTGCAGTGCCCCTTGCAATTACAGTGGTGGCAAGTAACCTTGGACATGTTGGCCTTAGGGGTAAAGCATCCACTTCCTTTTGTACAGGCAGGAGGAGTGAATAAGAATCTAGGCTTAACCAAGGCATTGGGAGGCCCAAAGGTATCCTAACACTGACAACAGTATTTCACCATGCCATCAATAGAAAAGTTGTTTTGGAACGCTGGCATCAAAGTATGATACAATGCCTTGTAAGGTTTGACAGCAGAGCACAGGGCTATGTGTGCATCATGCACTGTAAGAGATCCAGAGCCAGTAAGGACCTGCGCCTCCAAGTAGAATTGGTCTGCAAATTCAGCTATGGATTTGTCCTTTTGGAATTGGATAATCAGAAACTTGTTCTTTTATTCTGTAACCCTGGCTATACTTCCAAATTTGTACAACAAAGCTTGTTTAGCCGCAGCGTAGGGCCAGTTGTTCTGCAGCATGTGGGGTATGATGAGATCAGTGCTAGCAGTATCAAGCTGGTTCAGAAGTGTGGTTGCCTTGTCCTGATTGTTAGTGCTATACATCAATATTTCAAAGAATCTGATGAATGTATGGACGTTCCCCTTTGGGTCAAACTTGAGGAAGTTCATGGGTTTGAGCCTGGGCACATTTTTATCTGTGTTCTGGCGTCTCAGAGGAGGAGGGGTGTATTGTTGGGTATGCATAAAGAAGTTCTGTTGTGATGCTCCTGAAGAAGACTCTGAGCGGTTAGGGCGAGAAGTTGCTTCTGGGATAGGAGGGACCACTAACACAGGTGGTAAGCTTTGTTGTCCCAAGGAGGATGAGATGGTATCATCTTTGTAGACAGAGTTAGTTGGCTGACATAGAGTAGTGCTCTCCCCAGATCTGTCATGAGGCACACGCGAGGCAGAGAATTGTGCCTGACTACAACGGCATCTTCCTTCCTGAACATCTGATCTGACTTCTGCCAGTTGGGCTTCCTATTCCCTCATGGCTCTGTGGAGGCGGTCAATAAGGGAGCCACAACACACCATTTTTTCTCTATATTCTTCTAAAGCAAACTCCTGTGTAGTAGCATTCTCATTGGCTTCCCGCACAGCGTTGCGTAGGTCACAAATCTTGGCTCAGAGGGCTGCCTGTTGTTGTTTGTGTCTCTTGTTCCCTTTGTTAATCTCTCCAAAGGTGTTGTTATTTGAGATGGTCAGGATTTCAAGTTGGCGTCAAATCTCATCCATCTCAGGGACAACAGTGGTGGTGCTTTGGGCTGCAGGGGTCTGACTGGCCAGGATTAATGCCTCCTCAGTCTCCTTGCAGAATGTGGCCAATTTCTCTTCCAATGTCATTTGTAGGTGGTTATCATATTTCACAAATTTGTCCTTTAATTCAACATTATTGGCCTCTGCAGTGTGAGAAAGGTCTTTAAGTCTACTGAGTTCTGGTTGGTTGGTCTGGGAGAAGTCACTGAACTCCTTGTTTAGTGCATCCAGCTTGGAGTGTGTATCTGCCAGTTCAGACGTGAAGTGGCCTGTTTCCTCCAGGAGAGCTGCTTCTTGACAGGCAGCATCCTCTACATAATGTTTGATTGCCAGGATATGGCAAGTTATATCTCAACACCAGATTTTTGAAGCTCCTCTCAAGTCCAGTATATTGCCCACAATGTTGGGCAGCTGAGTATTTAGCTGCTCTAAGAGAGCGTTGAGGTGCTGTGAGGGTTGTGCATGTTGGTTCTGGTGGGCGTAGTTCTGAACTTCAGCAAAGCTGAGGTCCAGACGGTGGACCAAGGCTGCCTGGTATTCCCATTGATGGTTGGAGTAGGCCACTGGATCTTGTACTTCCATATGGTGGCGGGCCTGGACGCCTAACAGGTGAGAAATTTCAGGGTGAACAAAGTTCTGGATGCAATTGCTGACCTGTTTGACATTGGGAAGCCAATCTAGGCTTCCAGCTTCTGAGTTAAGGAAGCTCCAGAAGGGCGCCAACAGTTGTTGGGTGTCAGGATGACAATGGAAAAGCAAGAATTCCACACTGGAAGGTTCATGAGCCAGTTGGTAACTAGTGATTAAATTTGAGGCCACATCAATAATAGTAGCCTGCTCTACTTTTATAGGTCAATCAAGTGAAGCAATTGGTAGTTTGGTGCACTTCCTATCTGGAATGATCAATAGCTCATTCACGTCAATGATTTATTCTTCCTGATGGAACCAACAATCCCTTTTGATATCACTAGTTTCCATGGGGGCGCTGTCATAGCGCTCATGGAACCCAGTGAGTAGAGAAGAAGGGGATGCTCTGTCTTCTTCCACGGACAAGTACATGTGCCCCCTGTAGTTAGCACTATTTGTTGCGCTGGGAGTATAGGGGCAACTCATTTCTGTAATAGAGTACAGGGTACTTGGCTTGAATACTGTCATATGTGAGGATATGATTAGTATTGTGGCAGAAGAACGTATAGGAAGAGAAATCAATAATTACTTTGGAGGCTTGGCTTCTGATCAGCAGAAGCACTTCTAATAAGTCAAAAAGTATTTTATTATCAGGGGAAAAGTATTTATACCCTCTTGGGGGGCGTCTTTCTGAGCTGTTTGCAATATCTTCTAGGACATTCCAACATACTCTTATTTTGGATAATTAGTTATCTAGGTTTGGTTGTTTCAAATACGCCAACCAATGAGATTTAATTGCTTCACCCAGCACAGGTGATCCTTGCTGGTGTGGGGGTTTGGTATATTTTAGGGCCATTCATCCTGCTTAATTTGTGTCCCTATATTGACTGCTTAGAAATACTGTTAATTTAGAAAATCCAAGATTATGGGGAATTGAACCCAGCACCTTGGCGCTTGATGTAAAAGTAGGATGGTGCTTTGGCGCCTGCAATATTTGCCAGGCGGCGCCGCAGCGCTTGCAATAATTTTCAGTTGGCGCAGTGGTGCTTGACATAAAAATAGTTTGGCGTCTTGGCGCCTAATCCAATTACTAGGTGGCGCCGCAGCGCTTTTTTATTTTTTAAGTGCTGTGGCGGCAAAAAATGTATTATTTAATTGCTGCGGCGGCGCTTATCATTGGCTAATTTAAGGCTCAGGTCAGCAGACTACTGCTAATCCAATATGCATATAATTTATACTTTCAACTTATGTAATTTGGCAGCTGCAATTCATATCTGTGAGCTCCCTCATAATTAGCATCATTGCTTGGTTAAAATTTCCAACAATTTCAAAGAGGTTACATCTTCTGATATGACCCAAGTTGTGGTGGTAGTGCAGGATCATGTCTTCTTATTGCGTGATGGGAATGTAAGGTGTTTTTTTTCTGTTTATTCCCAGAAGCAGACATTGTCAGTATTAGTATTGAACTGGCTTTTTTCCCCTTCAGTTTGGAAATAGTCACCAAATTTAGGCCTTTGTAACGGATAGCCTCAGGACACAGGTAGAGCATAGGTCAGTATTGGTCTAAACCATCATCTCAAGTGATAGACACTACATAGAGTTCAGAGAGAGTGTCAGATGTGACCAGCTATTTCCCAGGTTTGTATTAAATACACAAATGGTACAGGGACAGACATCTGACTCATCCTGCCTGACATCAGGTCAAGTGCAACTGGGTATTGAAATACTGAAGGGATTTGTGATCAGTTTGAACCTGAGATGAAAATGTGGCCCCTTTCAGATAGAAACACTAATTCTTGATGCATTGAACAATGACTGCTAGCTTTTTATCATGTATGGGATAGCACTGCTCTGAGTCAGTAAGTTTTCTGTATTTGTGGGCCACAGGAAGAAAGACACTTTCATTGGTTTCCACTCTTAGCACGCCCCCCATGGCCCTGTCAGAGGCGTCAGTTTTGAGTTTATACTGGAAGTTTCAAATGGGGAATTGTAATCAGGTGCAGTTGTAAGTCTCTGCTTTAACGTCTTAAAGGCTTGATCTCTGGCAGGTGTCCAGTGGAGGAGATGTTTGGTATTTAAGAGTTTAGTGAGAGGTGCAATTGGTTCTCCACAGTTAGAGATGAACTTTCTTATATAGGCAATCATGCCCAAGAACATGCACACCTGATTCACATCAGTGGGGGATGGCATACTTGTGATTGCCTTTATCTTGACAGGATCAGGCTTTATCCCCTGAGAAGAGATAGTGTGCCCCAGGAATAGAAGCTCTGACCAGAGGAATTCACATTTAGAGACTTGGCCTTTAACTATAGTTTACAAAGGGTGTTAAGTATAGAGCAAAGGTGTTAGAGATGTGCTGTTTGGTCTTGACTGAAAAAATTATGTTGTCAAGATACACAAAACACACTTTTTAATAAGGTCTTCAAAGGCTTTATTCATCAACATGGCAAAGGTGAAGGGAGTGTTGGTCATTCCAAAGTTCAAACACTTAATACTCAAACAACCCATGGCGTGTAAAAAAGGCAGTTTTTGCCTCATTCCCAGGCGCAATATAGACCTGGTTGTATCCTGTGGTGAGATCAATCTTGCTAAAGACCTTTGCACCCGCAAGCATGTCAAATAGTTTGTCAATAAGCAGCAGGGGTACTTGCATTGCAACTGAACCAATGATAAACAGGATTTGATTGGGGAAGACAACAGTTCAATGGAAAGTACAAGAATGAATAAGATAAGATGTGGTTTATTTAGGAATACTTTAGTTAATATACTTTATAGGGAAGCTACAAGGGATAGCATAGTGGCAGGTTTGACATATGGTGTGGGACCGTGGAATAACCTGTGTAGGGAACAGCACATCAAATTGGGAATGTTACTAATTAGAAGATAGTGCCTGCAATTTGACATTGCCATCAGCTTGATCCATGCTGTTAGATACGTCAAGGGGCAAATCATTGAGCGCCCCCTGTGTATTGTAAGATACGTTAGCAGAAAAGTCTGGAAACTTGGTTGTAACACCCCCTTTGCCCCCTGCTTGTTGTCAGATACAAAAAAGGCCAGAGTCTGCAGAAGGTCTGGGAAGGTCCGCACAAACAGCCTTTGTGTGGGGATGGTGCGGCAGGGGCGCAAGCAATTGTGGTGAAGCTTCTTGGTATTCCCTTGAGCATCTTCAAGTTGATAGGTATGATTGTCATAGACAGCAGCTATCTTGAAGGGCCCTAGGTGATTGGGCTCCAACTTGGCAGAATTGGGGTTGAGGGTGTAGACAGGGTCACCTACAGCGTACCTGGCTTTGAGGTGCTTTGTCCCTCCTTCAATTTGCTTGTGTTTAATTTCCTGGGATTTGGCACGCCATTGGTCTAGGGATGGGGTTGTCACTAGGGGAAGCTTTTTGGGGACTCTGGACTGTAGCTTTCCCTGTTCAACTCCTGTCAGACTGTCAAGCGTCCTGAAGGCCAGGGTGCTGGGGCTGAACCTCGTGCCCCTGTTGACTCTTGCTCATAGAATAAGTAGAGCAGTAGGCAGGTGCTCAGTCCATGCAGTGTTGGGGTGCTCTTGTGAGAGCTTGGAGATCAGTTGAACCAGTGAGCCATTTAACTGTTCTAGTTGCCTGTTAGCTTGCAGATGATAGGGGGTTGTAACTATACATTGGAGTGCGTTCTTGGTGCAGTATGCCTTCATGAAATGTCCAACAAGTTTAGGGCTACCATCTGTAATGAGGTGTTTGGGTTGCCCAAAGCAGGCAACAATTTATTTGCCAATGAAGCAGGTGATGGTAGTGGCGGTGTGGTTAGTTGTTGCCCAGGCCACTGGCCAGCAAGTGAAGTAGTTGATGGCAGTGATAATGTACTTCTTCCCTAGTCTTTCCTCAGGGAGTGGCCCCACAATTTCAAGAGCCCACTGCTTGAAGGGTTCCACGGCCTTGATAGACAGGACAGACTTGGGGGGTGCAGGTTTTGACGTATTCTTTTTGCAAAGCACACACGTTTTGAGGAGATCTAAGATATCTTGACGCATGTGCAGCCACCAAACCTTCTGTTTCATGATCTCAAAGAGGTTACGCCCTCTGATGGGACCCAGGGTTTGATGGTAGTGCAATATTGTGTCATCTCATTGTGTGGTGGGAATGTAAGGCATCTTCTCATCTGTCTCTGCCCAGCAGTAGACGTTACCAGCATCAGTGGTGAACTGACTTTTGTTGTCCTTCAATTTGGAGATGGTTACCAAGTTAAGGCCTTTGTAGAAAGTTGCCTCAGGGTGGAGGTAGAGCATGGGTCAATCTGGGTCCAAACCATTGTCCCTAGTGATGGACACTACATAGAGTTATGAGAGGGCATCAGCTGTGACAAGTTCCTTCCCAGGCTTGTACTTGATGCGCAACTGGTAAGGGGATAGACGCTCAACCCAACCTGCTTTAAGGTGTGTCAAGTGGGACTGTATGTTGAAGTACTGGATTGACTTGTGGTCTGTCAGAACGCAGAGTGGGAAGGTAGAACCTTCCAGGTAACAGCGCCACTTCTCAAGCAGTGCACAATTGCTGCCAATTCTTTATCATGAATGGGATAGCGTTGTTCCAAGTTGGTAAGTTTCCTGGATTCATATGCCACGGTGAGGAAGACGCCATTTTCAGTTTCTACCCTTAGCACGCCCCCTATGGCCCTGTCAGAGGCATTGGTCTCAAGTTTATACTGATGATTCCAATTGGAGAACTGCAGTACTAGTGCTGTTGTGAGTCTTTGCTTCAACCTCTTGAAGGCTTGATATCTGGAAGGGGTCCAGCGGAAGCTCTGCTTAGTGTTTAGGAGTTTAGTGAGAGGTACAATTAGTTCTCCATAATTGATAATGAACTTGTGTACGTAGGCAACTATGCCTAAGAATGTCCACACCTGGCCCACATCAGTGGGGGCGGCATGCTGGTAATTGCCTTGATTTTGGCAGGGTCAGGCTTTATCCTTTGGGCAGAGATAGTGTGCCCAAGGAATAATAGCTCTGAATTGAGGAATTTGCATTTGGAGGGCTTAGCCTTCAATTGTTTGTTCTAAAGGGTGTCAAGGACAGTGCAGAGATGTTGAAGGTGCGTGGTCTGATCTTGACTGAAGACAATGATGTCATCAAGGTACACAAAAATACACTTCCCAATCAATTCCTCAAATGCTTTGTTCATTAACATGGCAAAGGTGGAAGAAGCATAGGTCATTCTAAAGTTCATAACCTGGCACTCAAACAACCTGTAGCGCGTACAGAAGGCAGTTTTTGCCTCATCCCCTGGTGCAATGCAGACCTGGTTGTACTTGCAGTGAGATCAATCTTGCTAAAGACCTTTGCACCCGCAAGCGTGTCAAACAGGTTGTCAATCAACAACAGGGGGTATTTTTTTAAGGTCACATCATTTAAGGTGTGGTAATCTGTGACTAAGCAAAGAGACCCGTCTTTCTTGGCTACAAAGAAGACAGCAGCCTGTATGGCAAAAGCAAGGGGTATATAAAGCCCTTATCAAGTGTATCTACAAGGTGCTGTCAGAGGATTTAGTCTTCTTTTGGTGTCAAGAAATAGAGGGGACATGCTTTGAGTAGTGACCCTTGTAGTTGTACAGCATGCTGGATCTCTTAGAAAGGGGGTAGTTGATCCAATGTTTTACTGGAAACGTCCTTATATTACTTGAGGAGAGTGATAAGTGCTGGTGGAGACAGAGTGGTCAAGGGGAGGGCTGCGGGTGGTTCCACACAGATAACACTAACTGAGCATTGATTGAAGTCTATTTTCCCCCTTTGATATCATATGGGCATGTTTCTGTTATTCTGAAAAATACAGTATTGCAAAGCAACTTATTCATGTCAACAGGATATATCTGAAAGCCTACCCCATTCTGGTTGAGCGTGATCACAAAGGTGTTCCAGTTGATATAGGGTTAATTATGTTGGAGCCAGTCAAGGCCAGCAATAACATTATGACTGTGTCCAGCCATTATTGACCCAGAGAGCTTAAACTGGATGTTCCCCATTCTCACAGAGAAGGGTACCATTTCATGAGTGATGGATAACCTACAGGAGTTGGCCATATGCACTGATTTGAAGCAACTGGGTACTCAGTCTAGCTGTTGGGAGTCTGTGAATTTCTGGTTGACTATGATGTGATTAGCCCCAGTGTCTACCAAAAGTTTATGAGTGGTTCCACGGAAAAAAGAGGTAGAATAAGCAGGTGCTTTTATTTGCTGAATGACTGGCTTGAAGAGTGGGGTTGTCATTATGAACTTGCAACACATCTAAGGTCTCCACCTTGTGCACGCTGTAGTTGTAGAGATTCTTGGCAAGGAGAGATTGAGAGTATGGGTCAAGCAGGGTTGCATAACTTCTTATATCTACAACCTCCAGGCTTTCTTCTAAGTCCTCAATATGTCCAACTGAAGCTCCCCACTGCAGGAGCGCTTGGCCCTATTTTTCTGCTGACAAGATTGGTGGCAGCCTACTTGATTGTGGACGCTGCCAGGCGCAGGACAAGGTTGGGAGAGAGCATCATTGGACCTTCTTAATCCCATTGAGGCTTGATTTTTAGCCTTTACAATGGCCTTGTATCAATCATTGATGAAGATAGAGTGTCCTAAAGAAACCCATTGAAAGATGTGGGGCTTTAACCCATTGACAATGAGGATGAGTAGTATTGTATTTCTGTCAGTGATGGATTTGGAAGCAGCAGCAAGGGCTTGCTGCCAGGCTGCAAGATACTTGGAGACACTGCCCATCTGCTTGATAGCAAGTAGAGAAGTCCAAAGTTTTACTGTAGCAGGATCTGACAGCGTCCCACATAGGCTCAGGTACTTGGCAAATGCAGAGGTGGGTTTCTGTGGAGTGAAGCCAACCAACAATGTCAGCCTCTCCATGCCACCCATTAAGGACTCAAGTTGGAGATACAGCATAAATTGCAAGAGGTCCAACTGTGGCAGATTACAATGGAGTTGTGTTGCCCTAGGTAGAGACAATTGTAAAGGCTGGTGAGCACAAACCGGTCCTATAGATAATGTATCCCTTGGGGATGTCCCCATCAGGGATAGGGAGGAAGATTTCCTGGTTTGACGTAGTTATACAGCCCTTACTATGTTCTTTCTTGGAGGAATTTTCTTTTAGTAGGTCTTTACCTACCACTGCTACCACTGTTGCAACTGAACCAATAATATTTCAGCATTTTGTTTGGAAAGACAACTGTCAGGCACTCACCCACTAGGAAGTAATCTTCCTAGATGGTGAATGATGGCAGAGTGATTTAATATGGTTACCAAGGATCCTACAGGCAAGGAAGCCATTCCTAGATGGAATAATTTTCCAAACACTTGATATCTGCCTAGCAGCGGGCTGAAACGTCCCAAGAAGAAGTATGTCCCCAAGTAACACAGGAGAAAGGCAGAAGCCAAAGGACAGAAGACTTGGGGTTCTGGGATCTGGGATGCAGATTGATAGTTCTTGGTCTCTTCTCCAAGAGGTGGGTTATCTGATAAAGGTATAGCAGTATACCATACTCCAGGTATAACCCGGCGCCAAGAGCTATCTAGGAATTGCGCTTTGGGAGAGGTTCCCAAATCTGCGCACAAACCCATCAAAATGCTGGCTATTTCAGCCAGCAGCAAGATTATCCAAAATAACCATTTATACCCAAGAGACTCCATAGGTGGAGTCTTGGGTAATCTCATGGTTTTGGATGTTAAGGCTTAAGTCAAGTTAAAAGGATAAGCAAATGATTCACAGTGGGTGAATGTAGACTTTATTGATTGAACAAGTGATAGCTCATAAATTATCAGCCTTATATAGCATGGTAGCAAAATGAAAATCTGGGGAAAACATAAAGGAGACCAAATCTCATGGGGATGAAATTGGGGAATCTGGAGATCCTAGGCAGTTTAAAATATGAATTTAGAATTTTTAACCATTATGATAACTTAAGTATTCTTAAAGCCATTTTTGGATTAAAATAATTAAATACATCCAAGGCAGGAACAGTTAAGCCAAGCTTTCTGGACTAAGAATTATAGTCTCAACTGATATTTCCTATTTTGTTGATATTTATGCTAAGACTTCTGTTTGTTTGTTTCTCCTTTACCATTGTTGGTTGCCTATATTTCTGCAAATACTGAACTATTTCAGCCCAAATTGATGTCAGCCAAAAGCCCTTAATTCCAGCTTTTAGAATCTTACTTCTGACAATATATTTTTGATTCAAAATTATGAGTTAATCTTGCTTAAATATAATTCTCCTATCATCTCCTTTTCATAGAATTGGGTATAAAAACCCTCACAGTTCTATTATTCCAAGCAATTCAATCTCCTCCTGTTTAGGCTCATCAATAAAACTATTATCTCAATCCTAGCTGTATATCTTGTATCCTTGGGAAATAGTAATTTGTTGGTAATGGTTGAGCACAGGCTTTGATACAAATGTAGCTGTTGTTGAAAAAGTCTGAAGTCTTACACAAGCTATTCCCCAGTTAAAACTGGGGAAGAGGAGCAGGAGCCAGCAGAAGAACCCAAAGCCAAGGGCAAAGCCATAGCAAAAACAGAGTCCCAAGAGGTCCCAACGTTACCAACATGATTAAGAGATACTTTCAAAAAGATTGGTGTAGCGCCTGATTGGCTAGAATTGTTTTTTGTAAGGTAATGATTTGCTTGTTGCTCTATTACTAATTGTTTCTTCTAGCAACCAAGTGGCAAGGTGGACAGGAGAAGACCCAGGTTCAAATCCTGTAGCTTTAATTCCTGGTTCAGCAGCCAAACCTGAACAATTCCCCTCAAGTAAGACAGAATCTTTACTACTAACTAACTTAATAATTTTAGGAGATTCAGAAGATACCAAAGGAGGAAAGCTATCTTTTCCAAAACCAAGTAATAGATTGTTGTCAGGAGTTATAGAAAGAGCATTACTGACAACAACAGCCCAATAGAAAGGACAAGAATGAGATACAACACGCCATTTTAAAAACAGCATCTCAAAAAAGCTATCTCAAAATACACCATCTTGATTTTCTGCTATCTTGTTTTTATAATTAAAATACCATTTCAATTTACAGCATCACAACTAAGAAATGCAAGATTTAAATTTTTTGATTTTTTGAATTTCAAAAACAACCCAAAAAATTCCCAAAAAATAAAATTAAAAAACATTTATAGGCTTAAAAAAGCCTCAGAATTTCAAATCTGCAGTAAAAAATGGGGTTGATTAGTAGCAACATAGTTGCGTAAAGCCCAAAAGTTAAAACATATCCAAAAACAACTATTTTCATCTATTATAACCTTAAACTATACTTTAAAATAAGCATATAATTGTACAAAATACTAAAAAATTCAAAAAATAATACAATTAAAGAAAAGAAGAGAGAATATAATGAAGCATTTATTGCAAATAGGCTCAGACATTAATTGAAAAAGCAACAGAGATGGCTTGGAGATGCTCAAGCTTTCTATCCTTGGGATAGTAGGCAAGGACCACAGTGCTGATTTCATTTTTTTCTTTATCACCTTAGTCTGCTCAGGGGGTTGCCCTTGGACTTGATGCCAGTCTTGAAGAGCAAGGCAGAGATGGCTTGCTGGGTTTTTAAATGAACCGTTATTTTGTTGAATTTAGGCTTATGAGCCTGGACCCTTGTTGCAAGTTGGCTATGTCACCCTTTAAGGGAAGAGGTGGTCTTGATCAAGCCATCTTTTACCTGCTTATAGCAGTTCCACTGGATTTTGTCACCGCCTTTTCTGATGTGGCATGCTCCTTGAAATACTCCAACCTATTGAGTTTCAAAATACTCAATGAACAGAGCAAAGGCTTCCTGGCTAGCAAGGATATAGGGATGGCAGAGGAGGGCGTTGTAAAAGGTATTGATCTCCTCCTTTCTCACAAGAGCAAGGGAAACAAAGCAGTTGAACACGTCCTTGGCTTCTTTAGTGCCTTCAGTGCAGACCAGCTCATGGAGGTCAGAGCACTTTTGGAGGCGGCGGCAGAGTGCCTGCCTTAAGTGGAAGTAGCATCCCTGAGGGGAGCTCTTGAAGACTCTAATAAAAGCATTTGACTGACTTGTTCAAAATCTACTACCAGATATTCATGGTAGGGAAGTCTTTCTGCCTGCTTCTTGGTTGAGGTGGCTTCCTCTTCTTGTGACTAGGCCTTCTTCTTGCGCCCTCTGGTTTCTCTTTGGCTCTTCTTTGCTGGTTGGGAGGATTTCATCCAACTTGGCCTTTAAAATTGAAAGAGTGTAGACATAGGTTTTCTGCTTCTTATTTGGGAGGAAAAAGAAGACCAGGAGAAGAACCAGATTTCCCACCTACCTGTGAATGTTCCAAAGCTGGCTAAATAGCTTTGGGTAGGTGAAGAAAGTGCCATCTGCAAGCCATGTTTTGCATTTCAGCAGGTTGCACAGATCCTGTGAGGTGACAAAGCAAATAATGCAAATGGGGGAATTTTGGCTGTTGTTGTGGAGAAGGAATCTCTCCTCATGATGAGATAGTTTTTGTTTCTTGGTAAGGATTAATTGATCAATTGATGAAGCATTGTTGCCTTCAGTGCTCAAAGCATATCTCTGATCAGTGAGATATCTCTGTAATTTGAAGGCGCCATCAACAGTGGCAAGTTGGGTATAATTTAAATTGAGGAGGGCATCATTGACAGCCTCAGTGATGGTTTGATTTTTAGTGGTTGGGATTACTTGGCAAAGAAACCAACAGATCAGTTGGTACAAGGAGTAAAAAAGCTGGGCACAGTAATGCCCAGTAGCCAGGGCCTTGAATATAGTGAAACTGTGTGTTTGAGTCTAGCAGGGCTCCCAATGTCATCACATTTGTAGTCATGTTGAAAGATTGGCTTTTCTTGTTGTTACAGCTGAAGCTGTATCATTTGTATATAAAGCTAGCAATCCTCCTTCTTGGTCATTATAGGGTGGCTGGAAGGGTATGTGGTGGGCACAGCAAAGGTGTCATTTCAGTTATATATATTGTGGAAAGTGTTTAGATCCCAGAGCTCAATTTGCTCATCTACAGGAGCACCAGGCTCAGGCTCCTTCTCCTCTTCATCCTCAGGCTCTGAAGTGCGGTCAGAATGGCAATTGAAGTTGAATAACTTCTCTTGAGGATCAGAGGGGGAGTAAACAAATGGAGAGTGAGGAGGGGTAGGACTGTTTTCCTCTGGTTCATGTGATGGAGCTGGGGTCTTGGGGGGAGCTTTGGTCTTAGAAGGCTGCTTCTTTGGGGTAGTCTGGGCCTTTTTGGCCTTGTGCAGAGTGATTTTGAACTTTGAGGCCTTGGAGGCCTTGGGAGGAGCTTTGGCAGTTGACTTGGGAGGCATCTAAAAGTGAATTAGTATCAAAATATGAGCAATTTAAGGGGTTGTTTTTAAAGAGAAAAAGGAGAATGTTTTTAATATAAAATTATTAATTTTAATTTTACATAGGAATATAGAGGAGATCTAAAAATATATACTATCAAAATTTCAATGTTTTTTATTTTGTAAAAAATATTTTTTATTGGTAATGCAAGTATGCAAATCTTTGAGTTTTGAATGAGAATTTGAAGTCAAAATGTCATTTTTGAAGTGACATAGTTGTGGTGTTGTAGCTCAAAAACATAGTGTTTTTGACCATTTTTTATATTAAATTAACAAATTTCTGGTGGAGCTACCTCAACTGGGCTAAAGAGTAAAACTTGAATTTCTCAAAAACTAGCTTATACAACTGGGGTTAAAAAGTACCCAGTTATTTAGAGGAGGTCAAAAAATATATTTTTGCAAATTTTTCATGTTTTCTTACAATTTTTGCTTAATTGATTTTAGACGTGAATATGTACTTTTGAAAAGAGGAAAACAAGACATTGCAGTGAGGGAATCAATATAGCGTAGCCTGGCGTCATATGTAATTTTTCCTTATTTTCCCCTATCCATCTGGTACATCAAATCAATTGAGTGATATGAAACTTAG
The DNA here is from genome assembly GCA_014839935.2 of Entomophthora muscae. Taxonomy (NCBI): domain Eukaryota; kingdom Fungi; phylum Entomophthoromycota; class Entomophthoromycetes; order Entomophthorales; family Entomophthoraceae; genus Entomophthora; species Entomophthora muscae. The sequence goes on along the minus strand of QTSX02006439.1, from coordinate 8,598 downwards.
TGGAATTTGAAGTGACGTAAATTGAAATGGCATGATCATCCCCTTCCATATTAAAATCACTATTAAAGTATTTTATTAAGAGATCCTTTATTAATGTATCCATGTATAAATAAGTTATAAATTACATATAACAAGACTGGTTTTTTTACCCTGCAATAATAATCACTAGTAGGACTACATAGTAGCATTAATTTAAGTTATTCTTAGTATAGGTTCTTGGATTAATACTATAGGAACATCTTCTGAAAGTATACGACAGGCTTTGTTTTAGTTTGGGCATAAGCTTATTTTAGTTAAAGATAAATAGCGTGATTTTATGAGGTAAAGTCAAGATGGCGTAAACACGCCCCACACTAAGTGATTTCATATGTAAATAAAGTTAGCAAAATAAGATTTAATTAATCTGACTCAAAGTGACAGAATTGAGATGGCGTGAATTTGAGATGCCACATTATAAAGATATATGTAAATTTTAACTATGTTATTGTTTATTTTACTTTTTTTGATTTGTTGCGCTTTTTGCTTTACAGCGCCACAATTATTTGAGATTATAGGGCACAGGACATTTGCCAGAATACAGTCATATGTGAGGATATGAGTAGTACTGTAGCAGAAGAGCCAGGATTGAACAGAACCATGATTACTGCCCAGCAATGGCTTCTGATTGCGCAGAAGCACTTAAGGACTAGGATAAAGGTCAACCAGATAAGGATAAAATAAAGATGGTTCAAAGATGATTTTATTGTAAATGACTAATTATTCTTATACTTTCTACCAGGGTGATCTCTGGGCTGGTAGCAATGTCTACTAGGACATTCTAACACACCCCAATTTAGGGTAATTATTAATCTAGGTTTGGCGCTTATTGTACGTCAACCAATATAATATTTTCATCTTCATCCAGCACCAGTGATCATTGCTGGCATGGAATAGTTTATTACTTCAGGATCAATTCCTACTTCTCTGGCATACAGTAAGCTTAATGCTTATTAATGTGATAAATATGGGAATTTGGGATTATGGGGAATTGAACCCAGTGCCTTGGCGCTTGATGTAAAAGTAAAGCAGATCCTTGGCGCCTGCAATAATTTTCAGTTGGCGCAGCGGCTCTTGACGTAAAAGTAGTTTGGCGCTTTGGCTCCTAATCCAATTGCTAGGCAGTGCAGCGGCGCTTGTGTATTTTTAAAGTGCTGCAGCAGCAAATCATGTCTTATTTAATTGCTGCGGCGGCGCTTATCATTGGCTAGTTTAAGGCTCAGGTCAGCAGACTAATGCTGATACCATATGCATATAGTTTATACTATCAATTTATGTAGTTTGGTAGCTGCAATTCATATCCGCAAGCTCCACCATAATTAGTATCATTATAATTTGTACTACTAATTTATGGATTTGGTTGTAACAGTCCCAATCTGTGGGCTTTGTCATAATTGGCATCATTGCTTGGTCAAATTCCCAACATGATTCAAAATCACTAACACAAAAACCACCATCTTGCATTAAAATTGAGATGGCATAAATCAAAATGACGTTTTCAAGATGGTGTGTCCTACTGGTCTTTTGAACATCCAGAAGAAAGTCAACAGTTGTTTTGGAGTTATCTGGCATCCTGGTCATAAGCGCCTTGGCAGACACCTTGTCAATTTTATTGCCTGTTAGAACAGCAGACTTCACTTTTGCCTTGTCCTTTGATCAATTTCCTTGATTTTAGTGATGGCTGAGTCCAGATCCTTCAAAAAATTCAAGTTATCTCATATGATTTTTTACTAAACTTTGCATATGTTTTATAGCTTTTATGGTTCTCAGGGGTTCTAAGGGTGGGGTGGATGTAGCTGAGCAGCAACTGGGAACACAACAGGACTAGTATCTTCTTACTCAACAGAGCCTCCATTTGTGGGCTCTGCAAGTAATCTAAGAATTGAAAGTTGTTGGTTATGTTTTTATGGTAAATGATTGTGTTTACTGGGGGTCTTCTGAGGGTCTTTTATAGTTGGAGGAGGAGGGGGAAAGGAAAGGGTGAGTAATACTGACTGAGGTCTAGACTAACAGGCACTAAGCCATTCTTGAAGGGCTGAAACATTTTGGGGGATATTCAGAGGGAAATGGCTTAGATTGGGTGAGAAGTGAACATTTGAACATGTGACCTGGGAGTCAGGTGGTAGCAACAATAGTAGGTCCATCTTTGGGGAACTGGGTGTAGAATAGGGTTTCAGACTACTTTTCTTAGGGTCCATGCTGGGAAAAAGGGGCAGAAGGGCAATTTACAAATTTACATAGTGGGCGCAAGCAATGGGTTGATCATCAATGCATCTGCGGCTAGCCGCAGATGCATCAATTGATCACTAATTGCCATCTTAAAAACCACTCTAATGGGTCATTCTCCAAAGCACCTGCAGCTAGCCGCAGGTGCGTCAATTAGCTCTAATTGGAAATGCCCTTATATGATTCAGAGGGCTACTCTCTGACATAAAATAAAAAGGGCAGCAGTTCCTCTTATACTTTTCCAAATAAAGAAAGAGTACTACCATGGTAATAATGAGGAGTGGTACCCTGCACCACAGCTTTCATCCCAATAAACTCTGTGTGATTCTGATAATGTTGACTCTTTGTTTATCCTGGTTTATTTTTACATTTACTACAATATCCCATATTTTTACCCATTATTTACAGTAGTTTTCAAACCTGTTGAGATAAAAATATATTAGTCAGTTTAGAACACATGAAATCAGTCTAAAAACAAAATCAAAAATAAGAAATTTATATTAAATTACAATAGATTTGGCAACACTTTGATTTTGTTTTTAGACTGAGTTCATGGGCTCTAAACTGATTAAGGAACATTTATTCAACAGGTTTGAAAACTACTTTATATGTTTTACATTTATCTCAATATGTGTTGTATGATTTGTGTTTTGTATTGTTTCCATAGTTGCAGTATTGTTTTAGCTCTTTACACAGCCCCTTGTGAAAATATGAACAACAATTTGATGATCACCCATTTTAAATTAGTAAATTTTAAGTTTATTGTGTTTAGAAGAAGTTGTTGCTGATCCAAATTCAAAGCCTTAAAGATAAACTTTAAGCCAATCAGGAGTCATGTGAGAAAGTAATTGTTGTGAAATAAAGGGACATTTAATAAATTATTTGATAAATGCAATGATTATTCTCATTGGCTAACAGCTTTGCAATTGCGTGCCATTGCTGCTGTGGCAAGTTGTTGGTGGACTAGTGTTAACCCAGAAGCTGATTGAGCACTGGTCCACCAACAACTTACCATAGAAAAAATGGCAAAATAACCAGCCAGTCATATCAATCAGTGCACATGCTTCAAAGAATTATTGAATTACCCTTTATTCCACAACAATTATTTTCTTGCATAGCTCCTGATTGGATTAAAGTTTATCTTTAAGGTTTTGAATTTGAATTGGCAACAACTTTCTCTAAACAGAATAAATATATAGCTTTCTAATTTAAAATTGGGCAATCATCAAATTATTGCTAATACTTTCACAAGGGGCTGTGTAAAGGACTGAAAATTACTGTGTTCTAGATCTTTATACACAGCATAGTAAGCTTATAATTTTATAGAAATAAGCTGAAAATACAGAATAAAACCAACTAAAAACAAAGAAAAATTAATCAATTAAAATTCTAGATATAAATAATATAAATAAAAATGTTGAGCAACAGGGAGTATATTTTGGGACAGGAAGAGTGATGTCCACTAGGCAGAATAACACAGGAAAGAAGGTATAGAGTTGGTGCTGGCCTGGGGGGTCTGGGATGGGTAGTTTGGGCTTGCAGGTGAGGGGTGTTGGTGGAAGGGGTAGAGGCAGGAAGATTTTGTGTGATGGCTGACATATAACACTTGTCATATTCCTCATTGGTCATTGGCTGGATGGGCTGGTAGGTGGCAGTGGCCCAAGGTGGAAGGTGCTTGTCTTTCTGTGATTGGTTGCTCATATTCATATAAAAAGATATTTTGGGTAAAAAGGTCAGCCACCATCTGCCAACTAAAGAGAGAATCATGGTCAAGTACCCCAAGATAAAGATTGTTGAAAGCCTGTGAGCAGCGCTCCCAGACTGTGTCTTCAATATTGAAGAACACAACATCAGCCAGATGAATTTCTGCATAGCAAGCTGGGTAGACTGAGGTATGATGTCCACATCCTTGGTTTGACTCATGAACAATGGAGCTATCCTCTATCTGGAAGCTCAAGAAAACCCAATAGGGGGATTTGATCTATCCCAGGAGTCCAGCAATTTGCTAAGGATATGGCTATACTCATAGCCATTGGTGTAATCAGGATTTGTCCAATAATAGACAGAACCCTTGGCTGAAACAGCCGGAAACGCACCAATGAACATACCCTTCTTGACCTTATTTCTTCCTTTTTGGGTGGTGGCTCTTCCTTAACTTCCAAAATTGTCAAAAGCTATTGATAGCTTATAGTACAAGAAGAAAAAGGACATCATCTGAAGAGCTTGTCAGGAATTAGACCAGAGTAGATTCAATGTCAGTACCATATGAGGAATCCTCACTGCCATCCTATTGTTTACTGCCAAAACAGGTCAGTACCTTGATTAAAGCCACTTTCCTGTGAATCCAGAGCTGTACTATGTGCTCAGAAACCCAAATGCCATGATGCTCAAGTTGCTTTGGACCTGAGTCAGGGGAATCTTGGGGTCCTGCTGCAGGAGATCAAGCATAATAGGGTATGCCTTGTTTATCTAGGACTCTGGGGCCTTCTTTGGCTTCTTAGCTGTACAAATCAGGTTCCCCTTGTTCATCAGGTTGTTGAATTCCTGCATGACAGTAGCCCAGGTGAATTGTAATTGTTTGGCCATCTGATCCCAAGACAGACCCTGCAGATTCAGTGCCACAATTTCTTGAAGAGTTTGGGCTATAATTATTCTGTGTTTGGGGCGCTGGGCTGGGGGAGCTGTAGCCTGATTGGCTGTAGAGGGACAGGTTGGCTGTTGGCAGGCAGTTGTTCCAAACCAGGATTGCCATTCTAATTGACTTGTCACCATAATACAGTTGCATTGGGCTGTGGTTTCACAAAGAGGTTGAATTGTGATTAACTTCATAGGTTGAAATTTAAAACAATAGGATTGGCCTTAGAGATTTTACAGTGTAGTAATGATACCCAGGATCAACTAGGCTGTACTAATTGAGGGCCAAAATGAATAATCTGAATGGTTCAGATTATGAGACTAGTTGTCTCAAACTGTCTAATTAACCAATGAGGTTAATTGATACCCAGGAATCAATCAGGCTGTACTAATTGAGGGCCGTAATGAATGATCTGAATGGTTCAGATTATGAGGCTAGGTGTCTCAAATGTAATTTATTAACTGGGAAGGTTAATTAATTGATACCCTGGAATATGATTGATGAGGATTTAATCATAGGGCCAAAATGGACTTGACTGTATCAAGTAAAGACTTGTTGTCTTCAAACAGGTTAATTAACTGGGAAGGGTAATTAATATAAGCTGGGAATATAATTAATGAGGATTTAATTATATTGTTTAATTGCCTTGACTGTGTCAAGAAGTTTGGTTAAGGTTAGCAAAAAGTAAACCCCCAAATTATGGTTTAAAAGCGCTGTTTTGGCAAATTAATTAGGTGAAAAGTAGTGCGGCACCGCCTAATTGATTTGTAAAGCGCCAAGGCGCTGCCCAGTGAATTTTTCAGGCGCTGGGACGCCGCATAGGAAAGTTCTTAGGCGCTGTGGTGGCGCCTGGTTTGAGTTTCAAAGTGTTTTAATGGGTTTTTAACGCAAAAAACTATTAAATGCAAAAAACAGCTAAATGTAGACAATAGTGTCTAAGCATTCAGGATTGATCAGCTGGTTCCCAGTTGGAACAAGGATAGCTTGGATCAGTAATATGTATATTTCATAGGTTTTTGGTGCCAGAAGTCCAGAATGCTTCAAGCCAAAGCAATATAAATTTCCACGGAAGGAATCAGGTGATTCTGGAATGTATTATGGCACATTCTTATAGGTTAAGAGTGTGAAGATCTTTTTGGTAATGATCTGGATTGGATGACGCTGTTATCTCATAAACCATGTGATAGGAATCCAGGTGTGATTCCTGAACTGGAGGGGTTTTCAGCCAAATGTACCCCAATTGGTATATAACGGAAACATGATAATAATAAATAAAAAATGATACTTATGTGTGACAATGGTTGCTTTCCCCTCAATCTTTTTATGCTTTATGTTTTTGGCTTTTAACTGAAATAAGACTACCATGGAATGAAAGAGATGGTCTGCAGCTAAGACTATGGGAGGCAAAAAACGTGGAAGTGATCACCAGATGGCAACAAGTTTAACTCCAAGATTGCTTGCCTGGATATAAGCTCATCAAAGCTTACATAAAGGATTCCCTGTCAAACTGTAAAAGAGTCAGACCAGGATAATGAAGAAGCAAGTTTTAATTTCCTGGATCTGTCATATGACTTCTTGGTTGATGCCTTGAATGGGGTCAGGAAAGGGGGTGAGAGCAGAGCTAGACACTAAATGACTCTCAAATAAGTCAAACCCATATGAGCTGGGGGTCAAGTACAGGTTGACTTCCTTTTTACTGACATCAAATATCTGGGTGCAAACAGGGGCCTACACATTCTGAGCCTTGCCTCTATTGAAGCTGGCTTGGCTGCTGCTGGCTTGCTCATTGGCGCGGTTGAAGATGTTGCTTTTAAAAACCATTGTAAAAAATCTAGGATAAAATCACTAAAAGTAGAAATTTAAATTTTCTGATTTATTTTATTGTAATCACCATTCCATATTTGGAAGGTTCTCAAAAACATTCCATACAAATCTGGAGCCATGAAAAGAATAAAATGCCTCTGTTCCTAAATTGAATAGCTGTTGATTGGCTGTTAAAATGATCCTTTTCTATTTTAGGCTGCTCATACTACACATCTTGTGTGAGCTCATTTTGTTTTGTGTTTGTAAAATCTTGCTTCTAGGTTGCTATTTTTTTGTTTTATCTTATTTCTTCTGCTGGTGGCTTATATGAATCCTGATTGGATTATAATATACTCCAGAACAGCATCCATCCATTTCACTTGTTATGCCAGTTCATTTTGTTTATGGTTTGAATTATGCCATTTGATATTTGATATAATTTTGTATTATATGTGTATAATATTTTGTTTATTGTTTGACTTTTTGACATTTCACCAAAAATACTTAGATTATTTGATATATGAATCTTGCCCAGCTTAGGGTTCACTTAAATCTGAGTTAATTTAATTAAATATGAGGTATTTTTGCTTGTTGCCATAACTTTTAAAACTACTTTATTATTTTATAGTAAATTTTTTTATTAAGTTTGCCTAACCAATCAATTTTTTTGTGTATTTTTTTCTTTGGTTTTCTATGGAAAAAAAGGAAATTTGACAAAAAGCTGACATATATTTGATTAAATAAGTTCTATTTTAACATGTATGATTCAGCTTAAGTGAACTTCCAGAACCAAACTATAGTTTTTTCTGATGAGTTTAGCATAAAAATAAATAGCTTCACAATACAAAGAGGACTATAAAAGTTGGCATACACTTTTTCAATGCTTATATTAAAAAAAGTAAAATAAAAACAGCATTACAAATATAAAAATAGTTTTTTAGAATACAGTGTGTGCTATTAAAAATCATGTGGTTTCTTATTTTGGTCATTTTTCAGATATTACTAGCAGTTGTTTTCAAAGCAATAGTGTTAAATAAATCAACTCATTTTTAAGCAAAACATACCCATCTGAAAGCAAGAAAAACTTGGATAAAAAACATAAGTGAACCCAAATATATCATTAACCAATATGTTTTTAATTCCATTTGCATTCAAACTGATTTTGCTTAACTTCATATATTTAAAAGCTAATTTACTATAGTCAACCTTAAATTTAAGTTATAATAAAAGCTCATTTCATGTTAAGTTATTTTAGATTTTTAGCTTAAAATTAAGCCCTGGTTTAAGAAAGGGTGAAATTATAATTGTTCTCTTTAAAGCTGTTATGATTCTGATTTAATAATTAAATATAAATATTAGATTGTCAAGAGAAAAGTCAAATTTTAGAAGTCAGGTGCTAAAATAATGTTGATTTTGTCAAAACAATGGGATCAACTCCCTGGAAAAGTTCCACACAAGAGACCATGTGCCACTTGAATTGACATTACTGACACTTAGAGCCAAATGTGAAAGTCAACTCAAATTAATTCACTAGGAAAAGAAACAAATGATAATCTTGACCCAGTGAGAACATGATTTGGCAGTTCACTCATTATCAGGATCAAGTCACCCCCTTGTCAAATTTAAGTTATTGATCTACACAATCTTGTTCCTTTTAAAATAATTCATCACACTATACGGCCCCCCAAGTTCCAATAAAGGCACTATCTAGTTTCCAGATATTTTTCCCAATGTAACTCAGCCAATACTGTGATTCAGAACCTGAACATAAAAATGTGGGATTGTCAAATCCTTGGTCCAAATTTTGAATCACTTTTGCGGGATGGCCTTTTTTTAATTAAATTGAATTCTTTGTATTTTTATTTGAATATTTGAAAATGCAGGAACTCATAGACACT